>JAODIE010007740.1:0-48226 GCA_027575565.1 Diploeciton nevermanni
GACTTATTGCTGCACAGTTACCCTTGGATTCTAGAATGGTCAGACCAAAATTCTTACTAAATTTAGTTTAGCAGAATATACAAAATTAAAAAATAGAAAGAAAGTGTATAGAAATCTTAGATATATGCATCGATTTACATCAACTTAGGAAATATCTCTTAAAAGTCGAATGTACAAAAAAAATATTATATATTGATGATTAAATTGTAAGAGTATCCCTCAACGACATAATTTTGCCGTTTTCATTACACCCTATTTGCATTGCATTGTATTTAATTTTGTTTGCTGAGAATCGCTGTAATCCTGCTCGGTATAGTTCATCACCCATTACAATTGCATTTTACTTTCTTTCTAAAAGTTCCACGATTTTTTAAGAGGTACCTTGGTAGGAGAAGAGCGGTTGCAGAGCAAGATGTTGTGAGTTTGAAAATTGATGCAATTACTCCAAGAATCAACTTTATTTGCAGCAGATTCAAAACACCAAGGTTTGTATAGTCTCGGCACAGTAAACTAAGAAGAATCTTTGTTTCAGTGAAGAACATGGGTATATAAACAAATAATACTCTTTTTATGCATCAGCTAACCCTGACCTGCACAAAATTACTAAAAAATTACTAAGAGAATTTGTAAAATTTATCTTTTCAGTATTTGCATAAACTTCTAAATCACATGGTGAGTCCCACACGCAGCCAGCCTTTAGTACATAAATGCATTACGTGGTCAATGTAAATATAGTTAAACATAATGAACATCGGATACTTTGTGAATGCAGTTATTGATATACTTAAGTCTGCGCTGATTGCCACCTTTCTACCTTCTCACTTAACAATTCAACTCAATTATCATCATTCTCATTTTCTTTGTTCCTTTAGGCCGGTCGTAAGACGGTGTGTGCGGGCGTGCTGCCTCCATGTTAATTATTGACCAACACCGTACTTGACGGTGTTGTTGACCCCTCATTACGGGTTGTACTTTCAAGAACGATGGTGTTGGCTTGAAGCCCCGATCTCCTGATTGTAGGACAGCCGTCGCTAATTGTCTTAGCGAAGCGGCGCATCTTAAGTTTCAATCAAATCCAGCATATTATCGATGTTTATATCAATGCGTTTGCAATTGACCCAAATGTTTTTTGTTTTATACCGAAATGATATACCAACTATAAGTTGCCTAGGTTTGCAAGTTTCGAATTGGTGACAAAAGAGACATATCAGTTATTTCATTCACTTTAATTGACTATTTAAAGCATAATGCAACAAATAAAAGTAGAAACACCCCTATAAAATGAGTAAATAACTAAATTAACAAGTTGAATGAGCAATGTATTATGCGTTACTCTGCTTATTTGTAAATATCACCAACGATAAGAGTAGAGACTAATTCAATCAACTCAAGGAAGTAGAATATGATGGTCATGTAAGTTGTCATCATTTTTCTAAACTTACTTCATGCTGCTTCTCATCATTCTAAGAATAGTTCTCGCCATGGAATCTTACTAAATACATTATTGGCAAGGTGGTGATAAATACTGCCATAAGACTTTTCATAACCACGTCGAACACTCTCGAAAACCTCCTGGTCATTCTCATTCATGACTTGTAATACTTGAGCACTCAGTTCTGCATTACCATCGATTAAATTATCGAAATCATAAAGAACTTTCTCTGCGTGATAATCATATTCCATCCAATTTGTGAAATTGACGAATTCTAAGCCGTCTTTTGTATATACTGTACAGGAAACGTTATGCAATGCTACTAAATTAACTGAAAAAAAAAATTGGAGTGATTAATTGAGCAATTAAAAAAGCAATTTCTGAAAAAGTTGTACCTAGTGTTGTCTTAGCGTTTCCATATCCATTCAACTGGAAAAGCAACAATCTTCCTGTAATCCGGTACTTTCCGACCATTGTGATATTACTTAATGTTCTTGCGCGGATATAGCAATCATCTTTATCAAATGAAAATCTAAAAGAATACTAATAAGACTAGAAAACTTATTCAAATATGAATAGGTCCATTAATAAACGTTTTTCTATAGTTCTTGATGATTTTCACTAATTCCTACTTTTGTCATTGAAGTTTGCTTTGTTTCAGAAAGAATGTTAGGTTCCTTGCATTAGAAATTCAAATTTATTCATAATTGCATTGACTGTATTTGTTGCTATTGAAACCATCTATTTCACTTGCAATATATGTATGTGAATGTAAGCGGAATTGGCAACTCAATTTTAATTCACGTTACGATTTGAGGTTTGCATAGAAATAGCAAATTTACTTTGGCAACTTACATAAATTCAAAGTATTTAGAATCCGACAGTCCACTTATCAAAACATCTTCATAATACTGAGACAAGTCAATTGAACCACCAGTGCTTTTAATTGCAATACTCGGAACGGACAAGGGATTTAAAACTGGTATCCCAAGCTCTTTGTTTCCGCCAGCCATTGATTTGATGGAGTTTTCTATGGCAGGGTTGATGCATTGAGCGTAGTCAGGTGAGGAACAGAATACAAAGAAAGAGGTAAATTATTTATCATGTCAACTTTTATCGTTAAAATTATAACGTACGGATTCTGGAAATAGCGAAAATCACTGAAGCACTTAGAAAACAAAGAGTGATAATAAGTTTTAAAATCATCTTTGAGTTGGTTAAATAATAATCTTTAATTAATTTATACTTTGAGGAGACTGTGAACAGTTGAGTCCAAAAATGAAATAAAAATGATGTTTTATACTTTTGTGCTAGAAGATCAAGGTGCATTAGTTGCTCGTCTTTTATTTAAACATATCGTTTGTGAATTTTTTGCAATTATTGCTGGTTTTTAATTTGATATTTAATTTATCGTGCGCAGTTCGATTGATTAAATTTAATTACTTTATTTACTAACACTCGAAATGCTAATTATTTGCATTGCATCAAATTGCTCAAATTTTTTCTAAGTAGGAGAGAACGACTTGCCGTCTAGAAAGTACGTAGAGTATTATGTACATAACACTCTGCGATATGTACGAAGCTCGGATTGTTGCAATTATTTTCTTGTTCATAACCCGATAAAAGCGCCTCGGAAAATGCATCCGTCAAGACCTTTGAATGTGTAACATAAAAACGAATAAATAATTTTCTAAACAAATATGAGCATTGATTGCCAATATTATATATGTAATTATAAAATCAAAGCAAAAAAATTATTAAACGTAGTTGTTGAGACGCATGAGACGCGGTTAGGTTATCTAATAACATTGTGTAATAACAGCAAATTTTCGATGGAGATGGCATTAATAACATTGAATTAATTATGATTTGTTTAGGAAACGGATTTTTCAAATTTTGATTTTAGTGATTGGCCGAATTTTGTTTACTATTTGATATATTGTCTCCTACCTCCCGTAATTATTTGTGAATAAATACTAAATAAATGTGCGAAAACGTAATTTAATTGAAGGTAAATTTAATATTGTGAATTTTTGTGAAAAAGTGCAGACGCTGATATGAACAAATGTACATTTGGAATGAAATGAAAGTGCGTTTAGAATTTCAATTTTCTTGGCGCATTTAGTCGTTGAGATTAATTTTTCAGTCGAAAAATTGAAACTGAATTTTCAATCATTTTCGCGACTGCAATAGAT
Organism: Diploeciton nevermanni; assembly: GCA_027575565.1. Classification (NCBI taxonomy): domain Eukaryota; kingdom Metazoa; phylum Arthropoda; class Insecta; order Coleoptera; family Staphylinidae; genus Diploeciton; species Diploeciton nevermanni. The sequence continues at coordinate 3,628 of JAODIE010007740.1, forward strand.
TGAATCACTCGCTTTGCGTTCTGCGAGCTATGCTTAAGTAAAATAATGCCTCTATCGTTTTGTAGATGCATGAGAGGGCATGTGCGTGTGATATACTGTGTCGTATTTGTGTGCGAACTCAGCACTCCAACATGTTTTCATTTAATTCTTTATCTTTTGTCGAATTATTTAGAACTGTTGCAGTTGCAAAAATGAGTGAAATCCCAGTTTCAATTTATTATTATTATGGTTTCTCCAAACTTGCGGTATTTTAAATCCTTTACTAGGGGCATCAGCCCTTTAACGTGCCTTGTCTCTCTTACCTACTCGACCGGGAATTAAACCCGGGTCTCTCAGCTGAAAAGCAAGCGCCATACTTAATACTCCATTACTTCCCAGTTTCAATAATAATATTAATATATTAATATATTAATTATTAATTAATATTAATATATATGAATGGAGAGAGTACGAAACGAAAAAATACGAGAAACTATGATGGTTGAAAACCCGATAACTGAAGACATCCAGCAAAAACAACTATGCTGGTATGGTCACGTAAAGCGCATGTCTGATACTCGACTACCGAAACAAACTCTGAACTGGCAACCCTACGAAAAGAGGAAAAGAGGCCGACCTAAAACCACATGGGAGTCAGGCATAAACAGGGCAATGTCAGAGAGAAATCTTAAAACAGGGGACTGGATCGACCGAAGGGGATGGAAACTTGGAACCGGAAGGCGGCAAACGCTATAAACCGGATATATATATATATATATTTTGTACATATACAATCGCGTAATCCTTCAGCATACACAGTTTCAAGTTTGCGCCTAAAATAATCAAGGCGCCAAGAAAATTGGAATACTAAATGTATATTTGTTTGGAATATGCATGAGAATCTGCATTAATTCACAAAACTTCACTTTAATAACTTTCGAACCATAAGAGATAAACAAATTACGTTTTCACACAATTGTTCAGTATGTTTTCACGAATTGGTAGCAAAAATAGCTTTATGTTATGAAGTGTAAAACGTTGCCTAAGTTTACAATTTCTAACAAAACGGAAATGAAACAAGAAACACGCTTATAAAGTCAGAAAATAACTTATAAATTAACAAGTTGAAACATAATACAGTGTGTTACTCTGCTTATTTGTAAATATCACCAACGATAAAAGTTGTCACTAATTCAATCAACTCAAGATAGTAGAATATGTTAGTTGTCTTTATTCTACTTAATCTAAGAATATTTCTCGCCATGGAATCTTACTAAATACATTATTTGCAATGCTCATATAGATATTGGCATGAACTGTTTCAAAACCATGCCGAGCACTATCGAAAACCTCCAGGGCATTCTCATTGGCGACTTGTAAGATTTGAGCACTTAGTTCTTCATTGCCATCTACCAGATTAGTAAAGTAAAAAATAACTTTTTCTGGTCGATAATCATTTACCCAATTTGTGACATTGATGAATTCTAAGCCATCTTTTTTATATATTGTACAGGAGGCGTTATGCCATGATATCAAATTAACTGAAATAGAATTTTGGAGTGATTAATTGATTAAGAAAACATCGATTAATTAATATGATTGAAATTATTGTTATCCAATGTTATGTTAGCATTTCCATGTCCATTCAACTGGAAAAGCAACAATCTTCCAGTGAGCCTGTACTTTCCCATCACCGTTATATTAGTGAATGTTTTTGTGCGAAAATAGCAGTTATCTTTATCAAATGAAGACCTAAAACAATAGTAAACAGATTAGGAAATCTATTTATATGTAAATAAGTCAATTAGAAGAGATTTTACTCTATTAAGGTAACATTTTCTCAATCATTTTCTTTTAAATGTATTTTCGGTTGCATGCATTACAAATTTAAATTTCGTAGTAAGTATTTTAGAAAAATAAGTAACAAACTAGCAGAATTATTATAAAATCTGAGATTAATATAGAAGCTGAATGTACTTATACAAACTGCAGATATTTAGAATCCGTCATTCCAGAAAACGTACTATTTTCATAATAGTGCGACAAAGCAATCGGACCATTATTGCCTTTAATCGCAAAATTCGAAACAGACAATGGATTTAATACTGGTATGTCCAAGATCTTTCAATCCTCCAGCAGTTGCTTTGAGAGTGGTTTCGATGGCAGGATTGATGCATTGCTGGAAATTAGGAGAGGAACGTTTACAAAGTTGAAATTTTTTAGCTAAAACACAAATAAAAAAGAATGAAATATATATAACATGGAATCCTTTTTTTGTTCTAATTTTAACTTACGAACTTTTGAAACCGCACAAACCACTGAAGCACTTAGAAAGCAAAGAGCAAATCTTAAAATCATTTTCGGCTCGATTAAATAAGTGACTTTAATTAATTTATATTTTGAAGAGACTGTGAACAGTTGAGTTGGAAAATAAAATGAAGCTTTATATTAGTTGAAAAGATGTTTTATACTATTGTGCTGCATCATTATAGTACATAAAAAATAGAAGACGCACGACACTTACTTAAACACATCATCTAAAAAATATCCTTAAATTATAACTGGTTATGGCTAGTTTTTACTTTGAGATTTAATTCACCGTGCACAGTTCAATCAATTAGAATTTAATTGGATTTTAATTTTACATTATGCATGTTATTCATTTGCATTACAGCTTTATGGGTCCTATATTTTTTTCTAAGTAGGATGAGACGAGGTGCCGTCGAGAAAGTGGGGAGAGTAACAAGGTGCACTGCTCATGGTGGCTCAGACTAAAGTAACAAAGTAAATTAATTATCTTCTTTAACTATTCGCCCGAAGAAGTCAAAGCTGAAATGACTTTACCAGGCATTGTTGAAGTAGACATTCCCACCCACTTGAACCAATTTAGCCTACTTAAATCAATATTTCCCGATTTCTCTATTTTTTTCCGTTCTGCATCTTTCATGTATTGTTAGTAGTTTGGTCACATAGCAGAAAAATGAAAATCACCTCAGGTTTATATCAGTAGTACACCTCTCTATCCAAATTGCTTACCTGCGTGAAATATGAGATGTTGCCGCCTCATGGAATAATGTACCATCGGCAAACTTTCCACAAGAGTACATCCGGTCTGCAGATGTAGACTGTCTATCAACTGCTTGATTTGTTTGTCATCTGCACAAATAAATATTTATCTATGCGTTTTCAATTGATTCGACTGTAGTGTCGTACAAAAAACATTTTAAGCTCTTTAAACTGCTTAAAGTTAAAGTGCAAGACATTGGTTAGGTTCACAAGTTTTGAATTTGTCTTAGTATTTTTTTATTCACCAGAATTGACATGTTAAAGTATAATGCATTCAATAAAACATCAGCAAATATTCAAACATAATTAGAAAAAAGTTATTTGTAAATATCATCATAGTTCAAAATTGGAATTAATTCATTCAATTCGAAAGCAATGAGTATTGCATTGTTAGTCATGTCTAATCCTATAGTAATTGCTTTAAGGGTGTTTTCAATGGCAGGTTTAATGCATTGCTGGAAATCAGGTGAGGAACCTTTACGAAGTTAAAACTCTTTTGGTAAAACGCAAATAAAGAGGTAAGTTATTTAACATAGCAACTACTGAAGCACTTAGAAAGCAAAGAGTAAGAATAAGTCTTAAATTCATTTTTGAGTTGCTTAAATAAGTGACTTTAATTAATTTATACTTTAAGGAGACTATGAACAGTTGAGTTGGAAAATGAAATGAAGGATGATATTACTTGGAAGAATGTTTTATTCGATTGTATTGCGTCATCAAAGTTTATAAAAAAAGTAGAAGATGCTTGTCACTCAGCTAAACACATAATTAAACATATAATTCAGCGTGATTCAAATGTAATTGCGTTATAATTTAATACTAGAAATATTATTTATAGATGTATTGCTTTAAATTTTTGCTTGAATTTTTTTAATTAGGAGAGAACAAATCGCCGTCTGTGGAAAGTAGTTTTGATGTGTACAAGTATTTCTATGACTTGAGTGCATGGAAATGAAATCAAAGATTTCGCCTTAAGAGTCAGAAGTCTCAACAATTTTATTAAAATTGTTTTAGCAAACTAATCACAACAATTTTAAGTTACTAGATTTTAATAAGGAAAACTCAAAGTTCTATAATGTAGATTTAAGAAACTGAAGATATTCATTTCTTCTCTAAAGTGAAATTATTTTCCGGCAAGAGAAAAAAATGTTTTTTGCATTGCTATAACCATCTTTGATGCAGAAAAACTCCTGTCCGAACAGACTAGTATGAATATTTATGTCGCCATGGCGACCTTCTGCTCAGTTTTTAGTTTGCAAGTTTTGTTACAAATTTGTTACAAGTTTAATGCAGTACAATTTTAATTTGCTCTTTCAACCTTCATCTTGTCATGTTCGACATCTGCACAAATTTACCTATACGTTTGGTATTTATCCGATTTATTACATAAGAATTTTGGCTTTTATTTGCTTTACTATAAATTCTTTTAGTATTCAATGCTGCAATAGACTAGATCTTAAAACAATTACTCTTAAAAAGTTCTTTTGTTGTAAAGTGTAAGAAGTTGCCTAGGTTTGTAGGTTTGGAATTAGTGACAACAAATAAATACATCCCACCTTTATTTATCATAATTAATATTTTCAAGGATAATGCAACAAATGAAACAAGAAACACGCTAATTAGGTCAACAATGTGTTACTCTACTTATTCTAAAAAGCAGCAAATGCTAGTCATGTAAGTTGTCTTCATACTACTTCTTACAATTATCCCACTTAATCTAAGAATATTTCTCGCCATGGAATCCTACTAAACACATTATTTGCAATGCTCATATAGATATTGGCATGAACTGTTTCAAAACCATGCCGACCACTATCGAAAACCTCCATGTCATTCTCATTTATGACTTGTAATACTTGAGCACTCAACTCGGCATTACCATCCACCAAATTAGTAAAGTTAAAAACAACTTTTTCTGGTCGATAATCATTTACCCAATTTGTGACATTGATGAATTCTAAGCCATCTTTTTTATATATTGTACATGTGGCGTTATGCCATGATACCAAATTAACTAAAACAGAATTTTAGAAAACAACCGATTAATTAGTATGATTGAAATTATTGATAAAAATATTATAAGTTGTACTTAGTAACATCTTAATGTTTCCATGTCCATTCAACTGGAAAAGCAACATTTTTCCAGTCATTTTGTACTTTCCCATCACCGTTATATTAGTGAATGTTTTTGTACGAAAATAGCAGTTATCTTTATCAAATGAAGACCTAAAACAATAGTAAACAAGTGAAAAAATCTATTTATATATAAATAAGTCAATTAGAAGAGATTTTACTCCATTAAGGTAACATTTTCTCGCAGTTATTTTTAAATAAATTTTCGGTTGCATGCATTACAAATTTAAATTTCCTAGTAAGTATTTTAGAAGAATAAATAACAAACTAGTAGAATTATTATAAAATCTGAGATTAATATAGAAGCTGAATGTACTTACACAAACTGCAGATATTTAGAATCCGTCATTCCAGAAAACGTACTATTTTCATAATGGTGCGATAAAGCAATCGGACCAGTATTGCTTTCAAATGCAAAATTCGAAACAGACAATGGATTTAACACTGGTATGTCAAGCACTTTCATTCCTCCAGCAATTGCTTTGAGAGTGTTTTCTATGGCAGGATTGATGCATTGCTGGAAATTTGGCGAGGAACGCTTACAAAGTTGAAACTCTTTCGCTAAAAGACAAATCAAAAGGTATAAAATGGGATCTTGTTTTGTTTTAATTTTAACTTACGGACTTTTAAAACAGCATAAACTACTGAAGCAGTTAGAAAACAAAAAGTGATAATAAGCCTTATAATCATCTTGTTTGGTTTAATTTTGCTTAAACAATAATCTTTAATTAATTTATACTTTGAGGAGATTATGAACAGTTGAGTTGAAATGTGAAATGTAGGATGATATCAGTTGAGAGAATGTTTTATACTATTTTATTGCATCATCATAGTATATAAAAAAGATGTTTGTGATTCAGCTGAATACATCATATGTAAATTTCTACAAATTATTGCTTGTTGCTTATTTTAAATTAAAGATTTTTCTTCTGTAAGTCAGACTTTAATTAATTTAATTATAAATTACTCTACAATTTAATTGCATAAATATACTGAACTAGTTATAGTTGTTTTCTGAAATGTTTCTATCGAATATGTTAAGTAGTAGTTTTGTTGTGTAAAAGTATTTCCATAAATTTAACAACTTTGTAACAAGATAGACGTTATTAACATATTTATAATAATGGCAGGTGTAGAAAATTGCTTCTGTGTGAAGTGGTTGATTTTAGCACTTTTTCAGATTTAACATGTATTTCACTTGCCGTCTTGATGGTGGGATGGTATTTCAATTGCAGCAAGATTAGATATTTTCCTGTGTTGTAAATGTTTACTGCATTTATATTTTATCGTAATCTTTTTGGCCCGAATCTAAGGTGCCATAGAAGCTTGCCTATAAAGGCACAGTGAGACATAAATGATCTCTTTTTGCTACTCCTTCTAAGCTATTTCTGCCCAGTTGTTGCAATGTTGAGGATTCTTCATCGTGACACGTAATAATGAAGAAGGTTTTTAGAATCTTCTTCTTGATGTTAAACACTATTTGCGATTATTTCGAAGAAATTAGGTTGATTCAAGGCAGGAAAGAATAGAGGAAATTGTTGGCAACAACGGTTTAGACTTCGAGGTTCAGTCACTGTTCACGATGACTCAAATCATAGTAAGTATTTTCAGGTGTTTTAATTGTCAACAATTTACTTCTGGTTTGTAATGTGCTCACCAAACTACTTATCTGGTAGGTGATGTGGGTTTTTACGTTTAGTTTTCAGAGTAATAGTTATTTCAAACACCAGGGTGTAGAAGACAAGAACGAGAAGAAGACTAGGGCACAAAACATAAAAGTGAATATGATTTGAATCTCAATTCAGACTATATAAAATTAATTCTTTGCGAAAATTGATAGAAGATATTGAAATTAATTGCTGAACATAACAAATCAATTACGGATGGTGAGTTTAATTTTAAAAATGTATCTTGGCTACAAATAAACAAAATTTGTCTAAAAAAGAATTGTAAAGAAAAGTTAAATTTCTTTTATAAATTGTTTAATTTTTGTTCTCTGGCATTATTGTCGTAAAATATTTTATTAAAAAATATGTGTTTTTCTCTATTTTTGATAATATACAAAATTCAATGTGCGGCCCGCGCAATTTTTTTTTTCTTTGGAAATAACCCGCCGTTTAAAAAAGGTGCAGACTCATGCAGTAGTAGATCTACCTCTTCTTATTAATCTAAAAATATTTCTCGCCATGGAATCCTACTAAACACATTATTAGTAATCCTCATAAAGAAACGGCCAAAAATCTGTTCGAAACCATCTCGGACACTCTCGAAAACCTCCATGTCATTCTCATTTATGACTTGTAATACTTGAGCACTCAATTCTGCATTGCCATCCACCAAATTGTCTAAGTCATAAAAGATTTTTTCTGGTTGATAATGAAGATCCCAATTTGTGATATTCATGAATTCTAAGTCGTCTTTTTCATAAAACGAACAGGAAGCGTTGTGCCATATTAATGTATTAACTGAAATATAGTAAAATAATTAATTGATTAAGAGGCTAGAGAAGAATTAGAAGAATAGAAATTATTGAACATTTTCCAAAAGAAAAAAGTTTCAAAAAGTTAAAAGAGTGAATCATTGTGGGATCACTAGAGAATAAGTTGTACCTAGTGTTATGTTGGCGCTTCCATGTCCATTCAACTGGAAAAGCAATAATCTTCCAGTGATTTTGTACTTTCCTATCATTCCTAAAGTAATGATCATTTTAACGTAAATATGGCAGTCATCTTTATCAAATAAAGATCTAAAACAATAGTAAAGAATTTTAAAAACTTGTTTATATATAAATAAGTCAATTAGTAGTTTTCCTTTAGTTTTTGGTGATATTCAGTGACATTCTTCGTAAATGAATTAGGTTGCATTCTGCATACAAATTATTCAAATAAATCCACATTTAAATAAAGAACAAACTGAAGAAATTAATAGACAACTAAATAGTCTTTAATTTGATGTATACGTCAATGTATTTAAAAAGTTGGCTGTAAGGTTCATGAGACCTATGATTATTATAAAAAATTAAAATTACGAAATTTACTTTGTAAACTTACACAAATTCCAGATATTTAGCATTCGTCATCCCACTAAACGAACAATCTTCATAATACTGCGACATGTCAATTGGGCCACCACTGCCTTTAATTGCAAAATTCGGAACAAATACTGGATTTAAAACTGGTATCTCTAGTTCTTTCAATCCTCCAGCAATTGCTTTGAGAGTATTTTCGATGGCAGGATTGATGCATTGCTGGAAATCAGGAGAAGAACGCTTACAAAGTTGAAACTCTTTCGCTAGAACACAAATAAAAAAGTATGAAATGTAACATGGTCACCTTTCTTACAACAATTTAACATACGGACTTTTGTAACAGCATAAACTACTGAAGCACTTAGAAAACAAAGTGTGATAACAAGTCTTAAAATCATCTTCAGTTTGGTTAAATAAGTGACTTAATTAATTTATATTTTAAAGAGACTGTGAACAGTTGAGTTGGAAAATAAAATGAAGGATAATATCAACTAGATGGATGTTTTATACTATTGTGTTGCAAGTTCATGGTGCATGCTACTTATGTGAACACATCATCTGTAAACTTCCTTCAATTATAGCTAGTTATTGCTGGTTTTTAATTTGAGATTTAATTTACCGTACATAGTCCAAACATTTCAAATTTAATGGACATTATTTATTAACACTAGGAATACTCCTTATAATTAAATGTTTTGCATCAAATCATTCCCATAATTTTTTCCAAGTAGGAGAATTGCAGAGTTGCTGTGGAGAAAGTGGGGAGAGTAGTTTTTAGAGTGTACAAGTATTTTTCTGGCTTGAATAACTATGTAGCAAGTGTGTATGCTTATATAATAATGTATAGCAATATAATCAAAGGATTTTCGACAGGTGCCAAAGTATCGTAACGTAATGTTTTATCTTTGGGAGCAGACTGAGCTCCCAAGTTGCGCGTCGTTGCTCCTCTGGTTCCTCAATTTTTCGTGGCACAAAATGATTTGACAGTGGAGTAGTGTTCAAAGTAACTATGAAGTATAAGTAAAATAAACAATTATAAATATTTAGAAAGTAAGAGGACTACTTGTCGAAGTTAAGACTAGACATAACTAGATTTTGAAGTTACAGTCTCTTACAAATCTCTTAAACTATTTGCCTGAGCAAGTCGAATCTAAAATGACTACACCAGGCATTGTAGAAGTACGCAGAATCAAGTTGCGTAAAGGTGAGAAATACTCCATTAGACATCTAGAACAAACCTAGTCTACCTAAATCAATATTTCGCAGTTTCTCTATTTTTTCCGTTCTGCACCTTTTTTTAGTTATTGTTAGTAGTTTGGTCTCACAGCAAAAAAATTAAAATCACCTCAGGTTTATATCAGTAGTACACCTCTCTATCCAAATTGCTTACCTGCGTGAAATATGAGATGTTGCCGCCTCATGGAATAATGTACCATCGGCAAACTTTCCACAAGAGTACATCCGGTCTGCAGATGTAGACTGTTCAGCGATATACTTTAGTCATGGATGATTTAAATCGTTTCTACATATTTTGAGTCATTTTCTATTGTTGCATCTCTTAATTTGCTCTATCAACTGCTCGATATGTTTGTCATCTGCACAAATGAATATTTATCTATGCGTTTTCAATTGATTCGACTGTAGTGTAGTACAGAAAACATTTTAAGCTCTTTAAACTGTTTAAAGTTAAAGTGCAAGACATTGGTTAGGTTCACAAGTTTTAAATTTGAATCAATAAAACATAAGCAAATATTCAAACATAATTAAAAAGAACTTGTTTGAAGATATCATCATAGTTCAAAATTAGAATTAATTCCTTCAACTCGAAAGCAATGTACGTTGTTATCAATTTACCTCTCACAATTGTTAATATTATTACTGCAAGCCTATTTCGTGCTGTTTCTCATCAATCTAAAAATATTTCCCGCCATGGAATCCTACTAAACACATTATTAGTAATTCTCATAAAGAAACGGCCAAAAATCTGTTCGAAACCATCTCGGCCACTCTCGAAAACATCCAGGTCATTCTCATTGGCGACTTGTAATACTTGAGCACTCAACTCGGCATTACCATCCACCAAATTGTCTAAGTCAAAAAGCATTTTTTCTGGTTGATAATGTAGGACCCAATTTGTGATATTCATGAATTCTAAGCCGTCTTTTTCATAAAACGAACAGGAAGCGTTGTGCCATATTAATGTATTAACTGAAATATAGTAAAATAATTAATTGATTAAGAGGCTAGAGAAGAATTAGAAGAATGAAAATTATTAAACTTTTTCGAGAAAAAAAAAATTCAAAAAGTTAAAAGAGTGAATCATTGTGGGATTACTAGAGAATATGTTGTACCTAGTGTTATGTTAGCATTTCCATGTCCGTTCAACTGGAAAAGCAATAATCTTCCAGTGATTTTGTACTTTCCTATCATTCCTAAATTAATGATCATTTTAAAGTAGATATGGCAGTTATCTTTATCAAATGAAGACCTAAAACAATAGTAAACAGGTTAAAAAACTTATTTGTATATAAATAAGTCAATTAGTAGTTTTCCTTTAGTTTTTGGTGATATTCAGTGACATTCCTCGTAAAATACATATTATTCAAATAAATCCATACTAGAATAAATAAGAAACTAAAGAAATTAATAGACAACTTTAATTTGACTATCTTTAATTTGATGTATTATTCCATGTATTCAAAAAAACCTATGATTATTATAAAAAATTAAAATTACGAAATTTACTTTGTCAACTTACAAAAACTCCAGATATTTAGCATTCGTCATTCCGGTAAAAGAACAATCTTCATAATACTGCGACAAGTCAATTGGGCCACCTCTGCCTTCAATCGTAAAATTTGGAATAAATACTGGATTTAAAACTGGAATTCCTAGTTCTTTCATTCCTCCAGCAATTGATTTGATAGTGTTTTCAATAGCAGGATTAATGCATTGCTGGAAATCAGGCGAGGAACGCTTACAAAGTTGAAACTCTTTCGCTAAAAGACAAATCAAAAGGTATAAAATGTAACATGGGATCTTGTTTTGTTTTAATTTTAACTTACGGACTTTTAAAACAGCATAAACTACTGAAGCAGTTAGAAAACAAAAAGTGATAATAAGCCTTATAATCATCTTGTTTGGTTTAATTTTGCTTAAACAATAATCTTTAATTAATTTATACTTTGAGGAGATTATGAACAGTTGAGTTGAAATGTGAAATGTAGGATGATATCAGTTGAGAGAATGTTTTATACTATTTTATTGCATCATCATAGTATATAAAAAAGATGTTTGTGATTCAGCTGAATACATCATATGTAAATTTCTACAAATTATTGCTTGTTGCTTATTTTAAATTAAAGATTTTTCTTCTGTAAGTCAGACTTTAATTAATTTAATTATAAATTACTCTACAATTTAATTGCATAAATATACTGAACTAGTTATAGTTGTTTTCTGAAATCTATAAATGCGTAACAAGATAGGCGTTTAAATGACAATGCCAGGCGTTGGAGATTTGTTGAGTGTGAAATGGGTGATTTTAGCTATTCCCACGTGTATTCCCAGTATCGTAAATAACATGAATACAATTGATGGTGAAACGGTATCGTAATTCCAGTAAGATTGTGAAATGATACGTAAGTGGCTTGTCTGTTCCTTTGAATGTGATCTGTGTAGTTGGGGGCACGTGAGAGGCACTAGGCATATAGGAATTGTACGTTAGGGTGAGGGTGGTTGGATTCTGTGCACCATTCGTATATAACACTGCGTGCTATCACCACGCATGTGTTTCCTGTCACAGAAACTCACCCCGTTTTATATTTGAGTCATCATGATCATAGGCTGAGATACCGTACTCGGCACTGGCCGCCCGGTAGCTGCACCGTTTTTATTCCAGTAGATGCCAACCCCTCAGTGCGGGTTTCAACCATCCCACTCACAAAACGAGGTAGTTAGCGGAGACGTCGTGATTCGTTGGACAGCGCATGGCTAAGAGCCCTACCGAGGCGGTCCGCATAAGTAGATAAATAGTTTAGAGTAACCTTGAGTATAGTTACGAACTGTTTAATTTTTATTATATGGATAAAACTTAGTATATTTATTTCAAATTTACGTCTATGAAGTCCGTATATACAAAAACAGGTAATGTTAATCAAATAAGTTGACTTCCTTTCATTTGCCAAAATTGTCAATATGACTCCGGCAAACTTACTTCAGATTTCTTCTCAACAATCTAAGAATATTTCTCGCCATGGAATCCTACTAAACACTTTATTAGTAAAGTGCATATAGATATTGCCAAGAAGCTTTTCATAACCATGCCGAACACTCTCGAAAACTTCCAGGTCATTCTCATTCATGACTTGTAATACTTGAGCACTCAGTTCTGCATTAGCATCGATTAAATTATCGAAGTCATAAAAGACTTTCCCTGCATGGTAATCTTCCACCCAATTTGTGACATTGATGTATTCTAAGCCGTCTTTTTCATAAAATGCACAGGTGGCGTTGTGCCATGCTACCAAGTTAGCTGAAATAAAATTTTAAAGTAATTAATTGATTAAGAAGCAATCTAATTGTGAGCACGAATAAGAAAAAGAAAAGTTTTAAGAAGTTAGAGAAGATTTTTTGAAGGAAAACTAAAGAATATGTTGTACATAGTGTTATGTTGGCGTTTCCATATCCATTCAACTGGAAAAGCAACAATCTTCCAGTAAATCTGTACTTTCCGATCAATGTGACATTACTGATAGATTTGGCGTGGAAATAACAGTCATCTTTATCAAATAAATATCTAAAACAATAGTAAACAAAATAGAAAATCTATTGAAACATAAATCAGTCTATTAGTAAATGTTTTTCTTCAGGTTTTGGAGTAATTCATAATTATTTGCTTTGAAGTTATTTGCACAGTTGTTAGCACAGATTGGTGACAATCCAAATTTCGTTAATAAGTAACAACTAGTTAAATCATATATCTAAATGTACTTAAAAAGTTTGCAGTAAATTTAAACAAACCCAACTTACACAAACTCCACATATTCAGCATTCGTCATTCCGGTAAACAAACAATCTTCATAATACTGCGACATGTCAATTGGGCCACCACTGCCTTTAATTGCAAAATTCGGAACATTTAATGGATTTAAAAGTGGGATCTCGAGATCTTTCATTCCTCCAGCAATTGCTTTAATGGAACTCTCAATAGCAGAGTTGATGCATTGCTCGAAATCAGGCGAGGAACACTTGCAAAGTTGAAACTCTTTAGCTAGAACACAAATCAAAAGATATGAAAAAAGGATCCTTGGTTGTTCTATTTTTAACTTACGGACTTTCGAAACAGTGTAACCCACTAAAGCACTTAGAAAGCAAAAAGTGATGGTAAGTCTTAAAATCATCTTTGTATTGGTTAAATAAGTATCTTGAATTAATTTATAGTTTGAAGAGACTGTGAACAGTTGGGTTGATAAATGAAATGAAGGATGATATCAACTCGAATGATGTTTTATACTATTGTGCTGTGCATCTTAGTGCACAAAAAGTAGATGTTGGTCACTTGTTTTGATAAATTATCTGTAAGATTCCTACAATTATAAATAGTTAGTTTTTAGAATTGAGTATTTATTTCAGCATGGCTGCGTTGGTTATATCAGTACAGTTCAATTGATTCAAATGTAAATTGCTTTACAATTAACAAATATTGTAATGACTATAAATAATTATTTTCATTGCAAGTTAATTGCCAGTAACTTGTTTCTTCCAATCGTTGTGGCAATAGGACCTGTTTAACGAGCTGCGAGGATAGTATTTAGTAGGTTTTTTTTAGAGAGTAGTAGTTTTTAGAGAAAAGTATTTTTTTTTTTGTTTCAATAACTGTATGACCAGATTTCTCGGCAAGTGTCGAGGTAGTTGTAGAAAGCAATGAAGAAGACTTTTGAAAAGTGAAGTTCTTCTTAATCCAAAAAAAAAACTATTTACGGTTAGGCCATTTTGTTGAGGTTAATTGTAACAAAGGTTTTTGCCAGCTTCGAGCTTATGTTGCAAGCTCTCTTTAAAAGAAAACAACAAACTGTAAAGATTTTTTTCTTAATTTTCTAATTATAAATTGTAGTTTGTTTGCATCTTAAATGTAAAATCAGTGAGCAAATCTGTAAAATTCCTATTCCTACGAAAATATTTCCATTGATGAACAAATAAACAGAAAATAATTCAGTATGTGTTAAATGCTTAATATGTTTCTAATTACATTATGTATTTTTCCATTGATTGATACACAATACACATAATTGTAACTTTTACTGATATTTATCAAGTAAACTGTACAATAGTTGCACACTATTAGTCTTGGTAAAATGATCCTAAAAATATAATTTTATCATTTGTTTATTATGTATGTGAAATGTTCTACAAATTAATATTAAACACTTTGTAACCGCACTCAACGATCGACATTCCATCTGTTACACTATGCAACCAAACAAACGGAAAAATGCAATAACATTTAAAATATATATACAGTGTATTCTGCTTCTTTAACATTTTTGCTTCAATATAAAGTGTCAATGAATCAAGCAAGTAATCATGACAAGAGAAGGAAATAAGATTTGTTACATTTCAAATTGTAAATAATACTGGACAACAGCTAATTGCTGGTCAATTATGATGTGCTGAGAAAACGATTTTCTCAAAATATTTGCAAGAAATCTTTTTTCTTTTTTTTTTTCGATTTCGATTTTAAGCTTTGACTGAATTTTGGTCACGATTTAATATAATGCCCTATAACTTTCGTAATTATTATTAGATTATTTAGTTGTCTTCAATAACAATTCGTGAATAGATAGTGAGGAAGTGTGTGAAGACGTGATTTGTTTATCTTTATTAGTTCCAAAGTATAAGTTCTCAATATACATTTGGAATGAGATGAAAGTATGACTTGTTCAATACGACACTAGTATTCCAATTTTCTATACATCTATTTAGATGTTGTTGAGATAGAATTGATTTTGATTCATTCATTCTACCCGACGTTTCGTAAAAAAATAAGTCGCTTTGCGCCCACCGCGCTGACTCGAATTACTTGGGGCTTGTCGCCGAGCGTTCTTGTCATTATTGAGAAATTAGAAATTCTAACGTAAAACTTATCGCTAGTACCTTAACTTTTCTGCAATTTCGAAGAAATACATACATAAATGAATTCAAAACTTGTTCCCAAAAGATACTGAAACTACTATTTTGTGTGCGACACCAACGAGGTGTGCGCCGCCGACGTAGGGTTAATAAGAAAATTTCAAGAAAAGGTACGCAATTTGAATAGTTACAGCTTATAATTTATACTGCTTTCTTTCAGACATATATTACAATATTTTATATATGATACATGTAGCTGCCTTTAAAGCTAATTGCGAATAAAATAGACACTTGGATTAAAAAAAAAAACCGAGAGAAAACCAACCATTAAGAGAGGAATTGGCAAAAGATAGAGTATGATTGAGTACGGTCACGCTAATATTTCACTATACAATTATAATTCACTTGATAAAAACTTTCAACCAATTAATATTTACCAAGTCTAATAGTGAAATTTTATTCATATAATAAAAATCAAACAATAATTCTCGGGTAACAACAAAACTCATATAATACACCTACAACGAAGTAGACTTGAGGTATCAGTTTACGGTTCAATTTCTCTTCTTATCACTCATATCAAACAAACGTATTACTAATGCGTTTGCAACATAGTTATCGCTCGAATGCGTGCATTTAGCAATTGCGTATATAATATCCCTGCCTATCTCCCCGTATTATCATTCGGTTCAAGCCTTGTTTCGACCTTGTCCGTCCTCTGGACGTCATTGCTAGCGTGTACAAGTACTTGACTCAACCAACTCGTCCAGACTGCCAGCACCAGCAGGTTCAACGTGTTCACTGTTCACTTTGTGTCGTTCCGTCCTGCGAGCAGCAGGCTGTCGAGTTTGGTGCCGTTTACGCGCAGAGCTACAAATTTGTTACTGCTTCCAATAAAGTGAGTCACGTTGCATGTATTTATTAACACAACGCCATGTCGAAAGGATAATTGTTGAGGTAGTACATTAGGGAAATTGTGCGGTGGGATTGAAGTTGGATAAATTGCGTGGCAATTGTTTTGAGATATTGGATGGAAACATAACCTGCGCCCAGATAACTATCTTGCTTTAAATAAATCGATTGATTTCTACTTTGCTTCAAGTAAAACAAACACTAAATTAATTAGCTTATAGTAGTTACTTTCACCTTCACGGGATACCTTGTAAAGCTAGCTCTTATTACTTCGCTTGTTTCATTTGTTTTCCACGGAGTGAGTATCTTAGTTTTTCTCTAGTTTATACAATATCTCAACTTGTTACCTTTCGCTTAATGCAATTGTTCTTGATTGCTTGATCCAAGAGTTTATAATGTACTTTCGTCTGATATTTCATCGATCCTGACTTTATTCTCCGCGCGGCGTCTCGATGAAAGTCAATGTGACTTAAAGGTCACTGATAATACGTTCTAGATATTCGAGAGTTGGCTTGCCGTGAATGTAATAAACATGGTACAACTTGAAAAATAAGCATAAAACGATCTGAAATTAATATTCAGTTTCTTGCTTTTACAAAACTTCTATACTGTCACCATTTTCTTTTCCTTCGTTTGATGGCGTTTCAACTTTCTAAATTTCTCATAAATTGGGCCTGGATATCACTTATTGCTTTAATCGTTTCCTTATCTTGCTGGTTGTTTTTGGGCTGGATTACGCAGTAATTTTGCCACGTGCACGATAAACATGTTATTTTAATATTTACGAGTACCGGCTTAGGTACCATCAACGTGTTTTTGTTAGCATAATGATCCGATTGTGGCTGGGCCGGTTAGGCCTCCTTCGTTTGGACGAATGAGGAGAGGTTTACTCATGTCGAGATCAATGATAACAAACACTTGATAACACTGTCAATGGGGTTGGTTAATTTTGTTTGGTATTGTGTTGTCTATATTATTATGAGTTTATCTGGTATGAAGATGAATTAAACTTGGTGATGATTACAGAGAACAGAAACAATACTCTATTATAATAAGCTGGGTATTAAATGATTATTTTAATTAGAGTACTTACATTGTAACAGCATTATGGACTGAAGTGTCTTGTAAGTAAGTGGAAACGTGTCTTGAAGTATGCTGGGTTGCCTATAAATGCTGAATGACAAATTTACTCCCTTTTTTATACGTTGAAAGTAATTAGACTACTGATAACAACTTATACTATAAAAGGTAGTTTGAACATTTGGTTGATCTTAATCCCTTGTAATCCCTTGGAATGAGGAACTCATATTCTGACCTTGCTTGGTGCTCTTTATATTTATTTAACTCTTTAAGTCATCGTCCATCATCTTTTTTGAAGTCGATACATTCTTTTTAGTTGGAATCAGGAGTTAGTGTCCGCTATCAATACACATTCTATCTAGAATGATGATATTCTATTCTTCTTATATGAAGTTGTGTCTAGTTGTTCCGCGACCTCCTGCCAATTTTGTATTTTTCCTTTTCAAATTCATCAAAGACAATAATTATCCCTGTATTAAACAGAATACCCTTGAAATAGAAAATGTATTAATTAAATCTCTCTGCCGCTTCACCAGGAAAACAACCAATTACGCACTCATGTCTACCTACTTCAACTACCCCGATGAGTCGATGCAGGACGAGCTCCGGCGCATCGCCAACGCCATCGTATGTCCGGGCAAAGGCATCCTCGCCGCCGATGAGTCCGTCGGCACGATGGGCAAGCGTCTCCTCGACATTGGACTGGAAAACACCGAGGAAAACCGCCGCAAGTACCGCCAATTGCTCTTCACCACCGACAAGTGCATTGGTGACTTCATCTCCGGCGTCATCCTCTTCCACGAGACCCTCTACCAGAAGGCTGACGATGGCACTCCATTCCCGGAGCTGCTCAAGCAGCGTGGCATCATTCCCGGCATCAAGGTTGACACTGGAGTCGTTCCATTGATGGGTACTGATGGCGAAGGCACCACACAAGGTACCAAAAGTGAATTAATGACTCATGTAAATCTACAAGTTTTGTCTCTTTCGGTTTTCAGGTCTCGATGACTTGAGTAAACGTTGCGCACAGTACAAAAAGGACGGCTGTCACTTCGCAAAATGGCGTTGTGTGCTCAAGATCCAGAAACACACCCCCACCTACCAAGCCATCCTGGAGAACGCCAATGTCCTTGCGCGGTACGCCTCTATCTGCCAGATGAACGGCATCGTCCCGATTGTAGAACCAGAGATCTTGCCCGATGGGGAACATGACTTGGAGCGCTGCCAGAAGGCCACCGAGACGGTGCTCTCCTTCGTCTTCAAGGCTCTTGTTGACCATCACGTCTTCCTGGAGGGTACGCTCTTGAAACCGAACATGGTCACTGGTGGCATGGCATATGCCTGCCGCTTTGGACCTGAGGATATTGGTCGAGCGACTCTCACTGCCCTCTCGAGGACTGTCCCACCTGCGGTCCCTGGAATTACCTTCTTGTCTGGTGGCCAGAGCGAAGAGGAAGCTTCTGTTAACTTGAATGCAATCAATAAGTAAGTAGTCGGTTGCTTTGAGGGAGTGTAAGATTGATTGATGACTTTGCGAGTTTAGATGTGAAGGAAAGAAACCATGGGCTTTGACCTTCAGCTTTGGGCGTGCACTGCAAGCATCCGTCCTGAAGGCGTGGGGTGGCAAGGACGATAATGTTGAGGCTGCTCAAAATGAACTTATTAAACGTGCCAAGGTAAGAGAAGCAATCAAAGTCAATTAAATGCCAATTCAAATATGTTGACGGGGTTGATTTGTTTTCTTCTTTAATTTCCAGGCGAATAGCCAAGCCTCCCTGGGAAAATACGAACCAGGCACAGTCAGCGGCTCTGCTGGTGATAAGGGCAACTTTATCAAGAACCACTCTTACTAAGTCCAACCCCAAGAATCTACAAAGCATCACAATATTAATATAAAAAACAATAAAAACAAACGCAAATGTATACAACGTGAAATACGTAGAGGTAGAATACAGATTTAAGTCATCAGCAGACAATAAATACTGATAACAATTAAATAACAACCAAATGAAGCACTGTGTGTTGCACTGCAATAATCAGACCTTTGACTGAAGATTGTTAATGCAGAAAACTGAACAAACATATCTTATTTTTCTAGTGTAAAGATGAGCTTTATGACTCAAAATAAAGAAGTGATTTTGAACTCAGTTATTTGATGAATTTCGTAGGAATACATACTACAACTAGGTTCAAACCACAGGTGAGTTTATATTAGTGATTGCTATGAATGTGTCTGATTGTTTTAGTTTGTAGAATATGAAGACATGTTATATTTGTTTCTGGTTCTCTTAATAACAAGTTCAATTTATATTGAATGTACAATTGGAGCGTCAACAGAAACAAGTTGTTTCTTCCCAAGTATACCTGACCATGCAAAACCACCTGCAAATATGTTTCAAGGTGTACCTTGGTGGTGGTGGTCTGTAACACCTCCTTCTTTGAAGAAAAACTAAAATACTATTTTTTTTCAGGTATTGATAACCTAAAACTATCATTTTCAAAAATAAACTCTAGCGCGCTCTACCTCTACCTATCTACTAAATTCACAAGATCAATCTCAGGTGTCGCTATTATTTTTCAGTTTGCAGTTTAAAAATTGTTTTTTGCAATAAAATTAACAGTTTTCATCAGTTCCAATCACACTTGTGTTTTGTAAATAATAAACACTGAAAACCTTAAATGTAATTAAGTCTTAAAGTTATCTGCATTAACTGAATCCACTTGAAAATATGCAAGTCAAACATAAAACTCACTCAATAGTTTGCCAAACTATAAACCTAATATAAACAAAATACCATTCACTTGTCTGCAACACAATTAGTCAGTTTTTGTCTTGTCATTGCCTTTAGCAATTGTCTCATTCTTCTTGTCCTCCACAACTTCCTGCGTCTGCAATTTAGTAGCAGAACCTTTTAAATTATCACATACTTTCACACCTTCAGTACAAGCATCCAAGTTAAACTCAGGATTAATAACTTCCATAAAACGTTGGTCGTCACTATTATCCACAATCAACTCGTCATCATCATCTCCATCGTCATCATCTGCTTGTCCTAAATCATCAAAAAGCAGTGTTTCATTCGGAAAGATACCATCCACAGTATCAGTATTGTCGTGTTCATCAATATCAAGGGGCTCAGATTTAATCTGCAAGGTGGTTATGAACTCTTCTTTATGTACAGATGCGTCTGATGCGGAAGGCGGGGCTGGTAACTTGATGATTATCTTTTTGTCAGGCATGACAGTCTTAGTTGTCAAAGGTGTGTCTTTATTCGATGGTATTGAAGGTGCTTTCTCACGTTCAGGTGAGACACTCAGTTGGTACATCTTTGGTGTCTTTACAAGAGGCCTAGAACGAGTTCCCTTACGCACGAAGAGAAGATGTTCAGGAAGTGGAGGCTGCAAAACACGACATAATTAATTATACAAACCAATTGCCGATCACTAAAAGTTACAGTATCATTCTTGTTCTCATTCTCAGAACCGTCCGAAATCCTCCTTTTGATTGCTTTCTTTGCCGACTCCTTCTTCGCTTGCTTGACATCATCAATCACTTCATCTTTGAGAGTTCTCTGTGAATGACTTTGTGCTGATTCCTTCTGTAAAATCGGCGCTGAAGATACAACCGACGTAATGATAGGCATTGCAGGTGCCTGGGAACTCTTCAACAAGCTTCTCGAGTTCCTCGGAACGCTATTATTGCCGATATGCGATTGTTTCAAGGGAACTTGAATCGGTAAAACGGGCGGTTGAGATTCATGCGATGAAAAACGAGTGAAGGAAGGAACTTTGGCTGGGGTTTTCAAGACTGGTGGTGTGGATGGAGGTGGAAAGGATTGTGGCGGAGTTGATTTGGTCAATCCTTTGATCTGAAATCAATCAAGATCATCAACTAATTTTTGAATAACAATCAATGTAGCAGAAAGTACCTTAAGATCTTCGCCAACTTTCAAAATGGTTTGAACCTTTGACTGCTCAATGTTAACTTCACCAATGTACATGAAATCAATCAGCGCCTTCACCACCCAGAAGGAAATGCCACATAGATGGATAACTGGATGTTGAAATGGGGCCAAGCCGGATATAATTTCATCGAAATAAGTGCTGCACGAAGATAGTACAATCTACAAGAACCAATAATCAATCAATGATTCAAACACAAGTGACAGTTCATATTGTAGGAGCATGTTTTACCCTGTGACATCTGATTAGTTGTCCCTCACAACATAAAGTAACATCAACGAATTGTTCCCTAGCAAGGAGGAACGGAAACGCGGCTTGCATATTATTATAGTGACTGTTCCACCTCAGACAGACTTCTTCATCCACTGGTGGCTTCTCCCTTTTCACTACTTTCAGCATCCCAGGTGCCTCAACTGAAGCGATCTTGACTTTCTTCGAACTTGAAGGGTTTATCTGCGTGAGGTAATCATTTGATGGGAGTTGTTTTTGTTTCTTCTCCAGAATCCTCTTGGATGATTTAGCAGGTGGAACTTTTACTGCAAGAGAAATGATATTAAGGGAAACAATTGTTAAAATAGTGTTTTAAGTACAAGTGGTAATGTTGTATTTTGATGGCAACCACGTTGCATCATCATCTTTCGGATCAGGCAACCCATCATCGCATTGTCCGTCCTCATCCCCATCTAGTTCACCATAATCAGAGAGTTCATCTGTCATTGTAGTGAATTGGTTTTCCTTGGGCCGAACGCCTTGGAATATCGTCATTCGCGCTACGTGCTTATCAGGATCATGGTTGTGCGATGCCAGAGCGCGGACTTTGGACTTGGAGCTGATTGACGTAGTTGATACACTTCCCTGTAAGAAAAAAATATTAGACTCTGCTATTGCATGCTGTTGAAACAAAATGGCTGCCATGATTGTAGAATTATCACTATTAATACTAAAATGTTCAGGCCCACCTTGCAATGAACACTTCGTCGTGAACATCTCCAGCGTACACTTCCTGGACGTTGTTTATGCACGGTGTAAATATACCCATTGTGGATTAACTTCGGTCCTCCTTTGTTTGACCGCACGATCTGGCACTCGTCCTTCGCAATGGCACCGTCGCCATAGGCTTGGACTTCCGGCTGTTGGGACTTCGCCGGGTCCGACATCTTGTGTCACTGTATTCACCTATCACCTGATACCCAGCGTCACCAGCGTGCTTTAATTCCCACTGGTTATAACGTCCCTGTTGTCCGCGTCGGACAATCTATGTAACACTCGCGTTAACCTTCAAGCAAATTTACAGTGGTTTGCATTAGATATTTTGCCTCGCAGAGAAAAATCGATCTACAACCCTGGCCTGAACTCAACTTCGGATGGCAATCGCTAATAACAATACAACCACACATTTTAATAATTGGTATTATAACCCAAAATCATCAACGGCAAAGGATTGTAAAGTACGTTGATGGCACCGCGTTTTTTTTGACAACTACCACGGTAGATAAAACCAGATAATGCATGCGTTAATTACTTGGCGTCGTGTTGTAGTTGTTGTTGGCCACTTCGTGGTATTTCTGACACGTTTTGGAAACTCGTGGGCGCCGTGGGCTGGGTGGATCGTCTGCACTGCGGTGTGCTGCCGTAATGGGGAAATGCTCAGCTGATGTACCGAAAATGTCACCGCGCCGGTACCTGTGTTTCGCTGTGAGGGCGCAGTGTGTAAAAATGGTACCTTCGCGAGTACAAAATTGTTGAAATGGTAACGTAAAGGGTGAGAAAATGGACAAGCAGTTGTTTACAACATGCTGTTCTGTGGTTGTGACATATTTTATAGAACGGGCAACAAATTAGATCGAAATGTCCGATGTAAACTAGGCAATGAGCTAAATTTTATAATTAGACGGCGTCGTTTCGGTTCTAATTAATGACTAATCCATACCAAGAGAAACAATCTGCTGCAAAATGCAATTTAATTTTCTTGGCCTTTTTCCTTGCAAAATCTCAAAAAAAACCACAATACTAAAATTATTGAATATCACTTCTCAAGGCCACATAAAATGTTTCGTATCTCATTTTATTAATAATAAAACTGCTCAAAAATCTAAAGCTTTGCAATTAGCAATAACGTTTGGTACTTAAACAATTTAAACGCTTTATAAACCCCAAAATAAATTCAATACTTTTCACCACCATCAACGCATCACACTTTTCTAATCGATCATTATCAGTGTCGCAAATTAAGTAATATTTTGGCACATCAGGGCGCTATCAATGTACGTCTTCTGTACACAAACATCATCAACATTAAAGGCACTGGGTATTCAAGGTCCTAGAATAGATAAGTCGATCAAATCTACAAAATTTGACGCGAACTCAGGTATCACCCGATTGCAGGTTGTGCAACAAATGCGCATCCACACCCAAACAGTAGATCCAAGAATGATCAAGAAGTAGATCAATGAGCAATGAGTGCGAATCTGCGCAATTGTAAAATGCCCAACAACGTCCAACAATGAATCATATAAAACAAGTATAAATGACATGTAACATAATACGACGCGTACAATAAAGTAAATAAATAAGAGCGTATCTAGTAAGATAAAGAATATATATGATTTAAGGTAAAGATCTCTCTCGGCTTCGTTGTTCTGTTCTTGGGGGGCAGCAGGGAGCTTGAATATGTACAAAAAATCTTCACAAATTACCGATGTTATGCGTTGTCTGCGAGATCAATATTCCTGTCATGCTCTGGCTGAATATTATTAGAGTGCTTTTGATTATGAAATTCAATTGGTAATTCGTCACCTTCCTGCGCTGTTGTTCAGACTCGTAAGTAAAGAAGAATAAACAAATATTTGGTTAGTGTGCGGCCAGCCGCTTTGCCTGTGCTCGCATAGTGCTAAACTTCGCCAGGACCAAGTGGTGTGTTGGCTAGACCATCACCAGCAGGACCTTCTTCGTCGACTGCTATCGTTACCGCTGCCGTTGGAGTGGCGAATGAAGGCGCAGCCTCTAATGCGCGAATTCTATTCTCGTGTTTCACGATCATGGCCTTTAATTTACGAATTTCTTCAGCAAATTCCTGAAGGGTCTTCTCCTGCAATATAAATATCGATTAATCAAGAGGAAGCGTGCTGGATTACTGCAGGAAAATTACTGAAACAGGCGAGGCTTGTCCAGTTGAACTCCCACGTCCAGTCTTTGGCGGCATTTTATCCAAAACATTGCTACGTTTCGTCACAGAGAGCGTGGTCTTAGATTCTGGCGGTTTGTAACCATCCTTCAGGGAGATCAAAAGTGGTTCTGCATCTTTACCAGCTATCCAGTCTTCTGCAGAGAGTGCTGCTGTATCTCCCAGAGTGTCCGGATATAGATCCTCTTGGAAGAGCTCAGATTTTCGAGGTACTGTCATGGATACCACCTAAGAAACATAAAATTTACAGGAATCTGTAAATGAAACCGATATTCTACATAGCCACTAAACGCTACCCACTAATTTACAGAACTAGCAACTAAACTAGATATAAAAATGTCATTTACTTGGCATAACCCGGAGTTGTTCAAGCGATAGAAGCGCGATATCTCGCAGCAGGTGACATCGCAGCCGCGTTTGGGCATCATGCCGATGCCGCGCTGCGGGTCGGGCGTCTGGAACGTGTTGATGTAGTGCACAAACGGCGGCTCCGGCGTTATCTCAAAGTATCTACGATAAAATGACAACAAAAAAGAATGACTACGAGAAAAATACGACTAGAGGGCTAAAACATGCTCGTGCTTTACAGAAAACTTTACTAACGTACAGAAAGAAGCGGGCAAGTTACCTGATGACAGAGTCACCTTTGCCACAGAGGTAAACCAAATTCGTATCTGGATCATAAAGTGGAAACATAACCCCGTTTGAAGTATCCAGCTCCACCATGACAATTGGCTCACCAAGGGCATCTGGTGTGCGAAGACTGTACTGTCGTTCAGACATCTTGGAAAACCCAGTGGTAAAGACTAAACCATGACGGAGGAAAATAGCTCTCGTAGCTTTAGATCCTAGAGGCAAAGAAAGAAATACAATTTGTTCATTTGCAAAAGTGAAGTGGAGAATGTTAGTACCTTCGTGTGCAATTGCTTCACCCTCAATCTCCCCACTCCTGGGATCGATAATTCTGATCCTTTTATCCTTGCAGGTTGTAAGCAACTTGGAGCCATCCCAGTTGAAACACGCGCTGTACACAATATCCGGATGACAGTCCAACTGCATGAGCGGTTCGCCCATGCCCACGTTCCAGATAACGACCTTATTGTCGCCCCCCGCGGTGAGCAACACATTCTGTGCGGTCGGATGCCACAAGACCAGCCCAACTCGACGCTGATGGCAGACAAGGTCCACGATTGGCTCCGATAGAGTCTTGATGAGGCCACCATCCGGAATGTGCCATACTTTGACGACACAATCTTCACTTCCCGACGCAATGACATTGTCATTATGGGGACACCAGGCGATGTCGAGAACTGGACCTTTGTGACCACCAACTAGAGGATGATCTGCTGCAATACGGCCAACCTAGGCATAGATAATTCCAACAGGTTAATCCGGCTGCAACCTGTATGAGTGCGGAAGGTTTGTTTGTCGTGATTGGATATGGGTTAGTTAGAGTTGTTTCGAATGTGTGACACAATTTGAAGTAGGCTGAAAAATGTGTAATTTTAAGCGTCGTGCCAATTTCCAGAATGAATAAGCGAATATCTCGCGGCGAGGAGTCATCGCATCATTCCAATGCAAGGGAAGCAGCGCCTTGCGCTTTTTTGGCACGCCGTCAAAAAAGCGCCGAAACACAAACCGGCGGCGGCGCGCGTCGCCTTAGAGAGTCGGCGGATGCGCCGTAAAAATAGCGCCGGGCGGGTTAATTATACATCGACGCGCCGCGCAGTCCCGAAACGCATCTTCACAAAGCCCACGCCTTTTCAACTTTTCTCAATAATTTATTTAATTCATTCCATTCACTCAACACATTGAGTGAATAGAATTGATAATGATTGCGAAAGAAATTGATTAACTGAAAGAGTTTGATGAGTCACTTACTTTGCTATGTGGTAGTACAATGAATGCGCCGCCCCCGGCCGATTCGACGATGATCGCCAGGAACTTCGGATTGACCGCGCAGAACGTCGAGTCCCAGGAGGACTTGCTGACGCGGATGTTGTCGTAGCATTGTTCGCGCTTCAGTGCCTGGCCGTACACGTGCCGGAATTTGGAGCTACGCACCACGCGGAACGACATCTAAAATATTAAATTCAAACATTAAATATCACTTTACAACAACCAACTGACTCACAACAAGTTACACTAGTCTGCACTTGACACATTCCAAAGCTAACGGAAGCAAAGCATGAAACAACTAATTATTCAATTACATCAAATTGAATAAATCCAAAAACCAAATAAAAACAATGCAATATGATAATGTGTGTGTGTGTGTGTGTCTGTGTATTATTGATGATAACGCGTTATCTAATAACTCTACAACAATTACTGGCTATGTTTGTTTGTATCCACAGTTCGGATAAAAACCTACTACTGGTAGCGTAAACCTACACTGCAATTTGTTCAATTTGTTTAGTTATCACCGAGCCCGAAAATGAGTGCAATAAGTGCACTCGAAAGTGCAAGTTACTCACGCTGACTCAGTGCTGGAAATAATCAATCCGAGGTGTACAGAATGTATGCGTCGTTTGTTATAGTTGCGTGCTGTTTTCACACGTCCTGCGGCCTTCGCTGCGGTTTTCCTTCAGCGCGCGAGGAATTGCAGGTTATGCGCAAGAAACGCAGCACAAAGCACTCGCTGCAAGAGACCTCGCAGGCAAAACGCGCCGCACACACCGACAACTTCTGCGGCGCGCGTAGTGAAAGCAAACTTTTCTTTTTCGGCGCGGCAAAAAAACCCGAACCACACACGCGCACGACTTAATAGAAACTATTGCATTGTTTAGCAACTTTGACGAGATCCAACTGGTGCAGGCAGCTAGCAGAAGTGTTACTCTGTTGCAGGACCGTAGAAGTTGCGCGCCGATAAATTCCGATTAATCAAACGCGCTGATAAAGCGTGACCGGCGATAAAACGTGATAAAACGCGCACACCGCGCCGTGCGACTGATGCGGGCGAATCGCGCCGTTTATATGTCGATTATGAATATATGTGGTCACGTTACGGTGCGCGTGCCGATGAAGAGTCGACGTCGTCGCCGACGGCCCGGGTCGCCGTCGTCGGCAGCCAGCAGGAGTGCGCGTCCGGGGGGCAGGGCAGCGCTGCGTGCGCGAGGAGGGAGAGCGAAAAGGCCTTATTTGGATATGCGAAATTTTGAAACGTCAAACGCGCGTCGGAGAGACTTTCAAGCGCCGCGTGTGGAAGAGACCGACGGCGACGACCAACGACCGCCAGCGAGGTACTCGTGAGTACTCGGCGCGTAGCTCGCAGGTGATCGCCCGCAGCGAGATGTGGCCACGCATGCGTCGATGACTTAATTGCTTTAAGTCACTCCTTAAGTACTCTTCAAAATGTAAAGAAAACAAAAATTTGGTAACAAACGAATTGACATAGAAATAAAATTGCAAATTAACTTGGTTGAAAGGATTAGAAAATAAGCATACCCATTCACTTGCCAAACTAATAGCAGTTGGACTTTTATTTTGTCCAAACCATTTTCCGGGGAGTTTCTTCTTTCTTCTAGGTGTCCATATTTTCCAATCCATTGGTATTTTAAATATCTTCTGATAGGTACTAAAGTTGCAAGCCTTATCACAACCTAAAACAATAAAAACAAATGAATAACAAATAAATTCAACTTGAATGTATGCAACTAACATCACACCAAACCTTTCTCTCCTTCACGCTTTTCACTCTTGCTCCAACCAACTTCCTTCACATCACACTCTCCTTGTTACCCAATATGCAAACCCTTTTTTTGACATTTACCAACCAGCAGCTTTCCCTTGCTTTCGCTGCCTTTCACCGCAACCCCCGCCTTTGACGCTCGCAGCTATGTGCAGTTCTTCAATGTGTATGTCTGTTAATAGTGTAAATGTATGCCATGCGTGCCTACATACACGATAAATATGTATTCGGCTGTGTTTTGACTTTTCCGAGCCGAAGCTTGCTGCGGTTGACGTTGCAAAATCGCCGACACTGACATATGTAATCATACGAGTCTTATTTGCGCGCATCCAACTGCTTCCCCAACATCGGTGCAGTGCTCGCGTCGGATGTTTACAAATTACAAGTGTACGAAGCGCAAATCCACCGCGTCCACCCGCGCACCCATTGTCGCTGAATAAATATGCATACTCGTAGCGCATATAAACAATACGCACACGTCGTGCTGGCGCAATGTTAATAACAATTACAGCAGACGTGCGTCAACCAACAAGAAGGTGTGCAAACAGTAGCGCAGAAATAAGCATAGCGGCAGTTTAACAGCTGGTGACTGAAGGAGAGTGGAGACATTGCAACAATTCATTGATTAAGAAGAAGTTTCATCTAAGTAAGAGTGCTTAAAACCAAACATAAAGATAGTGAATGGAAAGGGGAACAAGACAAAAAACCCTCTAAAGTAAATAACAACTTGCATAAGCTCATCTTGATAGTTTACACTTACAATGGAGGAAACCTTTATGCTGTTATCACTCACTGTGGTGATGCTGGTTGGATCATTTTTAGCTGGCTCAATTCCACTATTCTTCAGCTTCTCTGAGGTAAACCAATACAACAATGCAACTGCAACAATTGGCAACTATATTCTCAAATCCTATAACTCACTTATTCTTGTTACACTTCAGGAGAAACTCAAGAAGATAACCGTTTATGGTGCTGGTCTTCTCGTCGGCACTGCATTGGCTGTGATAATCCCAGAAGGCTTCCGTGCACTTACTCTAGAAGCCCCTCAGCCACCACTTGCAGGTCCCACACCTCTGGCAAACCCCCATTCCCACGAAGCTGGCCATCTTGAGCATCACCATGAAGAGAAAGACCCTCTAGCAGTGATTGGTATAAGTCTTGTCTTGGGCTTTGTTTTCATGTTACTAGTGGACCAGATCTCCCAAGGCCGCAATGAGACTCTGAACCCATCTGAAAGGAATGTGACAGCCACAGTTGGGCTGGTAGTGCATGCTGCAGCTGACGGTGTTGCACTAGGTGCAGCAGCCACCACAAGTCATGCAGACGTTGAGATAATTGTCTTCTTGGCGATTATGTTACATAAAGCACCCGCCGCTTTCGGTCTGGTAACGTTTCTAATGCATGAAGGGATTGAGAGGCAGAGGATAAGGAGGCATTTGTTGGTGTTCAGTTTCGCGGCGCCTGTGGCTACGCTACTGACTTACTTCGGGATTGGGCAGGAGCAGAAGGAGACTTTTAGCTCAATTAATGGAACGGGCAAGAATTCTTCAATTGAATTTTAGAATTGTTTGTGATACATCCTTACTTTTTGTAGGTATTGCAATGCTGTTTTCAGCTGGAACATTCCTCTATGTTGCTACAGTTCATGTGTTGGCAGAATTGACTCAAAATTCCCACCAACATTCCTATTCCAAACTGCCTTCCATGGAGGTGGCCTCCAAACAAGGTCTGCGTCCATTTGAACTTCTTATCCTAGTGCTAGGATGTCTCACACCACTGGTGCTTACATTAGGACATCAGCACTAAAAATAATTTAGAGCTTCTGTGTCAAAACAAAAAAAAAAAAGAAAAGACAATGAAATTCATAACTGTGAATATGCCGACGCTAGTTAAATCTACGCTGACGCGAGCAATATTATAACTTATAATAAATTTAAGTATTACTCACTTGTTTCTGCTTTTCTTTTTCAGTTATTATCTTTTCCACTTATTTTCCCGCTTGCAAATGAAGCCAACAACTTTTGATCCGCCTTGTGGAGAGTGTTCGATTGGTTGCCAATGGTAGCTAGATTGCTAGATATTCTTGAGTTGGTAGGCAGATGGTGCTGCATTCGCACCTTCCGTTTTGGCTGCTCTGTGTGTAGATCGCAGCACACAGTGTTACGCGATTGGTAGTCTTTCGCCCGGCGCTCAGCGCAGCAGCCATATTTGATCGCGCGCGGACATCTTTCCCGTCGCACGCCGCTCGCTTGCGCCGCCATCTTGGCCGCCAGCGACGAGCCACCATCTTTTATAAACAAATAACAACGCACCGCGTTCCCACGAGGCGCCCAGCCGCCCCACAGTGCCGCCGCGTGGTGGCCGCCGCCAGCCATCACGATGATGGCCGACCCGAATATGCTGTGCGAGGTGGAGATCCAGCCGGACATTCAGGAGTGCGTCGAGATCGAGTCGATACCGGTGGACATGCACGACGACGTCGAGACCATCGTAGAGTGCGGTGATACGATGATCCAGGCGCTGGACGGGCGCGATATCATTCTGGAGGCGCAGGAGGAGATCATCGACGACACCGGCGACCCACTCAACTTGTACGATGTGCCAGTGCCTGACTCATCCGACATCTACGTGCAGTCGTCGTCGCCGGGCCCGTCGACAGCGCAGCGCCGAAAGAAGGCGGCTATGCAGAAACAACGCAACGTGTTGCAGCGACGTGATCACAACGAGATCATGCTTGGCGATGTCCACGTCGAGGCGAGACCGCGCAAATGGGAGCAGAAGCAGGTGCAGATCAAGACCATGGAGGGCGAGTTCTCAGTTACGATGTGGGCGTCAGGAACCAGCGACGGTGAGTACACTGCGTAAACGACTTTATTTAGATTTGTTATGCCCGTGTTTACGATGGTGATAGCGACGGTGGTTTGTTTACAAACAGTTGTAGCACGGCGCGGCCATTGTTAATCCGAGTACGCCATTTACAAACATGGCTGCAATTCAAACAAGATTATAAAACATTCAAAACGCGATGGGAAAACACTTGAAACCCCATAGCTGCTCATACAAAATCTGCGTGGAGATCATTTGCTGAAAAGGGTGCCAATTAAAATGAGTCATGCGAATTTTCCATCAAACGTCCTGAGGGGGAAAAACAAAGAAACCAAAATTTGCACACTTTGCACAAAGTCCACCAGGTGTCTCTTACGTAAACACGATAGGACCCGACCTAATCACCGGCAAACTCAAATATTTCTAACAAGATCTCAAGTTAAGTGTAGCTAATAACCAAATAATTGTCTTTAGATGAGGGATCCAACCCTGAACCAGACCCAGACTACACCGAATACATGACCGGCAAGAAACTGGCACCCGACGGTATAGTCCAAGGTCTAGACCTGTCTGATCCTAAACAACTCGCTGAATTCGCCCGCCCTGGACTCAAACAAAATACGAGGAAAATGAGGCCGTCTCCCGATACATCAGACAGGACGATAGCGTGTCCACATAAAGGTTGCAACAAGATGTTCAGAGACAATTCAGCAATGCGTAAACATCTTCATACGCATGGGCCTCGCGTTCACGTTTGCGCTGAGTGCGGCAAGGCTTTTGTTGAATCTTCGAAGTTGAAACGTCATCAGTTGGTGCACACGGGAGAGAAGCCTTTTCAATGCACATTTGAAGGATGTGGGAAGAGGTTCAGCTTAGATTTTAATTTAAGGTATGAACAATCATCAACTACTCCCGCTGAAGTTGAGGATATTGAATACTTTACTGATATCGATATTTCTTGCTGGTTCCAGGACGCATGTAAGAATCCACACTGGTGATAGACCCTACGTCTGCCCCTTCGACGGATGCAACAAGAAATTCGCACAGTCTACGAACCTCAAGAGTCACATACTGACACACGCGCGAGCAAAGTAAATTGTTTCCCGATTTTCCTACCTTTGAATAAATAGCATTAGATGTACGCCACTTACATACTCATGTTCTAGATCAAGGAATTCAATTAATCGCAGCGCGCAGCAACATATGCAGATCATGCAGCCGCAGTTTGTTAAGGTGGAGGTGGCCGACGTGGAGCCGTACATCGTCTACACCGACTAGCACGCATGATGTGCGATGCGCGCGCTCAGTGTAGTCAATCTCAGCTTGCAGCCCTGCAGATGAAGACGTGTCAGAGATGCAGATGGTCTCAGATTACCCACCGCAGCGGATACTAGAACGGAGGACACAAGTGATATTACCGACGAAGGAAAACATTCAGTGACGAAGTGAAGATACCATTTTTAAATTATTACTCACTGTTGTGCCAGGATAATTGAGTGTGCAGTGCATTCAATTGTGATCACGTAGGCAGAGGAGAGCGCAGGGATTTGCTCTGGGTGTGACGTAGGAGTGATATTTGTAATTTAAGTTCGAAATTCGCGTATCGTTTACGTTTACTAATTTACGTCGTACTGTATGTACTCTTATGTTTTAAGATTCTTTGCGAGTTCGCTACATTTACTCTCCTTTAATCTTTTACTCTATTAATTCTTCTAATTCCTTCAAGGTTTGTAATTTATGAAATTTGAATGTAGGGGCCGTTGTTACGCTACGTGACAAGTTTTGGGTGTAATTGATTCCTACTGAAATGAGGTGGACTGTACATATTACAACTTAACTCTTAAGCATAGCTCTATTACTTGAAGTACTTGTACACATTATTTTAAGTGTGCCCAATGAAAGTAATTAAAATTTGAGGAATATTTTGCAACCAAGGAATTCAAATAAAAAATGAACATTTCTACCTGTGGCTTTGGGTTTAGCTTGTTTATGATAATTCTATCTTCCAGGGCCTGGTAGTTTTCTTGGATTTTATTTGATTGGGTTCGGCAGCAGCAACGATCTCCAGTGAAGTTCATTAACTGGCATTTGATAAATGTCATTTGACATAAGAAAAACAAATGAAGACATTACCGCTGATATGTTACTAGTGTTGATAATAACTTTCACTTTACTCACAATTCTTGTTTGATGATGAAGCTGTCAGTGAATGGCACTTACTCTTGCATTAGGTCCTTCAGGTTTCAACTTGGTAATTTCTGAATAAGTGTTCACCAGATATAACCAATACGTTGCGAATTGGTCTGAAAAGAAGTAAGCATTAAAATAGAATCAACAAGTAAAGTTATTGCACGATAATATTTTGCATATTTCGCATTAAGAGTCGTTAAAAATCAACAAATTTACATGAATAATGTGGGATTATCTGCATTCAATTTTATACAATTCTTACTCTCAAAGTATTAAGAAATATTTTCAATATATTACTGATTTTTTCTATGTATTACGGAAATTCTTTAATTGATTAAGATTGCTTAGAAAACCTTTAAATTAATATTTTAATTTTTTTCCTATGGAATATTAGTGTTCCATTAGACATGCTGTCACTTTCTAACTCGATAAGTGGAAGTGAAAGAAATATAATAGTGGAACGCTCAGACAGAACTGACATCTTATGTTTATTTACTAATAGTAAAAATATTACAATATTTTAAGAAATCTGCAAAAAAGTGAGCATCTGTCAAATGTGAGAAATCTGCAATTAAATTTCTCCAAGTGGTAAAAATGGTTACCTGTAATTACGCATAAGTGTTCCACTGATTTCCATTTTCTTTCATGTTTTACATACACACTAAATCTAAACGCAGCTATTCAAATTGCTGTAATTTATACATATTTAGACTGATTATTTACAAACCTGGTTAGCAAACTTAACGAAATTTTTCATTTAATTTTTTAGTGGTACCGTTGAATGTGAAACGATGGCTTTAATATTATATTGATAAATATAATTTCACTATAATACTAAAATTCGGCATGCTGCCTTTTACAGTATCGGTAGCGGATTACCGGGAGATTAGTCAAAGTCGCGAAGGGATCAACTGACATTCTTGCGCATTCCATAAAATTACCCAATCCAATTGGAACAGTTGGATATACATTATGCCAATCCAAATAAATGAATAAACAAATCCAAACAAATTAGATTGCCTTATATACAAACCTAGAACAATTGACTTTGTAACTTAACAAAAATCGTTTATTCTTGAGAAACCAGGAAGAAGAATTGTGCGTTTTTCTCGTATTTTTTTATATTTTACACGTTTTTGACACATATTATTGAATTTCTATGATTTATAATCCATTCTAACATCTTATTACGTCCTTTACTCGTCACATGCCCTGATAGTCCAGCTTTGTGTAACAAATCGCCGACTGTCTCAACTAATACCACGCATTAATTACACCCTTACATGTTAATGTTTCACCCGTTTACACGCCTAATTAGCGCGCTGATTACGCATGACACCCATACAAGTTTTACCGAGTCCCCAAGTGAATAAACGTTGATAACAAATACTTATTACGACTGTACGCATTACTTTGCACTAGTTTACATTGATTAAGTCTTAGAAATTTGGTGTTTGTTGTTGTTTTGTCGTAACTTGTGCATTGCATCCATCTACGTACGTATAATGTCTCAATTAACACATACCTTGTGCGCTCAACATGTTTGCATAATGCCCGCGTCAACAAAAATCTATCAGAGTTACAGCTGTTAAATGTCTCTAAAAACAAAGTATCCCACGCATCCACATCATATGGGTCTATAAAAAATGATTTGATTGTAAATTGCATGAATACATTGACCTTAACGTGTAACAATTATGAGGCATATTGAGTTGCGCAAAGTGGCAAACATTTTGTACATGATACAATTTTGTTTGGAGATTATGCATGGTGAACGCCACGATTGTCACACCTAACACGATCTTTTTCAATCTCGTTACATGATGAGATGACAAGATAAACATGTGCAAACATAACACTTAAGCAAGAGACTAAACCCAGGCATTCCGCTGACCAGCAGCAAATCAACAAATTTCAGTGAGTGTTTCACACTAAATACGATTAGTTATGGCAACATTTTGTCAGTGACGCTAGCTGACAATTTACAATGCCATTCGCCTACATTTGAATACCTAATAAAACTAATAAAGTATTATCTACATCAAAACAAAAATGATATCACAATTTGATTTTTACTGTTTGCTTGTATCGCTCTGTGTCACTTTGACTGAAAAGAACAGAAACAGAAAGAATTTGATTAATAAGCTAATCTAGTGGTGCAGATTGATTTGTTCTGCGTACAGGCCAAGCACACGATGGATCAGTTCATACTGCTCGGCTGTCTGCACCATGCCGCCGCGGTGCAAACGCAGCGAGCATAAAATGGCAAGCACGTCAACATTCGAATTAGTGCGCAATTGTTGTATCCCGTTGAGGATTGCTAGGAAACAACCAGTGCGTCCTATACCAGCGCTACAATGCACAACTAAATCAGTTTTGCCTTCCACACTCTCCGATTTAGCTGAACTTAGCAACAGGTCATTCGCAGATTTTTGTTTGTTTCTAAGTACTCTAATGCCA
Source organism: Diploeciton nevermanni (assembly GCA_027575565.1). NCBI lineage: Eukaryota > Metazoa > Arthropoda > Insecta > Coleoptera > Staphylinidae > Diploeciton > Diploeciton nevermanni. The sequence continues at coordinate 39,271 of JAODIE010007740.1, forward strand.
TCGATTTCAAGTGAATTACCTTCATTCGCATTGTCATCTTCATCTTCTTGATATTGTACATTTCTGCTTTTCCTATCAATATATTGCAGAATATTCACAGCTAAACGCAGAACTTGGCCGGGATCAGCCATCTTATGATCTTGCCAATTCGCATACCAATAATGCCTCACCAACCTACTCTCCTGAGTCTCCAAGTTGACAACCCTCAACAATCGCAGACTAATATCCCCCATCATTTGCAGAGAAACAAATGAAATCAAATAGATACCATGCTGTACTTCATCCAACTCTTCGAACCTAATAACCTCCTCGAGTTCTTCCTTTTCCACCGACATTTTCCTCGCATGGGACAGTCTGAACTGATGATTGTTGTTGTTTGCGTAGCCGAATGTGAACTTATCAGGCTTAGTCGATGCTGCTGTTCGAATAGTGAAATAGCTCACTTTCCCTGAATCATGCGCGGAGCATGACAAGGAGGATGATGAGTATGCACTTAGTGATGACGCCCCGGAGGACGAAGAGGTAGAAGATGAAGACGACGATGACGTCGTGCGGCTTAGAGTATTGCCTGATGCGGATGTAGAGTTCGGCGTGTTAGAAGCTGAACCAGAAGAGTATCGCGTGGAAGGCGGTGTCATTGGTATAACAGTTTCCTGCGTTACAGTTGAAGATGATTCAGATGACATGGGAGTAGAAACAGAGACATCCACCTCTTCACGAGTTATTTTACCAAGAGGAAAGTACAACTCGCATTTATTGCGGCCTTTTTCAACGAGTTGCGTTAGCATTACAATGCAGTTACACTAAAATGACTCAGAATTAGTTCATTTCAATTATATACTGGATTATCGTAGAGAGTAGAATAAATTACGTGTGTTTGCCATATCATATGCCAGAAATCATCACAGGTATGCGCCATTGGTCCTTGCGTTGCAACATAAGCAGTTTCAGTGTAGTCAGGTCCTTTAATGTAGTTCGCGTGGATGTAGGGCTGAGGGCTGGTGAGATGCACACGGCTATGTTCGTTTGGCAAAACACCTTTGTAACGGTTGCGGGTTTGGCTTCCGCTCACGATGCACTTCTCTTGAAGATTTAGGGGCACTTCCCAGAATTCTTGATGTAGTTTAGGAACTCGAGGTAACTAAAAATATCATAGTATTGTTGAGTGTGGTCACGAAGTGTTTAAGATTCATTATGTTGAAAAACTGCACTATAACACTTACTTAAAATTGATTTGTAAAACGTTTTCGGCATGTTGCCTGAAGAAGGCAATCAGTAGGTTTAAATATTGTTTGGAAGTGTGACTGGGTGTGCCCATTAAGGAATTTTGAGTTATTTAGTTTGTGTTTGTAGATCTTTAGGTTTCCTTCTATGTCTAAATGCCAATTGTCTGTTTTTAATATTGTTAGTGTTGTATCTATGTCGTTACCTGCATGTGAATATTTAATTAAGTGGTTAGCAAAAGAAGAATAAGAAGTTAGGGGATCTTTGAAAGCGCGCATGTGTTCTTTGTACCTAATTTGAATTTTTCTGTTGGTTTTTCATATGTAAATGGATGGACAAAAGTTGCAAGTTAATTTGTAGATACCACTAGATTAATATTCTGCAGTATCTTCAATATACTGAAGAAGACAACATGCCGAAAACGTTTTACAAATCAATTTTATGTAAGTGTTATAGTGCAGTTTTTCAACATAATAAAAATATCATATTAAAGAAAGATTATAAGAACAATATTGTTTGGTGCTCTCCAATATAATTATTACCTGGAACTAAAATTATCACAATCCCGCAATAAATTTAATTAAAACTGATACTGACTCAGGAAATAACAACGATAATAAGGTATCATTATATGATATATTCTATTTGTTTTTAATAATTTTCGGCGGAAAAATTCACGAATCAAAGAAAACACAATTTACTGTTTGACTCCTATCTCAAGCTACACCTATTTGACACGAATTTGTCGAATGATCAATAAACCGAAGTTATTTACCTAATCCACACAAATGTGAATAATAATAAATTAAATTTATAACAAATTACAAATTACCTCACAACAAGCTCGTAAATCCGCAATACTTAAAACACTCCCAGCTGTTTGCAGGTACTGCACATTCTGCAGATGCATCTTGAAATCATCACTCAACGACTGTGCCTCCAAATCCGCTTGTCTAGGATAGCACGCTCGACGATGTCCTCGACAGTGTCGACTCACATGATGCCCATTCCCACTCAGGCACAAACTGCACGGTGGTACGTACAGATTTTCATTAGACAGGCTCCTCCTGCCTCCCATAACGTTACAGATGCAATTGCACTTCTTCTTCGGCGTGTGGCAAATCTCCTTCTTGCAGAACTTGCTGGGAATTGACTCATAAATCGTGCAATTGCCGCACGTATCCTTTTTGCGCTCAAGGCACGTGTTAACCGTATATTGATTACTAGTGTTACCTGCTGAGGTAGATGTTGTTGAAGTTGTGGTGGTCTTCTTCACACAATGCTCACATTTGTAGACATTCTGATAGAAACTTGTGAAGCAAGTCCCGAAACTAGTCAGGTTGAGCGTGGAAATCGACTTGGCAGAGTTCAATCTTGGAGGTGGTGCATGACTCCGCTGCTTCAGCTGGGACGAATTGTATTGACTATGTGCCAAATCAAGTGTCTTCTCAGGAGTTGTAGAAGTCGACAAGGCAGAGCCCAGGTCAATTGTCAACGACGCATTACTCCCACGACGCTCCAACAATCCTTTCGCTTTGATCCGCACAGGTTCAACGGTTTTAACAGCTTCGCTACCATTTGAGAAATCCTGCAGGGTCATAATCTCCGGCAACGTCTTCAGCGTTTGACTCCCCGAGATGCTCGTGTTCGACGCAAACCGCTTCAAGTTCGTGCCAACCAGACTCAGCTTTGTCGCTGAGGATCCAGGTGGGTCAAAGAGTTCCCTCGTCCGCGTGGTAACCTTCTTCGGCGTGTTGGGCATGGAGAAGACGTCACGTACAGGACGGGCGCGCTCTGGTTCCGAGTCTAAACTGATTGCCTTCAGCTTACGATTGAGCGTCGGCGTCTTGGGCGATTTCGGCGACTGCACCACGAGCGCGGGGCGGTCACCGTCCACCGCCAGCTCTAGCGTGGCGGGCGGCTCGCGGCGCAGCACCACGCTCATGTCTACAGCTACATCCAAGTTGTCTACTGGTTCTATGCTAAAGAAATCAAAGGTTTGCTCACCCTTGGGGCGCTTGCCGCGCGTGTTGGTATTCTCCGAGGAATACATCGTTCAGCTCACCGGTACGCACATATCGACATGCTGTAACCCAAGGCTGATCCCTTTTGCAAATGCAATGCCAGGTTTTGATTCAGCTTCACATGTTGCATTGTCTATTGTCTACATCATACAATGTACTACTAGACCTGTGTAATTCTAGTAATGAATGCATGCATAAATAATGCACCTGTACTCCTGGCCAGTGCAATTGTGGTTGGTGTAAATTGCTGCTTGCTTGCTCCAAGAAAGTGCTTCCTTTGTTTTCCGATTTTGTTTACACTTGTTACGTTTGTGTTGGTAGGTCGCGGAGCAAATGGCAGCGCGTACAAATAAGCACGATACGTTGTAGTTGATGGTGAAGGGTGATGGTTTATTGCTTGGGGTTGATAATGCTGAGGCACCCTCGACGAGGCTGGCACCCGGGGTGATTTTGCGCGAGCAGACGGCGACGACACGAGCGCCTTAAGTGCGCCATGATGAATTTTAGTAGATCGCGGAAAAATAGCAGCTGACTTACAGTTGTAGATAACCAGCATTACAGCTAACTATTATGTCTAAATTTTGTTACATTATTCTAATAACAAAAATAATGCTGCTAATCTAGTATCATGTGCCACATTAGAAGTTTAGTATAATACGAATCCGTCCACAAAAAATGGTAGCTTATTGATTCTTGCGGGATGTTCCTACAGATGTCACTACTCATATTTAGGCAACTTTTATCTATTCAAGTTAGAATAACATTTTAAAGTGTCGCTGAGCGAAACGTTTAATACCCATTTTCTCACTAACTAAATATTCATTTATAGAACAACTTTTTCGACTTGTTGCCTTCTCATAGCATTTGTTGTTGATTGGAGATACCTACCGTTTACTCGCTTGCTGTCATTAACTAACAACTGATCAAAAACAGTCAGAAAACAACTCAATATATAAGAAACAAACGGACTTTAAAGTCAAAAATAACAATTTTGCGCAAATAAATAAAAACAATCATTGTTCAAAAATCTTCCGCTTATCATCCATCTACGAAAAAATATACTACTATATTACAAATGTCTTAAGACAACACTAGCAAAATTAAAACAATATGTACAATAAATAATTAAGTGCAAGAATTAATATTTTGATTATGCAGTGCTGCTAGTGAATCCATTAAGTTCGAACACCCTGTATTTATACATTAAACATCAGATTGATACACAAGATAATCCTCAAATTGATTCAAGGTGTGTTAATTATTGTTCCTTTTGGGGGGGGGGCAATTTCTTAGGTAATAAATGGTGACACCAATGTGAATCACTAGCTTTCAGTCAAACAACTTAATCAAGTCGCAGCCATCGCCACAAGTGGCTTTTTTCTCGTTACCACTCATCCTTTTGTTGCATTCGTCGTTTCCGGTCATAATGCTTAAAATGTTTTCTCTTCGACATTCTCTGCGTCAGATGACAGTGCTTGTGTTAAAATATCCACACAATTCTTTGGAATCAATGTACCTATTAAAACATAACAATTATTAATATCATTACCACAATTAAAACAAAACAAAAAAAAAACAAGTCCACGTTTTAGAATGACTAAATTAAGTTCTTACCAACAATTTTCAGTCCATCATCCGTCCGTAACCGAATCACCTGCATTTTGTTATTCGCCGCGCTACGACTTGCCAAAACACCCTCAACTCGACTCCATACCGATAACACAGAGCCCGACACAACGTGGTAAGTCCTTCTTCTTAGGCCAACTTCACAATCATTTGCATTGCGACAGTTACCATTCCAGTAGGCATGTGAACAAGTAGTAGTTGATGCTTCATGTTGCGCTTTCCACGCTTCCTCTGCTTCGTCAGGTTGAACCCGCGTATATTTCTTTTCAAGTTCAACCAAGTTTTGTTGTCGGAACTGGAGACCGGTATTAGGGCGATGGATTAAGAACATTTGTTCTTTCTTCGATTCGGGTTTCTTCTTGCCGGTGTCCACTGCAACCGCCAAAATTGCAGTGTTTTTGTCATTGCGTACTTGGTGCGAGACGTAGAAGCCCTCTTTGGATCCCGGAAGCTCTGACCATTTGTCATAGGCTTCAACCCATGACATTCCTGCCGGAATAATTGAATAAATGCGTATTTTTATTAATCAGGTACGAAAATTACTTCACGAGGGTGAAACACTAGTACCTCGCGGTTAAATTCTATAGGACTGAAACTAAATTTGATATGGCTTGATTCACACACTATTTAATTGAAATTTGATAATTTCACAACACATATTAAAGCCATTATCGTTAAGAGTCACACGCAAAAACAAAATCACTTTCCTTGCTTGTATTAACCCAGCATAGTGTATTGCGTATTTGACACTGGTTTCTGAAGCCCGATAAATTCGGAACATTCAAAAACAAAGGAATCACCCAAATCTAAAATATTACCTCTTTCGACTTGTACGGTGTGCAATTCAGTTGGAGCTGTACCAGTGGCATGCTTCCTCACGAACGTTACCGTCTTCACCCTTTTGACATTTTCACCACCAGCTCCAAGGTCAAGAATGCCCAGATCAAACCGTCCAGCACGTTTAGCCTGGGAGATAATTTCCGCTAAGGTATCTGTAAAATACCTAGAAGAAAATTATTCATTGAAACAAGACGTTTAGATCTTAATTTATATCCTACTTACTTAAATAACCGATTCTGTAAATCAACCGGCATGCCTAAAATACGATTGAGGAACTTCGACATATTATTATAGTCCTTGTCCAAAGACAATACGCCCGGCATCTGCTCACTATTGACAATCAACCCTACACCCACCAATGCAGCAGCCACATCCTTGAAGAAATCTCCTTGATAGTCTTGTGGGGGCGGCACTAGCGGATTCTCATATCGCATGATCGTCTTCATCGTCGCCTCCAACGCCGATCTACCGAACTTGTTATCAATATTAAACTGTGACAAGTCCCTCGTCTCCGTGGCTCTTCGATCGCCATGTGTCAACGCTCCTAAACTCTCCAACCTCTTCGCCACAATGGAAGCGAACCTCCGCTCTCCAGCCAAGTCACTGATCAGGAACATATACTCCGGTGCATTGACTTGATTCGACCGATGGGTCCTACCAAACTGCTGAATAGCCCTATCAGCAGACCAGGGTAACTCCAATGTGATGTGCACCCTCCGCCGTTGATTCCTCACACGTCTGTCACTCTGCAGCGAAATACCAGAAGACGCAGCTTCGGATATGATGGCAACATCTTTCTCGCCATCCATAAAACGTTGCTTCTCAGTAAGATTTAACGTCTCTAAAGGTACATCGTTCTCGGATCGGGACTCATATTGAATACCGTCTTCTGTTTGTACTACTCGTCCTTTTCTACCAGTCATTTCAGCGACATTTTCGGGACCTCCGAGCTCATCAATGAGTTGATCAAGTGTATTTGGAGGAAGTTTATCACCTAGTCTTTCAATTTGCTGTAAAAGATGTTCCTTTATCGCGCACGCCTTTTCAATGGCATCCTTTGGTGGAGCGTAGGCTGTATTGGTTGCTGTAACACTTGATAGAGTGGTACCCCCACCATTTACCGTCTTTTTCGCTGCTTGTTTCTGCGCAATCAGCATAGAGATTTTGTCCTGGGTAGAAGGACGCTTCTTCGGAGCTTTCTTCTTTTTCTTCTTACTCCGACTCCATGGGTCATTGTCACTGTCCGAATCTGAGTTGAATGGATTGAAGTCGCTGGATGGTGCGGAATCAGAGTGTTCTTCTGATATCTCAGACTCCTGATCGGACAACTTGAAATCCGAGCCGGAATTCTGAGACTCTTCTGAATCCGACGTACTCCACTTGTTGCGCTTGATTGCTTTAGCTGCCGCCTGTCGCATTGGTTTCCGTTTGTTCCCGCTACTCCCACCCTCTTTGGCTGTACCCAAATCATCCCCGTTCTTCTTCCCAGTACCACTTGTATCCAAGCCTCCAAGAAGTCGTTGAATACGTGATCTATCCGGAGCTGGGAAATGTTTCTCCACCAAAGTCTGGAACACTCCTTTAGCTGTGGATACAAAATCCGACAACTCCCCGTCATCCCTCTCCAGCTGTTCCAACGTCCTGGCTTCTCCCGTGCTCTGCAGACCAATCACCACACACTTGCCGCATTTAATCGCTTCATGCGCTACCCCAACCGCATGTGGCACCTTCGCAGCTATACACAAATACTTAAAGAACCGCTGGTGTGATGACCAGAACTGCCCCCACATTGTCTTCCGCATCCTGGACTGCGCATCAATCAACTCCGCTGCTTCGTGGAACTTCTGCATTGCTTCCACCCAGAGCTTGACACTTGCATCGTAGACCTTCTCAAACTCTTTAGGAAGTGGTACCTCTTCGATTTTAAAGGTAACCCCGTTGAAACTCAACTGTCTAGCGATGTACATCCCTCGTAGTTTCATGTCCATAGCTACAATTTCCATAGCACCCACACCTCGCTTCTCCACAGCGGTGATAAAATCTGTAAACTCTTTAAAAGGAGTACCCTCACCCCACATTCCTAATCTTACCATGTAGGCCATATTGCGGGGTTCTGACGCGCCTGTAGCTGATGCATACACCACCCTAGCCTTTGGAAGTTTATTCTGTATTTCCAAGACAGTCAAACCTGTCTTTGTCGGCTTGGAAGATCCAACAGGGCATAAATTCTTCGCGCGATGGCACTCGTCAAAGATGATCAACCCATCAAAGTCAGCCCCACACCATTGGAGCAACTGCTTCAACCTCGTTTTGTACTTCCCACCGGCTGAACTACTCTCACCAATCAACGCCGAGTACGTTGAGAAGATAACCCCCTTTTTTACATTGCCATTAATCGCCGAGGATATCTTCGCATACTTGAATTTGTTCAACGCGTGGACTTCTATTTTCCCCGCGCCTATATCCTTCAAATCCCTCTCTGCGTCGTATTTCAAATCGTTCGACACTGAGACCCAGATAGCTCTCTTCCTACCTTTCAAGTAATTCTCGAAAATCACCCCGGCTATGGTACGACCTTTACCTACACCAGCGCCGTCTCCAATCAAGAATCCGGCGCGGGATCCATCAGGTAAAATATGTTCATGCGCCTGCGAAGCGTAGGTGATGCTCTCCAACTGTAAAGCAGATAAGTGTCCTCCCTTGATGGTCTCTTCGGGTAGAGATAATTTGTACCAGACATCTGCAGGTGCCACACTGCTGAGGGAAGCAGTCTCCACAACTTGGTCAGGATGCTTCCGGCCTAGTTTCAATTTACTAGGCATGTAGTCTTCGTAAGTTTCAGCAACGCCCATTTCTTCTTCGTCGACTTCCTCTTCCTCGTGATGGGGGGTAGGCATCATCATGCCGGCGAATTTTGAAGGGTCTGCATTCATCCACATGGATGCTACTGCTTTGTTGCTGAGCTGGTTGCTCCAGTGGGTAGATTGGCCACCAGGGCCACCTTGGGAATGTAAGAGGGAAGAGAGTTGGTTCCAGAATGGATTTTGAAAGTACTGTTTGTTCATTTCCATCGTTGCCATTTCCACTAAAAGGGATAAACATAATTATTAGAAACCAAATTAGATGCTAATGACGCCAAACTAATATAATAAATAACGAGTGACCAAATGAGAAAATACAATAAAAAGCCAAAGTATAATCATCTGGACATTAAAAAAATAGGTCCAAACTAAAAACTAATC
>JAODIE010007740.1:48326-135005 GCA_027575565.1 Diploeciton nevermanni
AAATGAGAAAATACAATAAAAAGCCAAAGTATAATCATCTGGACATTAAAAAAATAGGTCCAAACTAAAAACTAATCAGTAAAACAATATCTTCAAAAGGTCAATAGTATCTTACTTTGCTGCATAAATTGTGCAGCATTAAACCCTCCACCCATCCCAGAAGTCACATTAGCATTGCCTTGACCTCCTCCCATACTGCTTCCGGTTATTGTAGGTGTACCAACACCCGCGCCTCCACCACTTCCGGTCGATGAAACATTATTACCAAGGTTGAACATATTGGCAAAATTCATAGGTCCAAGACTGTTAAGCATATTTGCCATTGCTGACACACCACCCATGCCACCATAGGGATTGGAACCTACATTCCCTAAGCCCACTACAAAAACAATCACCAGAAATCGTTAGATATAAATTTAACAACCACCAAAGCATTCCAAACCATCTATCAACTAATATTAACACAATAAAACACAAATAAGCTCACAATCACTTCAAACTCCACTTACTATTTTGAATATTCATCTGTCCTTGGGGCCAAGACAACATATCATTCATGCCTTGCATTTTAGCAAGACTAGCCATATTTCCCATTTTGTTTGAGTTGATCTGCTGTTGAGTCAACAGTGGCTTTGTTTCTAGTTTTGGTTCTGGAAGACCTGCAGCAGCTGCAAGTGTTTTACCACCCCCTAAAAAAATAATCCGTAAACCTACACTCCATATTTTTGTAGATATACTCCGCATTTTTTACCTGGTACTTGAATTTTATCAGGATCATCATCCTCATCAAACTCTGAGCCTGATGATTCATCAATATTGCCAGACATTTTGCAATTTACACAGAAAAATGCAACCCCAAGCAGTAAAAGAATGCAGAAAATTTACCTGTAAAGCAAACAAATCCTATTAATACATTTCCTTTGCACTTTGAATAATAAATGTTGGTGCACAGCCAGCGATGAATAATTAATGCCTTCACAGCCATTATTGAATTCAATCCAAGTTTAGGTCGCCATTTTACCAACGCCCTAAACCGATTTGCGAACACTATTCGTAGCCTAGATATCCTGAAACTATTTTATTATATAAATATCCAAAATCGGGTGATTGTTATGAGACTGCTGTTTTGTTTTTTGGTTATGAATTTTTACCATCACGTTCTACCAACGAAAAACACAGAAAAAAGTCCACAAACAAGCCCTAAATCAATAGAAATCAACAACGACCAACATTTCTGCATACTGATATAACATAATATTCAAGAATCGTTGTTGAAATCACACAAAACTGATCCTTTTAGTAGAACGGCGAATACAGGTCTAAAAAAGTAAAAAAAAAAAAACATCCCGACTTACATATGCTTTACTTGCCGAAAAATACTTCCTGATGCACTGTAAACAAATGTGTACCTAGCTTATTTACCAAGGATAACGGTACAACCAAATTTAAAAGAATTCGATAGTTAGTTCACGAGTAACGAGCGATTATTTCGCGCAGTTTGACTTAACATGCTGCACGCAAGACGCCATTTACGAAACAAGCGCACACAGCGCACTTCGTATGTGTGCCGATGCGCCCTTGTTTATATGGCGCACTACTCGCTCACACAAACGTCCGATGTGCTGCCAGTGTGCACTGCGCGCGCTACCAACATTGATTTTCGCCCGACCCTCCTGCATGGGGAAAAACGAAAAAAGCCCGAAGAACACTAAAAATGACAGATGAAATGCGAAAGAAGTTGGGATAAACCGCGCAACAAAGAGAGACGCAATGTTACCGACTTGCTACTAAAGTTACTAGAATACACTAGACTTGTCCGACGATTGTTGCCGATATTTGACGAAGGCCAAAGTTCGGATTGAATTCAAAATTAACCAACATTATTTGTGCAAACAACAATTAATTGAAAATATATTGTAACTAAATAGCCTAGTAATGGGTAAATTATTAAATATTTATTCAATTGCAAGTAAAATTTGGATTAAATAATTTATATTTAGAAAATTTGAAGAAATTTAAAATTTTCAATTGAATATGTCAATTTTTTTCAAGCGGCTCAAAACATAACCCCTATGTTCAAACAAACGATTTGTTTACGTTTTGTATTTGCTCTTTCCACCGTGAATTCTCGAGTAAATCCGTAAATATCTAAATAATCCTTCGTGCTGCATACTTCTAAAATTATCAGTTAACTTATAGATAATCAAAATGTCGATTGGTGTTCCTATTAAAGTTCTGCATGAAGCAGAAGGTCATATTGTAACCTGCGAAACAATCACCGGCGAAGTCTTCAGAGGGAAACTGATTGAAGCCGAAGATAACATGAATTGCCAGATGACAAGCATTACGGTGACTTATCGTGATGGAAGAGTTGCACAGTTGGAAAACGTTTATATTCGAGGCAGTAAAATTCGTTTTCTTATACTCCCAGATATGTTAAAGAATGCTCCAATGTTTAAAAAGCAAACAAAAGCAGGAACAGCAGGCAGAGGCAAAAGTGCTATATTGCGAGCACAAGGTATTTATAATTTATCTGCAACTTTTTCTTACCTTTATCTCTATTATTTGTTATTATTTCTAGCTGCAAGAGGAAGAGGAAGGGGTGGTAGCAATCCTGCTGCAAGGGGTGGTAGGGGAGGATCCTGGCAAGGTGGTGCCACAGCTCAAGGAACCGCTCCGCCAACTGGACGTGGGCGTTAATATATTAACTGGGAGTAATCTAGTTTTATTTTTTGATTAATGATTATCCTAATTTATAACGGTAGCGTTTTGGATTTTTGCTTTAGTTTGAGACCTTTTGACTACTTGAGTAGTCTTCTACTTTTGTAATAAATATGACAGGCAGATAATTTATGTGTAGATATGGATGACAGTATTATCCATACTTATTTTTTCGGCATTCTGTGCAAGTATTTACAAGTTTTCGTAGCAACAAGTGTGTTACTTGTTAGAATGAACCTCCAGGCAACTTGGAATGAGAGATGTTTGTGCAAATTCTCATGATTGGTTGTTATCAGAGTCTGTATTTTGTGTCAAAAACTTTGTAATTGTTCAATCAATATTCCAAGAATTGTGCAACTAGTTTTATGCATGAAATTTAGATTTTAAGGACAATAGAAAAAATGTCAAAAACATTCATTGCTTTGAAGTTCTCACCGAACATGAACTTTCTTATCGACGCTTCTGTTTCTATCTGAGTAATTCATATTTGGGATGGCAAGGGACAACAAAGGGTAAAGCTGTCAAATAAAGATCTAACCTCAAAAACGTTTACCAACAACGTGATGAGAGCAAAGTAAACATCAACAAAACTACTCTTGAAAAAACGTTTCATAAATTAACTACGCATACTTTTTAGTAAGCAATCAGCAGCTAGTATTCTGCTCTTCGATAAAAATTAATATATTATTAATATGGAAATATACTTCTGAAGTCATGCCGAACGCTCCGGAACCGCCGTCTTCCCAGCGGCTCACCAACGATGACTTTCGGAAGTTGCTCATGACGCCTCGTTCTACGCCAGCTAATGCGCCCCCAGCTGCAGGCAGCATTCGGGAGGCAATGGCCAACGCCCCGGCAGGCGGTACGGTCATGCCTCCCCCAAAAGATGAGAAGGTTGAAGAACGCAAGAAGAAGAAGTCTTTCTATGCCAAGTTGAAAAAACAGGAGGACAATAAAATGGCAGAGCTTGCAGAGAAATACCGCGATAGGGCAAGTGAAAGAAGGCAAGGGATTAATCCAGACTATCAAAGTGAAGACCCAATGAGTACAGCTCAGGCTTATCGGGCTGTTGCACCTGATTTAAAAAGTGGCTTTGATGCTGCTGAAAGGAGGAGGCAGATGATTCAAGAGTCAAAATTCTTGGGTGGTGATATGGAACATACTCATTTAGTAAAAGGTAATTAAGATATTTATGAATATTATAGAATAGCATGAAAAATTGTGACTTGTTTGTCACATAGGTTTGGATTATGCTTTACTCCAAAAAGTAAGAGCAGAAATCCATCATAAAGAAGCAGAGGCTGAGGATGAAATGGAACGTCTTGCAACGAAGAAAATTGAGGAAAAAGAAAAGAAAGACGTGCCAAAACCAGTCGATGATGAATTGCACTTCAAGACGAAAATAGGAAGGAATATCTTCAACACAATCTGTCAAATTAAATCCCGTCACATTGAAAAGGACGACTTATTTGCTCCAGGTCGAATGGCCTATGTGATTGACCTCGACGAAGAAGCAGATACCGACATCCCAACCACCTTAATCCGCTCGAAAGCAGACATCCCTTCATTTGAGTCCTCAACCACTCTAACAACCAATGATATTGTCATCAATAAACTCACACAAATTCTCTCCTACCTCCGCCAGGGTAGCCGCAAAGGTAAGAAACTCAAACGCGTTAACAACCTTCTCCAAAACAATCGAGAGCGTGAGGACAGACGTGCCGATAGAGACAAATACGATGATGAACAACCACAAGCCAAGAAGAAGTCCAAAGGCGACTCAATTTACGATGATATTGGAGACTATGTGCCGCCATCAACGAATACAACATCCAGTCGCAGAGAGAAGGAGAAGAAACGACAGGCGTACTTTGATAAACATGAAGAGGAGGTCATTAGTGGGCCAACGCTGAAGGTTAACAAATCAGCGGCCATTTTGAATAGACTGGCGCAGGAACCTGAGGGCTACGCGGAGTGTTACCCTGGCTTGGAGGAGATGAATGATGCCATTGATGATTCGGATGATGAGGTGGACTACTCGAAGATGGATCTTGGCAATAAGAAGGGTCCAATTGGCAGGTGGGACTTTGACACTGCAGAGGAGTATTCCGACTATATGAATCAGAAGGAAGCTTTGCCAAAAGCTGCATTCCAATATGGCGTCAAAATGGCTGACGGCCGACGATCAAGAAAGCAGAAAGATAAAAATGAGAAAGCGCATCTGGACAGAGAATGGCAAAAGATACAGAATATCATACATAAGAAATAATCGTGCAGAGATAAAGGAATAGTTCAATTCTTTCAATTTTCGTTTACCTAAAGCTTTTGTTTAAGTATAAAATACATATGTATAACGTTCGCTTTCATTTCGTACTTGTTTGTCTTGAAGTCTGTTGTCTTACTCTCTAGTGTCTTCACGACGCACCCGCATCCCTAGCTTAACATCTAATAACAAACGCAACAGAACCCGAACGAAACACGTACGAAAAGCACGAAACCAAATGAAAAATGTACAATTCAACTAATATTCGTTATCTTTAGTTTTTACAGCGTCGCTGCGTCTGCCTGTTTGCGCCTCAATTAATGCGTGTTACAATAGATTAGTGTCTTTGATTAATTCGCCAGACACCTTGTCTGCCCTATTCGCGAATGGCGTGTTATTGCATTGCATCGATTCGCCACACAATTCACCTCAACTGAACAAATTTGACCTATCGTAATTAAACAATATCTTATGTACATGTTTGCGTTTGTTTTATTCAATCGTGCGTCGGCGACATGTTAGCTGCCGCACCAGTCAGAGCCACAGGTAATGTCAGAATGCAAACAGCCCAACCACACCGAACGCAGTTGCATGATTCTCATCTCATTTTGACTTTGGTTTCAATTTTAGCGATTATATTATATCCAGTGACCCAGCGCCGCGGCCACGCATATATCTTCTGCATATGTATAACTATTCCATTAATTAATTGATAATTTAATCAGATTAATAAGATTTAATCATAGTGGTAAATTATTAGAAAGTTTAAATTGCACGCACTGTTATTTATAGTAATTGTCGCTAAGTGCTGTCCTTGGCGCGCCAGATCTGATTCCTTGTAACATCATCATCATCTGGTTGTCGTAATCGTCCATCAAGCATTCACAATAATGGGGTCACAATATGTACATTGATTTTGTCATGATCATTCATGTCTTGAGGATGAGAGGGGGGGGGTGTATGCCGGAAGATTTTTACGTAGTTCGTCGTCTCTTTACAGTAAAAAAAAACTGGTATTGTGAGAGGAGGTAAAAGGCTACTTTTACTAGAGCGAACCCGGGGGGAAACTGGTCGAGCTGTTGGAGTGTGCGAGGCTGAGCATCGAGCCGGACATGCTCTGATCATCATCGTTGTAGTTTTCTCGATTGGCTTCTGCGATTGCCAACGCACTAAAAGAAACAATTGATTAGTACTGATAAAAAGTGAATATACAAGTCATTGCAACATGCATTTGTTTCTGTTGTTTGGTGCTATGCTACCAAATTCAATCATGCACTGGCCAACAATGGGAGCAGCGTGAAAAACAACTGAACACAAATAAAGCGTGACCCGACAAAAGCGCCGGATGCGGATTATGACAGCTTGACTCTGGGTAGGAGAAATATATTTTGAGGGCTAATAGTGGACGGACGCTTGTGTCGGTAAATCCAAAGTTCCTACAAACCTAAATCCCATCCTAACTGACTCATTATCAAAATCCTGGAGGGTCCGTTCATGTTTATCGTGAAGATTCTTGATGCGATCAGAGCGTTCAGCTAAAAAGCGACTCGTCTCCGAATTCATCTACAAATATCCACCAAATCAGAAACATTACCAAACAGGTCGATAAAATCAACTGCACACCTTTGCATCTAATAACGCCCTCCGAACCGACACCCTCTCCTCCAACTCCTTCCTCTCTCTGTCCCGTTGATTCTGCGCTTGCATCTTATTCTTACTCTGATACGCCATCAAAATCTCCAACTCGTAGCTAAGCCTCTCCTTCAATTGCGCACATTCAAACTCCTGGCTCTCATCCAAACGCACGCTCTGCTTTTGTAACATCTCAACAATACTATGCTCATACTGTTCTCCAAGCAGTGCCAGCTTCCGCCGTTGTTCTTCCTTCAACTTCTTAATGACAACTTTCTGAGCATCCCTGGGAGTGGACGCTAGAATTTGCACTTTGAGTGCTTTGTATTGCTTCGTCTGCACACTGCAAGCTTCTCGGAATTGTTTACGAACCATCATTTCTTTTTGCTACAAAAGAAACAAAAAATCAAAGAACATGATCGCACATGTGATGTTTGCTGATTAATTGCAAGATTGATAATGTAAGATTCGAAAATAATCTCGTAATACCTTGAGTGATTTTGGTTGTTGTTTAATCTCTAGAGCGTGTTTCTTGCGTAGTTCTCTCTCTGATCTCTTCATATACTCATTCTGATTGGCTAATTCGGTATCATGTTGGCTCCGGACTTGTTCTTCTCTTAAACCATGAACAGCTTTCTGTTGGCGATACTCCAACTCTTGAGTCTTCTCATGATGTCGCACCAACATAGCATGAGCTTCTTCTAATTGCCGCTGACGTTTGTGCAACTCATCTCCGAGAAGGTCCAGTTCAAACTTCTGTGCTCCCAGTAGACGTCTTCGTCGATATTTGCGGACTTCAAGATCCAGGTACTCTTTCTGTCCACGAAGCAGACGTTGTTCCTCCTGTGCTTCGACTAATTTCATATTTTCTTTTTGATTCCTACGAAAAAATAATCTGTTAATGACGGTAAACTGTTTTCAAAAACAATAAGATAAGAATTCAATAATTCCTTACGATAATGTCGCATCCCTTACACGTTTCGGCGTATTCCCATCCTGTGCCAACTCCCACTTCAACCGCTCCTTGGTGGCCTTGCGTTCCTTCTTACAATGCGCATCAAACGCCTTCCGATCCATTTCCTGTTTACTCATAATATCCTTCAGTAGTTTCTTCTCAGCGTTCACATTCGACTTCAGCTTCTTTTCCATCTCATTCGTATGCTTCGTCTGGAGATTCCCTAGATCCCGGCTGAAAGTAGACAGCAGCGAAACATACTCCTTGTCCAACTGCGTCTTGTGATTCTCCATCTCCAACTTGCATCGCTCTTCGAGCTTGAGCAGCGCCGATTGATGCTCACGCCGCATTCGCTTGTACCCCGACATCTGCTCGTGCATCTCCTCCTGCATGTGTTCCTTCGCCTGCTTGGTGACTATGCTCGTCGTCCGAATCGTCGCGAAATTATTCGCACCATGCTCTGCGATCGCCACCTCCGCTCCGATATTAATCGGCCTCCTCTGTCGCTGTTGCTGGCCGAAATCATCACCTTGTCCCATCGCCGCGGGTATACTATTCGTACTAGAAGATTGACTACTAGCAGATACCCCTACACTATGCGCCGAGTGTTCGGATGTCACTGAATTACTCTTCGACGAATCCCCACCTGTATGATCATCTTGTACATCCTCAGCATCGCCTAGATTAGACTCGGTCTCATCCACCATAAGAATCTTCTTCATCTTCCTATAGTTGAGATTGTCTAGATCCCGGACTGCGGCTTTAGTGCGCTGAATTAGATCCACTAAGACATTCGGAGACCTCTGACGTGTCACATAGTGATGTCCTAGCAACTCCTTGGATGATCTCCTCTCCGAGGGCGATTTTCTAAGACAAGCATCGACAAAATCCCGGAATGTATCACTCCAGCAATCCATAGCGCCGTCTAATGAAGGGCTGTTGTTCTGGGCGATGTGGTAGAGTGCAGACATGGCATGCATGTTGAAATAAGGTGGCTTCCGTTCAGCTAATTCAATACAGGTGATGCCCAGAGACCATACATCGACTTTGCCATCGTACTGTCCCTCGTCCATGGCGAGGATCACCTCTGGCGCCATCCAGTAAGGTGTCCCCACGAAGGAATTCGCCGGGCATTTGACAGAAGCACTGCCAAAGTCAGCTAGTTTGACTACACCAGCTTCAGTAAGGAGGATATTACCTGCTTTCACATCACGATGAATTCTGCCAAGGCTATGGAGATAGGATAAGCCGGAGAGAACTCCTTCACAAATGGCTGCGATCTCGTCCTCTCTCAGAGGGCGTTTGTGGACTTCGATGATGTCAGATGCACTTCCCACGCAGTATTCCATCACGACCCATACCATATGATCCTTATCACCACGATAGCATCCTTTATACTCGATGGTATTCGGGTGTTGTAATTGCCTTAAAAATCTAGGCAAAGTTTAACAAATTTAGAAGGTGAGAAGATGGCGAATAAAATAAGAATTCAATTCACTTACTTGATTTCTTTCAGAATATCCTGCCACTTTTCAAGACTCTGCTTGCCCATATAGGACATCTTCTTGATGGCAACAATCTCCTTGCTAAGAAGACATCGTGCATAATACACAGCGCCAAAAGAGCCGTGCCCGATTTCTCGCAGGTCCTCGAAGATCTTCTCCGGGTCATGCTTATGAAAAAGTTCGGCAATCTCGGGGTCTTTGAGACTGCCCGGTCGTGGACCGGGCGCCATGGCTGGTGGCGGCACAACTGCTCAAAAGACCTATTTCATCACCCTAAAAACAAAAGAAAGACTACATCAACAACCTAAACAATTGCCCCTCAACAAAGCTCAAAGTGAATAAATTCCATTATCAGCTCACAGTGTAAACAGTGCAAATCTAAGTTATCTTCTTATCTCAACAGGAAGTATAACCACTTTTCTTTAATAGCACAATAAATAACAAAACAAATGAACTACGGTCCCAACACAACTCAACACCATTTCACAGTATCATCACTTACTTGACACACACATCAATTGTTTCCTCTTCACCTTACATTACATTAAATCAGGTAAATCAGCGTTATCACCACATCACAAGTCTTATCACGTTCAATTGTCAGTGAAGTTCAATTGCTTCAGCACTTTCTTCAACACTAATCGCGTAATGCCTCCGCGAATAAACTATTTCCAAATGGGAACTAATCTGGATTAGTCAGGAGTCGTCCGTGCCACCCTAGTCGCCTGTAATCACGGGGTAAAACCTCGTTATCTTGCAGTGCGCCTCCAAATCGCTACGACATGGCCGCCGTAAGTTACGTTCGGCCGCATTTTTCACACCGTGAATGCAAAAATGCAAAACGCCGCACGTCCGTGAAGGAAGCTGTGATTCAAGCGAGTGATGTGCAGGCGGACAAATCGGGGGCGAATTAACACTTATCGTTAAGCGAGCGTAGCGGGACTCTGGGCCGTCGCGACGTGATACTGTCAGAAATGTCATCGACGCGAAGTTCGACGCCTTGGGATGGCAAGTGATAGGCAACACATTCTACTGTATATTATACAGTACACTATATTTCAGATAAAGTCAACGTAAAATTGTCTAGGAATTAATTTGAAGTATTCTGTTTAATTGTAGAATGTGTTAGTGACTCTTGTAAGATGTGCTGTACATTAAGGTTGTATCGTTTTTATCAAATTGAGGTTGATTAAAGTATGTGATGATAGCAATTGAGTTGAAATACATTGTAGTGTTTCATGTGTTAGACAACTGAAATTGCACATGTTAAACAGGGCGTCACCATTAGAATCATAACAAATTAAACTTCAAGCCTTATTTTAAGAAGATAAAACCTCATTTGATAGAAAACTCAGAATTCCTCCACTGTCACCTATGGTAAACTATCTTAATCATAGTGAGACACCCAATGTGAAAGTTGTTTTCACATAGTTTGCTTCATTTGTTTATGTCCTTCATCACCCTGAATACTAAACATAACCAGTAACAACGCATCCGATTGCAGATGTTTCCTTAACAAGTCACTAACAATTTGGGCAGATAGTTTAAATATGTATACACATACCTCATCGACAGCCCCTTGAACTTCCGTGGCAGGATGGCAAGCGCGGGCGTGTTCCTTCGGGACTCGGCCGCTAGCGCACTACTCCGAAAACACCGCACCCCTCGCGCACACCGCTATCAACTGCAGCGGCAGCGCTGCGACATTCTCGGCGCGTTCGCGGGAGTTCAGAGGCACATCGACACGTCTGGCGGCGGCAGTGGGAGGCGGCGGCGAAGGCAGCGAGTGTGTTTTCAGTTTTCAGCGAATGTATACACCGTTTGTGGCCGCCCTGCACGGCGCGCTCATTTACTGCGACAGACACATGCAGGACTACTGCTGGCGGGTTAAAGTCAACGGAGGTAGTTCAGACCAGTTTGTTGCAGGGTTTAAATGGAATGTTTAAGGAGAGGAAGTGAGTTGGGTATCGATACTAACTGAGTGTAGTTGGTTTGCATGATCATTGCAGAATCATACGATTTGCGCAAGACGACGAGGATGCACGATGTGAAACCGAGGCGTAGGTTTTTTGAATCTCTTTAAAATATGTGAAAATAAAACTTTATTTTATAACACATCAACAATATATTGTTCTTATTTCAACTGGAAACAGTTTAACTCTACTTTGTCGCATTGTCACACGAGTTTACCCGAACGTAAAAATGTAAGAACAAAAGTTGTCACCTCAAAACTTTGATTTGGTCTTCTTTTCTTCAAAATAAAACGAAATGTATGAATAATTTACCCACAAACAATAAATGTAAACAAATCAACCTATTTTCCTCCCATCAAGGCTATCCTATTCTCGATTCCCATTGATGATAAACTATCATGCAATCAATGCGATTAAATCGATTAGCAACACGCGATACGCTGGTGATAATCACTCCAAATCGTGCCCATGTCCACCCTACCATACTTATATGTCCACATGATGGGCATGTTTGTACCAATCCAGCATTGGTTGCCCGAGCAACTCATTTCCACAAAAGCGACCGAAGAAGTGAAGAAACAATCGATTCCAGTGCGATTGAGTTCATTTACAATAGCACAACAACGCCAACATTGTGGCAAATTATGACATACCATGCATTTGAAACTGAATACAAATAAATATTGATTAAATAGTTCTAATATTAGAATATTCTAATATTAGTTAATTAAAACCGGCAAAATGATGTTGAAAGTGGCGCATGTAAGTTATCTTCTCATATATGCCATGTGCATTCGGAACATTGTTGAGTGCAAGTACATTGAAGGAGAACTCAACACCTGGGAGGTAGGAATAATCAACTAATAACTAACCAAACTGATACGTCGATAATGTAAACGATGTTAATTCAATTGTGAGAAATTCGCCGCCTATAGTTAACATGTCAACATTATTAATGTTTTAATGGTGCTTTATTTCCCTATCATCTGTTTTCAATTCTTGACTTGCTCTTGATATACTTGTTTCTTTGTTAATTGTAGAATTGGGCGTTCATGGCACGTTTCTGCTTCCTGTCCGAAGCCGGTCAATTCGAATATCACATCGAGTACGAAGAGGATCAAGGAGCACCCAATTTGTTGCTGTATTATGATGAAGATGATCAGTGGCCAGCTGTTTATAAATCCAACAAGGTCTGAAATACATTAAATAATATTAACCCACGAATTAATACTTACTACATGTGTTTACAGAATTGCCATCAAAGAGAAAGTGTCCTTCGCCAAGAACAAAACCAAATCGTTAATCTAAGCACCCGTTTCCCTTATTCAGAGGCGGCTGGTTGTCGTGTCCCGCCTGGTGTTACAACCCCAAGGACGAAGTATACCTATATTGTTCCTACATTAAGCACTAAACCTATACAGACGACGAAAATTAATGGGAAAACTGTGGTAACTCGCAAGGTAACCGTTAGTTTTACCACCACAAGTGAAGAAAGTGCAGGCAGTGAATACTCTACTGAAGAAAACGAAGTTATTACAATAGAATCGAGTAAAACAAGTGAAGAATTTCCAGAAACCACGGAGACCCATTTTGAAGAAGTCACAGAATTCGCTACCGTCATTTCCTCAAGCCCAGACAATTCAAAATATATTCAAAGTACAACTAAAGAAGTTGCGATTGACGACGATAATGAAATAGACAAAGCAAACTACCAAGTATTCACTACGTCCGATCAACCATCATCAACTTTAGCTAATTTGGAAACAACAGCATACGATTCAACGCAGGTTGTTACTGCATTAACCACTTTTACAGTACCAACCTAACCCTAAACTGTCAACTATTAACTTCCTTCCCATTAATTTTATATTCTCATATTTAGGTTTATGGAACGGATGTGATAGACCTCTCCAACGACAAGAAAGCAATTCGTAAACGTTCAGCAAACCACCTGCGTCCTGCAGGAGCCACAAAGGCGCAGCCTCTCATCTCTCGTTTCCAACAAGATGGCGAGCGTTATGGTCGACGTGTGGTGTCTTGTCGCAATGCTCGTCGTTTCCGGACTGCCAGAGAACGCTGGTGGTTCATTGCAGTGAGCAATTGTCGGGGTAATCGTGGAATTCACATCAAATACAGGATGTTAATGACGAATGGGGATCCCGGGGATTATTGGCATGAGCATTTTTCAGCCGATGAATTTTGTGAGTTATTTTCGAAACAATATCTCTCAAGTGTTTCATCTTTTTGCAATATATATATATATATATATATGCCCCCTTGTTGTTTGCAGATGTTTTACCGGTGCTAATGGCCTTCGCAGTGGCGTACGCTTTTCTACTCCTGGCGATAATAGTGTGTTCCATTGAGCTAAAATCGAGACAATTGTTGCACTCAACGTATAAACTCTTTGTGTCCAGTGCATTGGTGCAGTTTCTTGGGATTATGTTCAAGAGTATGTGTTATGTGAAGTATGCTGTTAATGGGATGGGATCGCCGGGATTAAAAGTAATTGGTGAGTTAATCACAAAGGAATTCGATTTAGTTAGTACTTTTGCAATATTAGGATGAAGGCGAAAAAGAGTTTACTTTATGTGGCTTTGTGATATTTGCATCAAAAGTTTCATGGTTATTAAGTTGCGCATGCGCAAATTTGAGTTTCCCGCGCAACTTTCATTCACTGTAGTTGATACCTGCAACATTAACTAAGATCATCCAAACTGACCGTAAGAAAATGTATTTACTTTCCGAGTCACTAGGACTTTAAAGTTGAAAACAGCGCTGCACATTTAAATTGACGCCTGCGCAACTTCTGTATTCGTTCGGGGACCAAGTATCGATAAAATCACCGAATGTGAACAGTCCCATTGAGTCTAATTCCACTTTCGTCTACCAATTCGCGGTCCAATTTAAATTTATAGCAATTTAATTAAAATTCAATTTCTTATTAAAAAAATAAACTTATTTTCCAGGTGATATGTTGATGGGAACATCTGAAATCGGTTTCCTCCTTCTTCTGCTGCTGCTTGCGAAAGGCTACACCGTGACCAGAGGACGTCTTCCTCTAAGTGCAGGAGTAAAAATAACAATTTTCATGTGCCTCTACGTTGTGACTTACATCTGCCTGTTTATCTACGAGGCTAAGGTAATTTTCTTGACTCACCAATATAAGCTCCCAGCCGTCATTAATCTCTTCAGAATCGCGTACCCCCAGTCAACCTGAACGCTTTTGTCGCGGACTTTCTTCTCCATATTCATTAGTATTTTCTCCTAAAGGTTTTTGATCCTGGTGAGGTCCTCTACACCTACGAATCTCCAGCTGGCTACGGACTCATCATCCTGCGCATTGCAGCATGGTGCATGTTCATCTATTCTACCATCTTCACCCTCAAACACTACCCGGAGAAAGCCAACTTCTACTATCCATTCAATGTCTTTGGGACCTTGTGGTACATTGCTGGCCCTGCATTTATCGTGAGCGCGAATACTTATATTGATAAATGGGTCCGTGAGAGTGTTGTATGTGCCGTGTTGTTGTTTATTACGTTTGGGGGGCATTTAATGTTTCTGGTGAGTATCATTATCGCAATTAGCTGCGAAGTAAACTATCTAATAATTCTATTTACGAATTAAGTAAGTTAGGGCTATCAACTTAAAATCTTACTCCTCAATTCCTTCAGTTGTTAACAATGCCATCTGTCGCCAACAAAAATTTCCCGTATCACGTGCGCACCACACAAATCGGCGTAATGGAACAACATGGCGACATCGGCTCAAACTCCATCGAACAATTCACCCACCATGCCTATGAACCTACATCCAACGGCTTGGACCAAACTGTGATTGTTCCATTGAGCCGACGTACTGAAGACCTCTTCAGTGGGCTTTACAGCCAACAGATGTACACATCGACATCAGCATCGCGACGTGCCGCACTTGGGGATAGCGACCACGCGGATGCCATTTTGGCAAATGACACACGGATGTCAGAGACATCTATGGATAACGTATTGAGTTGGTCCATTGCAAAGAAATGTAACAACTTAGACCCACCAAGAATGGATAGACGACAATCAGGTAGGTATCCGATATTATTTAACAGAGAATTGCAAAAAAAGAAAACTTACTTGTTTTGAAGCTGCACTTCAAGAAGCTCGGCGAAGTAGTGAATTGAACCAATGCGGACAGGATGGTAAGGAAAACCATGCTCTTCAGGATTGGATTCGGGAAGTGCCAGTAGAGTTGTTTACTGTTTCCAAAGCAATAGCGACGAAGAGCAAGTCAAGGTCGCAGTCTAATTCCAGAGGCAATTCAAGCGCGAATTCCCAAGATCATGTTCTTGAAGAGACAGCAGAGAATGTCAGTGATAGTGCGACAAGAGCGACATCTGGTGGTAAACTACTCAGGACAGATTCTCCTGACTAGATTAGGTTGACAACAACTAAAACATCATACCTAGAATACTACCTGCATTAACAACCCAAATAAATTTATATTAACCTTATGCTAAATCTCCACTAGATTAATCCAACATCCCTAGATGACTTCTCCAGCTCCTGCAGTACCTGCACCATGGTAGGACGTTGCGCCGGATCGGCATTCACACAAGCCTTACCAAACACTAACAAAATAACAAAGATCTTCTCTCCTCCAGGCACTCGCCTGTCTTTTAGCTGTAAAATATGCTCAGGGTTGTGTTTCATCACGTGTTCGCGCAAGAACTGATTGGGTCTGCTGTTCGTCATCACTGGAAGACCCGTGGCGAGTTCAAACAGAACCACACCAAAGCTATAAACATCGAGTTTAGGCTTCAGGCGTTTGTTGGTGAGGAATTCGAGTGGGAGGTAAGGAAGTGTACCGAATGTCCTGCTCACTTGGACGTCTTCCTGGGTGGGATCAGGACCAAGACGGGCTAAACCGAAATCGCCGATTTTAGGAATGTCATTAGAGTCAAGGAGAATATTCGCGGGTTTGATGTCGACATGGACAAGTGGTTTCGAGTGAAGGGTGTGTAAGTATTGTAAGCCTCTGGAAAACAAAAGAAGTTGTAATCTCATATATCATATAAGCTATTTTGGAAGATGTACCTTGCTGCACCAGTGGCAATATCCATTCTTTTCCGCCAAGATAGAAATTTATATGGGTCCTGCGTGTGAATTCTTTTGTCTAAAGACCCACCTGGCATAAATTGATAGACCAGGCATGGATAAGGCCCCCCAATACTATATCTAAAGACGGAAAACACCTCTGTTTATGCAAATTTCAAGTTTAATAAGTTTGTAACTCACGCGTATATGGGTAGGATGTTTTCATGTCTATATGCATTCAAAAACTGCAACTCAGACATGCTCTGCCTTAGTTGTTCTTCATGTGCCCCAGATTTATCTCGTTTTGCCTCGATTCTCTTGATGGCAACAATTGTATTCTTCCATCTTCCTTTGAATACAGTTGCATAGCCACCACGCCCAAGCACAAAGCTATCATTCCAATTTTGGGTGCATTCTAGCAGCTCCTGATAAGGTACAGGTGGAATAGAACCAGCTGACTCAACAACTTGAGTTAGACTTAAAGTTTTCTTGGAAAAATAAAGAAACGTGAGTGATAGATTACTGTAAAATGAAAGAGTGATGATCATTTACTTTAGTGTTGTTATCATCTGTGGTTACTGCTTCTGCTAGTTGATTACACTGCTGATCAACAGCAACAACAGAAGCAACAGGTGATTCTTCAACTTCCCTTTCAACTTTGATATATCTATGATATTTGCTTAAAATGTAAGGTTTCAATGTGGTCATTGCATTGTACATCTCATGGTCTTTGAGAAGTTTAAAAAGTTCCATTACTGTGTGTCCGTATCTACCACCCCAGATGTCCAATAGAGTTTCAGATGGGTTACTTGCAGCTCGTAGTCTCTAAAATTTAGAAACTATATTAGTATTATTGTTGTCATCAAATCAACTAAAGTAATATGCATACCTCAATGTCACACTCTAACAATTTCATACTATGTGATAATTTTTGCCACGCATTTTGTTTATTTAATACCAAAATTAACTTTTTGCGATCGTACAAATGCATTTCGTGCAGACCATAGTCGTTTTTTATGGGTAATTCCATTGTTCGTTGCTAACACTTTGTTAGCCACAGACACGCATTAAAATTAGATAAATATTTAATGCTTTAACAATGGTAAACCACGAATTGCTTCTGAGAAACACTCTAAACCCCGGAAAAGCCAAGCGAATTGTAAAATTACCACCTGTTGTACGTTGTTTAGATTATGATGTCATTTTAGTTCACTTGTTTTCTGCTCATTCTGAACGTCATAAACGTTCTTCGCAGCTGAGCATTGAGAAGCAACTGATCATAAGCGCCATAAAATACAATATGTTAAACAGGGATAACGAACGTATTTGTTTCATTAGATCCAAGATTAGCTCCAAAAGTGGAACAACCATTCAAAATAATTGAATCATATAGATCACTTGGAATTGAAAAATCTTAGAAGATCATTTATTCATTTTTAAATTTTAAACTTTAGAAATAGATGCATTAAATATTTATGAAATAATTAATGATAGAGCGGCTGTCAGTTGTTATATAAGTCAAACAATTTAAACGTCACTGCATTTACTGAGTTTTACCGGTAAAAAGTGATTTTTCTTCAAGGTTTGCGCCATTTTTATTGTTTTTCAAAGTAAAAACAATTAAAATTGTTGTTTAATCCATCCGCAGCGGTTTTAAATTACATAATTGGAGAAAACATTAAGAATATCTAATATTTTCGACCTTGCAATAAATAGCTGAGGTTTATAGACCGGAAGTGGTGTAATTTTGGTCCAATCTGAAAGGTAAAAAACGATGAATTTGGTTTTCGCTCCATGCAGCAGAGTTTAATAGTGGTTTTCAGTTAAAGAGTCGCACGAGCATGCCTTACCGGAAGTGAGCGATTCCTGGCGAAGCGCCACACCATCCACGTGGTCGCCGACGGCGGTGGGGTGCCGCCGCGATCGATCCTCGTTCGCGCACGTGCAGTCTAATTCCGTCCCATCGCCGCCGACCCCCACGTCGATTGTTCCGCGCGCGCATCGGCGAAGCAGGGCAGTGAGTAGTCGTCCTGTGCGCCAGTCCGGTGTGTGCCGCGTGTGTGTCCGCCCAGTGTGCGCGTTGCTGCCTCGTCGTCGTCGGAAGCAACCACCACCCGTGTCCGCCGACGTAGTCACCCGCCGCAACTAAGCTCCACGTGTGCGTGTCCAGACCAGTATAATTGTCCAGCGGTAGACCAGCAAGAGACGGGGCCCTCTTCGCGAGTGTGGTATAATATTCGTGCGCGTCGCATTCTCACCTGGCGGGCATGGCGTTCCTGCGCGCTGCATGGGTGAAGGGCTGCGCCGAGCAGATCAAGCTAAACGCGCAGCGGGCGGCGGCGTCGCGCGGCGATCTCTGTAAGAGCGTGTACAGCACCAGTGCTGGCGGCCATGGTGGCGGCGGCGGCGGCGGCCGGCAGGAGGATGGGTTGCTCAAGGGGCGCGTGCAGTCACTCAGTGCTCCACAGGCGGCTGCTGCATCCAGTGGTCCTGCGAATAGTAAAGATGCATTGGACATTACCTTCGAGGACCATCGCGCTGCTTTCAAGAGCAAGACCACATGGGAACTCCTGCGAGCTTATATTGTATATACAATGTGTTCGTTTGAGACTTTGGTGGAGAATAATATGAAGGTAAGAATTTTGCCAAACATACCGCTCTGAAAAATGGAAAAATTCCTAAGCTCAACTTGCTTATTTGCCTAGTATAGACTATTTATCCTCCTGAAGTCTAACCTAAATCTCTCCTGACTTTGTCCGGCCAACCACGCTAATTATCTTGATTAGCGAGTGGTAAAGTGTCGTTCTGGTCGTGAGGCGTCGGTTACGTAAGGTTGACCGCATAACGATGGCGACGCCGGATTGCGTGGCGCGTTTGCAACAATCGTTTTGTCTCTGACGTTACAATGTAGGTAGACAGGTCAGTCGGCAGATTCGAGAGTGATTATCATCATTACTACCTCTAAGAGATCATCGCATGAAATGGTACTGAATTGAAAGTTGGCGTCTCAACCAAATAATAAATTGCGATAACATCTTGGGTGAGGTTAGTTCTGGATATTTACGCAGTGATAATGACAGTGACATAATGCAGATTACTTTACCATTTAAAGCAAGTTACTTAAATTAGATATTAATGATTTAGGTGCTCAAATTTGAGAAATTTGTAATTTCATTGCTAACATGAGTCAATTATCTTTGGCTATTAGTAAATTTATGACTATTGTCAGTGGTGTATCTTTTTTGTGAATTGTTTCTCTAGTATGTGTGCTAATGAGTTAATTAAACATTTTGAGTGTTTCTAAGTCACTTGCAGTTGCGCATTGTCCTTCTAGCCGCAGTCCTCGTAACTTCCATCTGCCTGATGTGGCGCTTCTTTCTAGTTGCCTGCCTCACGAATCTCACCATCCTACATCTATTTCGAGAAGCTCGTGGCCAACCTCAATTTAGTTTAGAGTCCTGTGTGCGTTTTGCGCTTGCAGACAGTGCTTGCAGACATTTAGATTAGCATGTTTGTTTAATTTGTGCCCATCTATTCACCTAGAGATATCACAAATGAATTGAATGGGCGTTCAATTGACTATTTCGAAATTCAATGATGATAGCCTAATTAGTTGTGATCAATGTTTGCAGTAGAGGGCGCAGTTTATGGCAGTAGGTTTGGTATTTGGGGTGGGGGGGGAGTGGTGGTGGTGGTGGAGTGGTTGACAGTTTAGAGAATTGTATCTTTTAATTAATACGCAAGTGGGGCGGAATAAATGACTTAATAATTTGATCGGTTTATAGTATTTAGATGTCTGAGGAAAGAAACGATATTAGAAATTAAATCATTCCACTTTTTTAATTTGTTTATTTATCTACTTTGCACATGCATTGGGCAATATTTATGCCTAATCTACAAATCAGCTTTAGTAGCTGACCAGTCAGCTGACGGAAACCTATTTGTCACCGGCATCTTTACGAAATGATTTGGCAGTGCTACTGTAGTTCCTGCAAGAATGCATATGACTCAAATCGATACAACGTTGCTACCACGTGACGCCATCGCAGGATCGGAGTTCTGTGTGCTCGCTTTTCCTTTACTCTGACCTAGCTACAAAGAGAAATGCACAAACGCGAAATGACCGAATTTACAATAATTACTAATTGCTACTCAAGCATTGTCAAATGCGATTCGTTAAGTTAAGTTGTGAATATTGTTTAGATAATGGTTAATTTGAAGAAGATTCTCTAATTGCATGCCTGTTGGAAATGACGTCTGCTTAGTGTGTATGTCGGATGGACTGTGTTGGGGTTACATAACACTTTTGGCTTCCTGTCTCAAGTCGCCCATCTTGGTTCATGAATAGCGATGTTATATAAACATATTAGCGTGTGCATTTGACCAACCTCATTTGAAAATACCCTTGCTTATTTCGGCTCGATTCACGGTTTTGCAACTGTATTCACTTATAAATGTCATTTCTTTCTGACACGTTGGGGCCGGGTGAGCTATCACAGTGATTTGCTGTCTCGCACCCGACGGCGCAATTGAATAGTTGAGTGAGTCGCGTCGTCGGGTGGGAACGAGAGGAAAACTTGCAGGTGACTACTCACCTGACTCACACAGCACGTGAAGTATTCCTAGAGTGAGCGTTTCGTGCATTTTGGCTACAATATTACTGCTAAAGAAAACACGATAACAAATAGGGAGTGAATTTAAAAGTGTAAAACCAAACCTAAATCATTCCTCTCACAATTAAAGAGAATATTCGTTTGATGTTGCCAATTTGAAAACAAGGAATCGAATAAGCACCTGTTTGCTTTTGATGCGCCCTTACGAGTTTGCCGAGAATTACGTAATCCGTTGCCAGTCTGCGGGGGTTGTAGGTAGAAATAACCGGCGTGAGTTTACGCGTTGGCGCATTTTATTGATTTTCTCTTGGTCAGCCGGTCGACTAGCGTGGCGAGCGGCGGTGAACAGCGCGGAGTGTTCTCACGATGCACATGCACCCGTTGAGCCATTGATGGAGGCGGCCGGGGTATGTCTCGGTTGCCACAGTTACTACACAGCAGCAAAAATTGTTATTCAAGTATTGATTGCATTAGAAGCTAATGATGAAAACTGTTTTTCTATTGTAATTTAGACGCTCCGTTGGTTCTTTACAAATAGGTTTCTCCGCAGTTTAATGTATCGTACGAATTGGCATGAAAATTAATAGTTTATGTTACGGAGGTGGTTGTATGAAGTTGAAACATTAAGGTGTTGAAGATTGTCGTTCAACTGGCTAGAATTTATTTACTATTCCAAACAATTATTGCTAGAAGTTTGGACAATCTGGTTTTCCAATAAGATTCATCTTGATTTCAACTTTTCTTTGCATCCCTTTAGGTTTGCGTTGTTGCAATAATGCTTCATTATTCGTCGATACAGCAATAGCTGCAATAGCATCGATAAGTTTATTTCTATTACTGCTTAATATTTTCTTACTCCTGTGCTTCGAATGATTTGCCTCTTTTTCCTCCTGTTTTGAGGTGTTGTCACGTCACTAAAATCATCTGTTAATATTAATTCAAACGCAAACTTGAATTTCTCTATAGAATATCTCTATAGAGTATTGTTATATGTGGTTGCGAACTTAACATTGATTTGCAGAATGTGTTCGCCATCACAACTTTTAAATTCCTACGACTAATGACATAATTCCTTAATTTTTCAAGTACCTTGATAAGTAAACGAATTGACCACCCACATCCAAACCTATTCAATCGCCACCAAAAATCATACTCAAGAAGACAATAGGTTGAAAACGTTGTACACATCAATATCTAGTAGGTGCTATCTACACAATGTATTTCTTTCGTACACAAATATAGCGTATTTGACATTTTAGTACAAGTTAAATATTTCGTTTTCTAATCGGATTTCCCGTTACGTTTCGGGCGCTGCTTTCCCTGTGTTGGACTTTCGAAGTTCACGGGCGTAAATTGAAACAATGTGACAAGATATATAGTGACGATAAGGTGTCAATTGGTACTGGTTGTATGGTCTGTGACCCGGAAGGGACTTGACTTAAGCGTGATAATTCACTCAAAAATATATTGAAATTTTTATATTATTGGTATTATTATGTATTTACTATAAGGACATCTGAGTTGCTGCCTCCAACCTCCAAGTCCCAGAACCCCAATGGGCAATCCGTACACAATGGGAAATTATCCGAATGCACCTATGACATGCTGTTAAGGAATTGAATGGAAGACAATAGCTCGTTAAAACCACCCTATCGCCTGCGTGCATTTAACCGACACAACTGTCGCTCACGAAGATTAGCGCAAGAGTTCTTCTGAACTACCGCCACTGCAAGGTCTAGTATGTATGCACTTGAGTTGTGCTTCCTGCTCTCTCATCTTTTAGCTGGCAACGTTGGGCGGCATTGCCACCTGGTATTCGATGCACCAATAAGACACCATAGGCGCTGTTAGTTGCCTACCGTATTATACTTTCACCAACCGGAGAACTTAATTGGTCCTTTTTTTGGTATTTGCACAAGATACCTGCTTTCCTTGCGTTTCACATTCGTATTATCTTAATATTCTTGAAAGAGACAATTACTGCAACACTTGTTCAAGCAGCAGTCAATTAATTACTTGCGCACACCACTCTCGTCACCAGCTAGGTGCGCATAATCTAAATAGAGATATTGTTTGCGCAATTAACAATACCACTACCGTCGTATTTCCTGCAACTTACAATTACACTCTGCCGCACGAAATCTAGCATCTGAATTCGGTTTCTTGGTTTAAAACTAGAAGAAGTACTCGAGAATGCTGAGATCTAGGCTTTTGTAAGCATTTTTATTTGCAGGCACTTCTCCCTAAAGGTTTTTCGGTGTGACTGTGTAAAATTTGTCACTGCAACCAGTATTGGTTTAAATTTTCTTCTGGGGACACTTTCAGATGAATTGGTTGTTATTTGAGCAAAGTGGGGAAAAGCACACCTTTCCCAAACACTGATTGCATCATTCCTCATTGGGGCATATGAGTACTAATGGTGTAGAATAAGTTGCTTGATTATCCTGTCAGATTTTTCAAGTCATGCTGGAGTGCAGAGTTTTTTGATCAATGAAGTTGTGCTGCGTCTCAGCTGCAATACAAATGCATTAATTGTGTATGGTGTAACAGCTGCGAGTAAATTGATGCGAAACAAATGAACCGGAATGAACGAACGGCCTTGGCCGTAGAGCGTACAACAGTTGCTGAGAATAGTGAAACAATGCACTACAGGCAGGTAGTAGGTAGGTTTAGTAGAATATGGAACGATCTTGAAAATGTCGGCAAGTGTGGTGATTAGCACTTGAATGACATTGCAACGTTTCAATTAATTACGTGCTCGAATGATATTTACTGGGATTCGTAGGAATTAATTTGCAGTGATCACATCTGCGATTGGCATATTACTAGTTTTATTTGTTTCATTGCCGATATGAAGTGCTCGACTTGAACCATCTCCACCGTTTGCTCATAATATTTATTCGTAACGTTCACTGAACCAGGTCTAGAGACGAATTCTAATCTTCATATATTCTGCACACCATGTCAAAGGTAGTAATGTTTAGGATTAGGATTAGGATTAGCACCATTTTGTATGGAATTGCATAAGATAGGAAAGCAAATGCAACAACTGATAGTGTCTCGCTAATTATGATGGTTTGAGGTCGAAATAATTGACCGTTCGGTGCGGTCATTCAGACTACACTGAAGAAATTCGTAGCCAGGTAGAAAGAACGACGTATTCATGACCTGTCAATCAAATTCGGGCTTACGCAGGTAGAAAAGTTACGTAGGAAGATGCGTCACGGGACACCATCAGTCGAAACTATCATCTATGATGTTAATTCCAACTCGTACACCTAATAAGTCTCGAAGTTATGGGCTCATATCATAATAAAGTAAAAACATTGTTTAGATGAGACTTAACACTATAACACTTACCAGCCTAAACAACATAAAATGGCATTTTTTAAATTTGCATTCTGCCGCCTTCTCAACACAAATAAGACAAATTATAACACATTCCACCTATTCTCTGAAACTAAATATCTAACAAATACATAGAAGTACCCAAGAACCCAATAAATCTATGAAATAACATTAACAGTTTTAAAATTGGACAATAGGCACTTAGCCATCAAAGAAAAGATTCAAATCTATAGACACAAATTCAACGCAAAACTCCTTCATGAGCACAATCAGTCCCACTTTCCACGATCCTTACACCCCTACGACTAATCACATAATCCGCAATATACCCATCCCCAACAGAGGAAATAATCTACCACCCCTCCCCCATTTTCTTCAATTAAGACAGACCACATAAAACAGATATATTTAAAAATAAACGTCATGATGAAGAAGGCAACACGCTCAAAACGTTCTATAAATGAAAGCTAACTTTTATAGTTAAATGTCATCTACCAAAATAAAGATAATTGCAAATTGCTTATTCTTGAAAACTCCGATCTTTGGATATCAAATAAAAGCAAAGAAATTTATTTGCATGATGATATATGTTACTCATATATATTGATTAAAATCTGAAACAATTATTAGCAGATTATGGTATTATGGCATTCAGGCTTCAGGCTTCAGGCTTCATTTGGATTGACAGGCCATAATTGCGTCGTTTGACTTTTTCTACCTGCTTATGAATTTCTTCAGTGTAGTCTGAATGATCGCACCGGATGGTCAATTATTTTGACTTGAAACCATCATAATTGGCGAGATACTATCAGTTGTTGCATTTGCTTTCCTCCATCTTATGCAATTCCCTACTCATGCACGTAACTAGTTTGGAAGTTGACATTTTCCTCTTGCACTCTTATGGAATTCAGATTTTATACTCTAATTACATTACTACCTTGGACATTGTGTGAATTCGTCTCTAACATGGTTCAGTGAACGTTGCGAATAAATATTATGGGCAATCGGTGAAGATGGACCTTTCGATTGATCATTAATATTTTAATAAAATATTGCTATATTGATTTATAATTAAATTGCCAATCTCATACAATCACTCTGAATTTATTGATTGAAAACTAAAATAAATATCTACAAATCGAATCGTGCTACCATGTTAATTATGGACTGGGTTCAAGTTAATTGCATTGCAATAATGTGCATCGAAACAAAACCAGTTGTAACCAGTAATTAACAGTAATTGGCATGAGTTTGGGGCAAAAATGTGCAACGTTTGTAGCCTAATCAATATGCGAATTCGATAATGACGATTCACTTAATTTATTATTAATTTAATTTTCAGCCAATTTATCGATGCACGACGATAATGAAATAATTGAAAGCTAGCCAAAGCTTTAATCAAGAATGTGCTTCTAAAGTTAATTGACTTAATAACTTTTGACAATTTCTATAAGTGACATCAAGATATAGGAAATGCAAAAAATATTTAACATTTCTAACCGAACACGCAAATATGCAAGTACACTTTGAGGAATGTGCCGACCACGCATGCGCAACTCACTTCTGTACGCCTAGTCTTGTCGGCATCGTTTAAATTGCTCATAGTATGGCGTTTGCGATGAGTGTGGAATATATGTCGGTCGTTACCTAACTATGACTAGAATTATTCCTTGGCTTGGCAAGACGGCACCTGACATGTTTGTGTAATTAGAATGAGGCGGGCTTATTGTATAGCGTGGAAGCACACTGATAGGGAAATTGGAGTAGATTAGAGTTTGTAGCAGAGGAACATGCAAGTTCTCTAATATGCATAAATGAAAATTGGTTACAACGTAATCTTTTTAAAATACGTATTATTCTAGCCCAAGTTTAGTTTTGGCGGCAGTCTTTTTCAATTGTGTAATGTTTATTTCGCGGAGATTATATTTGTAGGAACGAAATTGACTTATTCGAACTAGTGCAGTTGCGAAAATGAGGAAATATCGAGTTTTCATTTTTCGACTAAGAAAATTCCATCTCAAAAACTAAATGCGTGAAGAGAATTGGAATACTAGTGTCCTATTAGGCAACTCATACTTTCATTTCATTCCAAAGTCTGTACTTTTTTACAAAAATTCACTGTGAGAACTTATAACTTCCAAATTATCAAAGATAAAGAAATTACGTTTTTACACATTCCTTCGGTATCTATTGACGAATTGTTATAAAAGACAGCTAAATGATCTAACAATAATTACGGAAGTTATGAGACAATACATCAAATCATAACCAAAATGTGATCAAACAGTAAATTTAAAAATTTGTAGAAAATCGTTTTCTTTTTTTAGAACATTATGATTAATCAACTACCATTAATGCCGTCCCGATCGGAAATTAGCTGTTCCACAGTATTATTAAATAATGATTGTTTAGTGTTTAAGCTGACAATGTATGAATAATGCTTAAATTATGTAAACATTTATGCATTAGCATCACCACAAATACATTAACAATAATTTTGCGGATAAATCAATTTGGATGTAAATTAACTGTGCTAAAACCTGATGTGGCAATTACTCATAACTGTCGCGTAATTAGTATTGTTGATGTTGGTGATCTAACACTGTTTACATGTGATAACGTGTATTTACCTAACATATTGCATTTTGTCACTTTCTAACCGATGTTAATCTGTATAATTTAGCGTCACATAGTTCGAAAATCAATTCAAACAATAAACAATGAAGCCAATGACATTTACAACGCGAAAAATGTTTAGATATATTTGCTTAATTGCATTCAAACAAAAAGATTCACTGTACTTAATTATTATTATTATACATGACAGTATGCGGTGGGTGCATTACGCATGCGTCAATGACTTGAAATACGACTAACACCCACGAAATAAAGGACCACAAACCACAATCATTGCGTTGATTTGACATGTCCTTGACTCATACCGGCTTAGTTCAAATCTGCGCATGCGCATCCCTAGCGCAGCTGATGGAGCACACGCCCGCCAACAATAGTCCTGATGAATATTATTTCAGTTTCCTACGTATACAGCATGTGCTTTTATCTCATATGCCGAAGATGGTAACATGTTTTATTTAGAACACACTGTATCGAATCTTTTTTTTTTTTTTTTTTGGCTAGAAGTGGTAGTGTTGGTGGCTAAATCAATCAAGGGGTTTATGATTGTTTTCTATCAGCATATTCGAGACACGGACGCCCTGTATATTGCAAATTGTCGTGATTTGGCGGACGTCCATGAACTTAATTTGTTTATAGGAAGCGAAAATTGGGGAGAAATTTATGCACATTGCGTGTTGCGAATGAGAGTGTATGAATTTGAGCATTAATTGTGTTACGTAATTTGCGTAGATTTTTTTTCTCGGTTTTCTTTCCGTTGTGCACGACATGCACTTCCGGTCGCATTCATGCGATGCTTGCATGTACGTTGCCAAGTCATTCAGAATTCTCCTCCGTCGAACATAGAATTGTGATGAATGTTTGAAAAACTATGTTTAGTCATTCAAGTCACAATATACAGTGTGTCCAGGGACCAAATTAAATTAATTAAATTTCATATTTTGAGATTGTTAATGAGAAATACAGCAATAACAAATCTATTGTGCATTCTAGCTCAAGTCAATACATACAAAGTGTTTAGTCAATTCTTTACGTCTTCTGTTTTTCTTCGTAGAATGCTATTGGGCGAGTCAAGATATACTGTATGTTCTACCTAAACTAAAGTCATGAACAAAATAAAAATTATTGAAATGATATTTAAGTCTTGCAACGTAAAGTTGTGCTTTAGGTGCCAATATAAAATGCGTCCATTATTTACCAAAGTACTAAGAAAATATGTACGATACTAAACACGCTGTATAGTATAGCAATCAACAAGATACGGTCGTAATAGACTTAAGTCACTTTATACCGGGTATTGGGTAAAATAATGCTCAAACTATTCTAAAGCGTCAAGTTTAATGTTTCCTTGTGTGGAATACAATTCGCGCTGGCCAATTAAGTCAAAATATACAACGTGTCCGAACAGAAACTTATCTAGCTTGCTCGTACGCAGTACACTTGTGCTTGATTGCAGATAATGAAAATCACCAAGGCGATAATGGGCGAACGTCTCTTCACCGCCACCATGAAAGCCACCTTCTACGGTCACTTTGTCGCCGGCGAAGATCAGTACAAAATCCGGCCCACACTCGAACGACTTCGGTCCTTCGGCGTCAAGCCCATCCTCGACTACTCCGTCGAGGAGGATCTCACGCAGGAGGAGGCCGAGAAACGCGAAGTCGAGTAAGTCGCCGCAGCAAGAAGATCTGCTTCATTCATTGCTGCTCTTTCTTGCTTTCGGGATCATTGTGGACGGATCGGAATGGTGCGTAATGACATGTTTCAGGGCATCAGTGTCGACCGAAGTGCCCACACCGGAGGCGGAAAGCGAATCCGACCACATTAAGCAATACAGTGTGGACAAAACGTTCGCCGACAGACGGTACAAGGTGCAGTCGGCGAGGACCTACTTCTACCTGAACGAAGCCACCTGCGAGCGGAACATGGAGACGTTTCTCAAGTGCTTGGAGGCTGTTGCTGGTAAGGAAAAAAACGTGGAATGATGCGCTAAATAAAAGGAGAGGACACTAAAAATGAGCGTGCAATAACGCGTGGCATACAAGTGAATTGAGGTTATACCAATGAAATTAAGTCATAAATCACTCATCGGAAGGGAATGAAAGGGCGAAATTTGCATATTTCACGTCTCTACGGCCATCTCTTGGCCGACATAGTATATTCTAAAAGATAGTTGTAAAATAACCGGCAATAAAGTGCAAATATGACAACTCTGGACAGGGCAAAGAAACTGATCAACGGCGCTAGATATGAAACATATTAATTTATACAAGGAAAGAGCGGGATTTATATATTCTACATTTGGCGCCATCTCTCGACGTCATCATGTAAGTGAAATAAGTAGTAGATATTAAATCAAATACGCAGAATATAAAAACTCAGACTTATTGTTACAAATTCCCATCTAATTTTTCATTGATTCTAATTTTGTAGCGTCATTCAATCTTCTTCAAATTCAAAAATATTTCCTTTACCTACATTAACTATATGCAACCACTCATGTATCAACTTGTTCTCTGTCAGCGCTTTGCCATTTTAAATTCAAGGCGATACAACCTCCAAAATGATTAACAAGCGTTATGGGTGCGCATTGTACTCGTTATCAACGGCCAAGTCGTGTGTTAGTTATGTGAGCTGGTAATCCAACCCGCGCTGACCGCTCAGCCGTTGTAGGCACAAACAATTGCAACTCGATCTTATCACCGCGATAACCAGCACCCAATACGGCAGCTACAGCAATGAAGCGCGACGTCGACGAAAAAGCAAACATGAAGCTCACGTAAAAATCGCTCCTTATGGAATGCCATTTTTTGATCGCGACCAGAAATGCTCTTAATCCACATAATAGAGCGCGATTTTCAGTCGGTGCTTTTTCATCCGGTTTTGACTAATTTAGTCAACCAACGAACGACTCCGGTGGCTTGAGGCGCCGCAGTCACTTTTCGATTTCGATGACAAGATGGTGTGCAAATTTAGGCTAATTAACTCGCCTAGAAATCGACACTTAAATCTTGATATGATGTCATCAAGTGCGGAATGGAAAGTTTTCAGTCTCTCTGCGTGAGGTTGGTCGATCAACCTCATGTCGTTTACCTGTTTCGATTGCTGCGACATCTGCTGACCGCCTGATGAGACTACTCGAAACAAAAAACTTGAATTCGAATGCATCGAATTGATTTCAGCAGCTAGCGGTTGAGATGAAAGGGTGAAGAGTTGACAAAATAAGATGCCGAATCTTCAATTTGATCAAGTCGATAATTTCCATCATACACCCCGGTTCACTCGGCCAGCCTTGGCATGGCTGACAGCTGCCGATTGAAATTAGGACAGGTGCGCAAAGCACAATCCGCCAAACAATTTCGTCTGTTCTCGCTACCCAGAACCTTGGCGCGGTTGTTTTATTTTCGCATGACACCACACACACACGCCATCCACGTCATCCATACATGCCGTCTGTGCATGTGGCGTGCTTTCTGGACGCGATCCCGCGCGTTGACCTTTCACGCTGTGCTTAATTTTGTTCTTCGTTGCGCACGTAAATGTGCACAGATCAACTGTCCATCAGAATTCAATGCATAATTGCAGTCATTAAAATTTGCATAATTACGCATCATGATTGAGCAAGGAAAGATGTTGGACGGGTGGATAATGTATAGAGTGTTGGAAGGAAAACGTGACTAAGCGTTACTATTGGTATAACCTCAATTCAACTCTGCGTAACAACCTCGAAATGTGTTGTCTTTGTGCACTAATTCTCTGTCTCTCTCTCTCTTTCTCTCACATTCACACTAACCGCCTCGTCCGACTAACTAACTAATCGCCG
Source organism: Diploeciton nevermanni (assembly GCA_027575565.1). Lineage (NCBI taxonomy): Eukaryota > Metazoa > Arthropoda > Insecta > Coleoptera > Staphylinidae > Diploeciton > Diploeciton nevermanni. The sequence continues at coordinate 78,878 of JAODIE010007740.1, forward strand.
AATGCGCGCCCGCTTTGTCCACCCCCTTCTGCTTGCAGAATACGATAGCAGGTCGAAGCCGAAAGGGACGATCCCGGATGGTATGTCAACTAATTTTCATAGCAATTGTATTTATGCAGACATATTTTTTGTCTCGATGTTTTTTATTTAGATTTTGGGAGGTGTAGCAGTTTGGGAAAAAATTACTTAAGTCCATTATTTTTGTGATTGTTTTTGTTTGAAAGTCGGTTGTCAATTGCATGTTGTAGCTTTATTTTCAAACTAAGTAGCAAGTTGGTTATGTTTGATATGATGACATGAGGTTACATAAAATTGTGTTGTGTTCATAGGCGCCACCTATGGTACCGGCATCACTGCGATCAAACTGACCGCCTTAGGCAGACCACAACTCCTCGTAAGTCCAATCAATGTCTAACCTCAAAACGATCGAATACGTAATCAATCGTCTCTTTCAGTTGCAACTGTCTGAAGTAATCATGAAAGCTCGTCGCTACATGGCTGAAATTGTCGGTGGCGACGGCAATGTTCTCTCGCACCACACCACTCGCGAAGAACTCGAGCGCAAAATCGCCGCCGCCAAGATTACCGATCAGGCGTCAGTCGACAAGTTTCTGGACTCGTTGACATCGGACAGCAAAGGGTAAGCTTGTCGAATGTGCAATGTATACCGCAAACAATACCAAATCAAACTGAATGAATGACACGAATTGACTGCCACAGCACCCACTCTATTCTCACTCTATGGCTCTCTCTGTCTTCTTGTGCGTTGTGTGATTTTAGGAACCGGAAAGATACGGGCAAGGACTAGTGAGTATTGTATCAGAGCGCGATGATAAGATGAGAATGGTTTTATAACGCCAGATATTACCGCCCAGCCCCACCCCTCACATAGCACAACTGTAAACATTGCTTCTGATGTCATTGAGTCACTAGGAGCTGTTACTAGATGTCACTAGAAATGCTGCTCTTGTTTTCAGCCGCCCCTTTGCCTCATATTCGACGCGCATAATACTCGCTAGTCTTTTATTGATTTTGTGGTGGTTTGTTGAGCTTATACGTCAATTTTCGGCTTGTTTTGATTGATTTTGTCGGATTGTCGCTGAGAATGTGAGCTTAATACGATTCGGGTTTGTTGCTTATTACAGTATTATGCACTTGTTCCCATGGTCCGGCATTGTTGATGAGAACCAGGAATTGTCATCGACCTTCCGTGTTCCCGACTTGAAGCGAGGCAGGATGGTGAGGTTGATCACCAAGCTATCGCCCAAGGAAGAGGAGATGTTCAGGAATATGATTAGAAGGATGAATACTCTTGTCAAGGTAATATTATTATATCAGTTGAGGTGCTTTAATACGGTTTTCTTTGAACCTAACTCGTAGGCCGCTCAAGAAATGGACGTAAGGATCATGGTCGACGCCGAACAGACCTACTTCCAACCCGCCATCTCCCGTCTCACGCTGGAATTCATGCGCAAGTACAACAAGGACAAGGCGATCGTCTTCAACACCTACCAATGCTACCTGCGGGAGGCATTCAACGAAGTCACCACTGACCTGGAACAAGCCAAACGTCAAAACTTTTACTTTGGTTGCAAACTTGTGCGTGGCGCCTACCTTGAACAGGTAAACTCTTTTCCGTTTACCATTCTACAACCCTAAAATCATCTAGTTTCTGTATCTGCTCCTGTAGCTAATGTTCGCTTCTAATTATTTCGATGTCTTGTAGGAACGTGCTAGAGCAGCTGCATTAGGTTATCCCGATCCAACCAACCCCAACTTTGAAGCTACCTCCGAGATGTACCACCGCACACTCACCGAGTGCCTGCGCCGCATCAAAGACCTCAAGGTGAAGGGTGAGGATCAGCGCAAGATTGGTATTATGGTCGCCTCGCACAATGAGGATACGGTGCGTTTTGCCATTGAGAAGATGAAGGAGATTGGTATTGAGCCCGAGGATAAGGTCATCTGCTTCGGCCAGTTGTTGGCTATGTGCGATTATATCACTTTCCCATTAGGTAAGAGTTGACGCAGTCAGCGCGCACTGAAAGGAGCTTGATCTCTCGCAATTACCTCAGTCCCAATTCCTCGTCATGTTTCTCTACGTGGTTCACTTTGTACTCCAATTGTTGTGCTTCAAGGTCAATCTGGTTACTCAGCTTACAAGTACATCCCCTACGGGCCCGTCAACGAAGTTCTGCCGTATCTCTCTCGACGAGCGCACGAGAACAAGGGCGTGCTGAAGAAGATCAAGAAGGAAAAGCGGCTGTTAGCACGCGAATTGATCCGCCGTACTGTCACAGGCCAACTGTACTACACGCCGAAAGGTGGCTACACGCCTGTTTAAGAGACACGCCCCTATACCACACCCCTATACCTCTCTCAATCCCTGTATAGTCCACTCGCTGTCTCTCACACTGCGCGCGCATTGTACAAACTCGAACACGCCTACTTTTACGCGAGAGGCACGCATACCCTTCCTTCTCCTTCGCCACCTACCAAAAACCAAACCCCGAATACTGTTGTCTAGATAAGTAGTTAATTAATTAATTGATGATATGTCAAATGTCAAATAATGTCGATAAGGTAATATATTTACAAAAGGCGTTGCCTCGACGCGCTTCAGACACGCCAAGAACGATGTAGGGCGACACTCCGTTCTTAGCTCCTCCCCGCCGCACGCAACACAAGCAGTACACACCTCGCAGCGAATCTCAACCGCTCTGGCGCCGCTCAACTTTGTTTAATATTCGTTTTTATTATGTTTTAACATTGATTGTGTTTTATTGTGTTAGAAGCGGTATCCACTGAGCCTGATCCCAAGTCCGACCCTGCATCCAAGGAGATTCCAGTGCCGACGACGCCGCTGGATGCGACGTTGGCTCCGCCCATTCCCACTCCTCCCACGGGTGCGTCAAGTGATGCCACTCCTTCTCCTCCTCCCAAGAGCTAAGCGGCGCCCATCGAGTTTTACCCCATTATCCTCCAACCGTGTTTTATTTGTGTCGTGCACATTTATCGAATGTGCCTATTGACCGCGCATGTACTACTTATAAATTAATTTATTATATATTTGAATAGTGTCTGGAGTATTATTATTTATTTATTTTCTGTGGCGAGCCATGTGGGTGTCGCCCTGCGCTCTGTACAAGCGCATTAAGTGTCATATCAAAAGTTGATGTTGGGCGCATGCGCACCGAATACCAGACCGGACGAACACCACAGCTATGAAAGAGATGATTGATTAATGATACATTTTTGTTAGTTACAGTTAGCAGTTTTTTTTCTCTTTCACATCCTATCACACATGTTGCAAGAGCGTAATCGAGTAGCTGTTTGTAGCGCATGCGCAGTCGACTGAGGTGTCCAGATGAATCTCTTTCGGAATTGTATACACATGAAAAAAATGTTTGATATTGCCATGGTTTGGCGGCGCGTTTTCGCCCGCCTCTCGGAGACAAAAAAGCAAAACGACGGTTTCTGAATACTGGGCGTTAGGAATGCGGACGTGGACGTCGTTGACAATAACAAACTACGGTTTGCATACGCAAAACACTAATTACTCAAGAGCTGATGACAAAAAAATAACGAAGAGACGGTTTAGCGAATATTTGTCTTGTTGTGCAAAGTAATTACGAATTGATGAAAACAATGCAATTAAATAAAACGAATACAGATCTAGGTGTTTCAAATTGATGCTTGTTTATTGAAATGTAATCATGTTTGTTAAATTTCAGTTTGAAATTTCTCAGTACTGTGAGTTGCCTATAGTCAGCAGTCAAATGAAGACAATTGTAAGCAAACACGGTTGATTATGTTAAAGATGTGCATCTAAAGTTGCCAGTAGTACGTTGGTGCCTCAAAACAATCGCAAATCGTACGAAGTTTGTTCTGGGCTTCACATGACAATATCTGGTCTTCTTCCTATCGTTGCAATTCAAAATCTTATTTAATCAATCAACAGCATATGTTAAGCTGCATCGTCCCAGGAAATATCTACTAATCGTGTATGTATGACTCGTACAACTATTAATAACTGATGTTACACGCTCCTCAAACAGTTGACTAGCCAGTTTGCTAGTATTTTCCAGAGACTTGATTTACAAAATTTAGTATTGTTGAGTGTAGCTACGAAGTGTTTAAGATTCATTATGTTGATAAAACTTTAATATAATACTTGCTAAAACGTTTTCGGCATGTTGCCTTCTTCAGTGTAAGAGTAATTTCTAATATATTATGATTAATTACTCCTACACTGAAGAAGGCAACATGCCATCAAAGTTTTACCAAGTGATCAAAAGTAAGTGTACAGGAAAGTTTTATTAACATAATAAAATCTAGTAGTTTGGCGTTGGCCGCGCACTGAATGTGCTGACTAAAAATACGCCAACACGTTTTATTTTCGTCTCGCTGCAGGGTTTAGCGAACGCAGCAGCGCACAAAACGCGACAGTTGCTAATCACAACTCGCAGAAGTTGCGCACGGAGTGCGATTAAGTTTCAATATTGATTAGATCGCCACATATTTATAAATAATAGGGTGTTTACTTCGCAACAATTTGGTATGTTGGTGGTAAAGTCGATGAACGCTGTTGTTAACCTCAATTTATTTCTGATTTACTTATTCAATATTTACAAAGGAGTCAGTTCTTGCTATTATTGTAGATTTTTCGACGTGTTGGATTGTGTGGGTAATTGTGGAAAGTCACGATGGCCACAGCGATGGAAAGCATCGAACTTGAACTCTGTCCAAACTGGTAAGGTGATCATAAATATTTACACTGTTCATGTTCACATTGAATACATGGAATACATAAACAGTGTATACACTTTACAAAGTTAGGCATGAAAAGATGTGAAAATGCCTGCAAGCAAATGTTATGAAAGCCAGAAAATTTCAGATGAAAATAAAGGACAGTTTCCAATTTTACTGCGATACCAGAATAGTTTGGGAGGAGTAATAATTCACAATTTGGATTTATCAGGATCGCATTTTGAGTTTTCTTCTAATATTTCCTAATATCTCTTGTTTTCTTGAATGTAATTTCTTTTCCGTTCTTTTTCAGCAAAAGGGAAATTCCGCAAACTAATTATGTCATGCACACCATGCACTGTGCAAGGAACATCTCCCTATGTTCAATCTGCAAGCAGTCTATCCCCAAAGGAGAGATAGAAGCTCACAAAGCCAAGCATCAGAAGGCTTCTGAAAAGCAAGCCACATCTGCCACATCATCTAAATCAATCGCTTCTGCAAGTGCTCAGTTAGTTAGAGCTTCTGCAACTACAACATGGAAGCATGAAGCATCCTCTGGTTTTCGTCCTGAGAAACTAGGATATGCGTCTTCCACTGTAAGCACTTCAACTCTAGAAAGTCAGGGTGAGACTTGCTCCAAAGCCCCACCTCGAATTGGGCTAAATAAAGAAGGTGCGAAGTTGAAAACAACGGGTGCAACACCAAAAGTCCCACATAATGACCTCTCAGCTTGCAAATACTGCGAGCTGGAGCTTCCCAAAGACACGATGAAAGAACACGAGGATTACTGCGGTACCAGGACGGATAAATGCAACGAATGCGGGGAGTTTGTCATGTTCAAGTATAAGAGGCTACATGAGGAGAGTAATCATGGGTTTATCAAATTGAATGATGGTTAGTAGTCCATCTTCACTGTTGCATAATCCCCGGATGGGGACCTATAGTAGGTAATGTTTCCAGAACCAGGACCTAAACCAAGCTGGGACTCTTCCTCACAACGTGCATCTTCGGTAACTGCAACCACCACCATTGATTCCTCTTCAACAAGCACCCGGCGTTCCCTCAACTCCTTCGACATGTCTTCACTTACAGGTAGTACCTTATTCAATATGGCGGACTATATCCCTCCGTCTTTAACTAGTGGAGGAGGCTCCACAAATAGGTACTCGGACGATGCAGAGATCTACAGACCATCGGGAGGTATCCGAAATCAGAAGAAGATTGACTACAAGGACCTAAGTAGACGCTTGGACTGCAAAACTGAGTACATCAGGAATCTTCTTCATGACAGTGCTTGTATCACTGCTCCCTTGCGGACAACAGCCACGCAGCCAAGGAACCATTTCAATCATAATAAAGGTTGGTCCATGTGTGGACCGAGTGGACTAATCTAACCTTGTTGTTAAGGCGTTTGGTTTTTTAGTTTTACTATTTTGCCCGCAAAATTATGGTGACTTTAATGCTCGGTTCTGGTCTTTTGCTTTCTAGGTATGGCACCTCAACCTCCAGCTTCCAGAAGACCAAACCCTCCTACTGAACTGACCATACCTTGTGAATTCTGCAAGGCGCCAATTCCCCACGAGGATTTGATCCAGCATGAAACAGGCTGCAGACCTGATTTGGCCAGGTTCAATCCAAGGAGGCGGCGACAGGATGAGGAGTTCTATAGGTATACTCCATCACCGCCTCCAAGTCCAGAAGTGCAATTGCCTTGTGAATTCTGTTCGGATATGATCCCAGCGTCTCAGCTGCTACGCCATCAGGCAACTTGCAATTGATTTTAATCATATTTTTTGCTACTATATTATGATATATTGTCATGAAATGCTCATTTTTAAGTTTGTAACGCGAATATAAACATTTTAAACATTCTTTTCGTATTTACTATACTGCATAGTCTGTGAAGGTTCCTGTATAACACATTGCAGATGAATACGGAAATCAGCAGTTTTGGAGTTCCCTGTGTATAATGCACCCTTACTTTTGAATTTTGCATCGTTTCAATATCAACTACGGTGTATTCCGAATGTCACCGAGTGCGGCCGAATATCGTGATGTCATCTCATCGCAATCTCTATCCCATTTGCTGCCATTCATTGCCTCGCTGCTTCTCACTTTTGCGCTCCATGCTCATAAAACCGAACACAAGAGACAATCACACAGCCTGCTCAACGTTGTTGGCTCGCCGTCCGCCATTTTCTCCGCACTCCGCAATCGTCATCGTGCCAGTGCTTGCGTTACCGTCGCGAACGCGAACGTTTTCCGTCGACCAGTCCGTCGTTATCGCTTCTGAATACAACCTAAGTCGTAGAGTCCACGCGTACGGCTGTTATGCCACAGGAGTAACAAACAAGTGCAACACAAGAGTTCCTCAAATCCAAGGCGTAATAGAACTGAGCAATTCTGCACAGCAGGTAAATATCGCTATTGTTCAGTATTCCTGGCGTGAGTGTGTCTCATTCGTGGAATACGAGGAAAGTTGTGCGCTGTTTTCGTGGCCTTTGTACTTTCCACTCGAGACGCAGTGTGACCAGCTGATTCGGATCGCCATTCGAGGAACAATGACAACACTGTTAATACAATCGAGCCGATGAACAGAAAATATCATCGTTCGTATTTTCGTTTGTAACAATATCGTTTACAACTTGTATTTGTACGCCCACATGATACTTGTTTGTTTGTGTTCGTATTAATTGCGTTGTTATATTCAACTAAACTATTCTTTGTTTATATTTAACCAGCCCGAAACTAGATTTGTGGATTGATTGTGGATGATACAGTAAACTCATTCATATTCACAAACAAAATTGCAAGGCAGTGATGAGCATTTAGTTATTACGCATTGTTCATCGTGATTTGCAACAGCATGACGAATCATTGCCGCTAACCAATCACAACCGCATTTAAATCAAATTATCAGAATAATGCGTCATGAAAGATCTCGTTACATTTACTCACCAACTGCTTTTGTGTCCCAATTAGAAGACGAAGACCTACAACGAGTTCTCTTTTAGTTGTAGTTGATTAGCACATTAAGATGGCATCCAGAAAGAAAATCCTCCTTAAAGTCATCATTCTCGGCGATTCGGGAGTCGGGAAAACTTCCTTGATGAATCAGTACATCAATAAGAAGTTCTCCAATCAATACAAAGCAACGATCGGCGCGGATTTCTTGACAAAGGAGCTGATTGTCGATGATAAGGCTGTGACCATGCAGATTTGGGATACTGCTGGGCAGGAAAGGTTCCAAAGTTTGGGCGTTGCCTTCTATCGAGGTGCAGATTGCTGTGTATTGGGTAAATAGCAACTTCCCCGTGTACTCAAGTGATTTTAGTCAACAACTTACTTCTGTTTTAGTGTTTGATGTGACCGCTCCAACAACCTTCAAGTCCCTTGACAGCTGGAGAGATGAGTTCCTCATTCAAGCCTCACCACGTGATCCGGAGAACTTTCCCTTTGTTCTGCTGGGCAACAAGGTGGACCTCGAACCGCGCGCAATCTCCGCCAAGCGCGCGCAGCAATGGTGTCAGTCGAAGAACGGCATTCCCTACTTTGAGACCTCCGCCAAGGAGGCGCTGAATGTGGAGCAGGCGTTCCAGTGCATCGCGCGTAATGCCCTCAGCCAGCAGAATCAATCCGAGGACCTTTACAACGAGTTTCCCGATCAGATCAAGCTCACCCACACGGCGAAGAGCAATGGCGGTGATGGCTGCGCGTGCTGATTGTCTTCTCACCCACTTATACTTCAAATAGGCCCCGTCACAACACCTACAGAGCAGCCACACGCTGAATATCAATCTTAAGTCGCGTGTGGTTTAAGCAGGAAAGATGCAAGTATAAGTATAAGGGTTTACTCGGTTGTCGCTTTTAATTTAATTTCATCGCCGGTGAGCATGTAAATATTGATGGTGGATGTGAGTAAGTTGATAAGTTCAGTAAGTGCACCTGTGCTGGTAGTTCGCACGCGCGCTGTCTTGCAACGCGCTGCGCGAGATTGCAGTTTTGGTTCTGTCTTTTCAACCTAATGAGGCAATAGTGGCAGAACAGCTGCAGAACTCTAGCTTAATCAATATATGAAATAAAGTACATATATATATTATTATTATTATTATTGAAGAAAGTGTCTCTATATAGATAATTAATATTATCATATATTATTATAATTATCAAAGTTGTATATTATATTGTATTCTCCCAGTAGGAGTTCAGCAATTGGCTTGTGGTGGATGACCTGTTTGAGTTTCATTGGATAACTGATTAGTTGATTGTAATATAAATGATTACACCCGCAAAAGAAAAGTTTTATTATACACGAAACGACTTCTAATATTGAATTCAGCGTCGGTTTTACAAATAATACTAGCTTCTGTTCTATACTATTTAGCTTGACATTGAAATGATTATAACTTTAATAATTTAGAGGAAAACAAGCGAATGGTGTGAATATGAAATAGTTCTCACTTTGTTGTCACTCACTTCAATCGCTTTAAACTCAAATATTTAAAAACTATCTTTAATTGAATTGTTTGCGTGTAACAACAGAATATTTTACATGATTGCTGGGAATTTAAATCTTGTTGTTTAATCCACATAGAGAATGCTATTGAAGAGGGCGCTACTGTACATTGGCATAAACAGCATATCAATTAATCTACAGTTGATAAGAAAATTGTCGTAAAAATAGAAATATGGTGCGTCTGTTAGTAATCGGCAACTCGTGCTATTTGTGTACATTGAAAACATCGAATAGTTGTTTACTTGTACTAATTTCAGTAGGTAATTGTTTAGTTTTTTTTTTTTTTATTTTAAACATTAAAATGATTATAACAACTTTCACTTTAAAGAAAAACAAATAATGACATGTGGGAAGTTCTCAAAATACTTTAGTCGCTTTAAACACACATTTAAGAAAACCTTCGATAGATTATGTTTAATAACATGTATTGTTGAGTGTGGTCACGAAGTGTTTAATATTCATAATGTAGATAGATGAATCTTAACTATAACACCTACTTAATATTGATTTGTGGAATGTTTTCGGCTTTCAGTTAAGTCAACTGAAGAAGGCAACAAGCCGAGAACGTTCTAGAAATCAATATTAGGTAAGTGTTATAGATCAGTTTCATCTACAGAATAATCATTTATTTGGTGATAAGCAATTTATATTTTGTTGTTTAATCCGCGCCATGTGCGCCATTTCAGAGGTCACTACTGAACATTGACATCGCTGACATAACAGCAATTGTTTTCTGCAGAATTTAGTCGAAAAAAGTTATTGACAATACGATGCATGCTCAGATTAAATTTAATACGGGCTGTTGGTGTACTGTAAAAAAAACATGAAAAGTGATAACTTTCTTAACACCTAAGTGAACCTATAAATTGAATGTTCAGCTCAATGCATCATTGTAGTAGGTCATTCTGAACATCATAAGAAACTTCAAATTAATCACTCACCTGTTTTGTTGCAAGTACATCAAACATTCAGGTATGTAATACCGGCAGCAGCCATCAATGAGGTAGAAAAAATGCTCAATGTACATAGACTGAAAAAGTGTTTAGGAATGATAACAAAAAGTTTGATACGGAATACGCGCCATATTACCATATATAACTATATATAACTTGTTACCATAGTCAGCAGTATGTAATAACTAGTTAAAACGATTAAAACTGCAAAAGGCTTGGTGTGTATTTCGTACTGCTAGTCGTTGTCAAACCGGCAAAGTGGTCGCACCGTAATAAATTTATTCAGTTGGTAAGTACACAGAAACAAATTTATGGTATTGTCGAGTGTGGTTACGAAGGGCTTAAGATTCATTATGATGATACAAGTTCACTATAACACTTACTAATATTTACTTGTTTCGACGTTTTCGGCATGTTGCCTTGCCAGATAGATACTGAAACTTCAACATCAACCTAATGAAACAAATTTTGTTAACGTTAGGTGCATTTTTAACTCTATTTTGATTATTTAAACATTGCCATATTAGTCACAGTTTTGCTCGGGACAATCAGCCCTGTATATAAAACTGTGCTAAGTCATTTGGGTTATTTGTATTATAACAGGAGATAATAACATGTTATTAATGATTGGGTTCAAAGCCGGATTAAACAGATTAAATTGAAGATGTACTTATACTTGACCTTCTTACTCTAACCGAAATAGAAAATGTTTTATATTTTATAGTAGAACATGCTAGTTTTGGCTTAAAATGGCATAAAACAACCAAACCATTGAATTGAATGATAGGTTCTTGAAATTTAATAATTTAAGTTGTTACATTCTAGTTTGGTAAAATAAGTAAGTAAAATATTTGAAATTTAAACTGCTTCGGTTAACTTCGTTATTTTTCGATTAAGTGTAAGCCAACAGCTGATTGCATGTGTTGATCGCATGCGCATTTCTTTCGCTCGCGAAACAAATGACAGCTGTGTGGAGATTTCTCCATTGGTCGACGCAACCAACACAAATGCAACTCCGACTCCTTTCCTTTTTCCACTCATTTATCTGCTTTCACTTCGAAAAACAGCGTTCACTTGTTCAGCTCCGTTCCGCCGTACGTACACGATGTGCACGAACGCACACCAAGCAGACTGCTGATCCCGCTATTCACAAATCAGCCCGATTTAGTGCTGTTCCTGCTATCCGCGTCGTGCGTGCTGCGTGAGGCGCACTCCTCGTAGGTGAAGTCAACAGTGGATTCAACTTCCTCAGTCGGCGAATTTTACTGCAACTTGTTTCTAAACTAGTGCCTAATGCGGCAACGCGTGTTGATGTAATTCGCCATCGCCATGACATAACTCGATTCGAGCGTGCTTACGACTGGCGACATTGTTAACCATTGCGTTCGCTCTGGTTTGGCCCACGGCCCCATCCTGTGAGACAACACGCCACGCGTGCAAACCTGGATCGCCTAGGACAGAACGTACACGTTGCAGCTGGAAGTTGATAGTCGCTATGTAAGTACAGTACAGTAGTCGCTTTGGCCTAAGCACAACTGGTGCAATCAACAACGAAACAAAAGCAGTCATAAACTTACAGTTGAATAACATATAGTATGAAATAGTAATCCAGCAGCCAACAGTGACACTTGGCATTGGCTTGAGGTATTTTATATATAAAGCAACTGAATGAGTGGAAGATGAGTGATTAATGATTAAATATGGGAATTGTTCTATGGTACTTAGACGAAATGTATTGATTTCTCGTGAAGGAGGAGGTTTATTGAGTTTGATGAAAACAGTAAATACTTGTGGAACATTAATCACATTAATAATATTCTGAGTGTTTATCTCAATCACTTGGTTGTTTCAAACCAGCAGCCAATGCAGTGAAATCGCTTGTTGGCAAACGAAGTGGTAAAATGTCTCTCGTGTCTTGCATGATTATTTTTTTAGCACGGAAAGGATGAAAATTAAAGCAATACAACATCTGCAACTATGTAACATTGTATACATTAATAGATGGAAATATTTACACGTTTTATAAACAATTAAATAGTATTATATAGTAAACATACACTTGACAAGCACACTCAATAATAAGTTAACTAGAATCCATGAAGTAATCTGATAAATAACAATTAGCAATTCGATCACAATGGATTACATTGCTGTTTTAATTTCTTATTGATTTGACTTATTTGGCATTATTTGACAGTTAAAATTTATTTACGATTTTATTCACATTCGAAACATAAAACAGACTCTTATATAATGGTGAAATTATGACGAAATTGAACTACTGTATTCATGTTGAAAGTAAATAATAATAGAAAGAAAAAGAAAGGGATAGATGAAGTTGACAGTCGTTGATCCATAATCAAATCTAAAAGATGATAAAATTACGATTTAGTGAGAAGCGTTGTGAACTATAAAAGGGAAACTTGTAGCACTTGCAAACAGGAAGGATTGTGAGTTATTTTTATTTATATTTTATTTTTGATTTCTGCGATATTATATATTACAGTTATGTTTTTGCAAAATCTCTTGCAAGATCATCAATTTCTAGATTATTAACATTTGGAGGTATGTTTCATTGAAATATGTGCATTGACATTATTACAAATTTAATTTCTAAATTTACCTTATTCCTATCCATTCTTATAGATGTCTGTTTAATAATTTAATTAGATTAATTTCGCCAGTGATATTATTCACAATAAGTTCGGTAATTATCACACTTATTATTTGCACTCTACGATATCACTTGACAGTCTGCTTCCGATTTGGCCTTTCACCCCCGCTTCATCATTCTCAACACCATCATTGATTAGTTACTTTACACCAATTTTCATGTGAGTTTGTTGTACTTGTTTGCAATCGTACAATTTGGCATGAGTCGTGGTGGCGTGTTTATTGTTTCATGTTGTAAAAAGAAAGTTTATAGTACTTTGCTTCTTGTTTAGCTGACTATGCAGGTAGGCAACAACATATTTGTGACACGCAAGTTTTTATGGTGTGCTTATTGGTTTATATATTTTATGAAATTAAGTACAGTTAGATAGTTATTAAGTTAATAGGGTGTAATGATCGCTAATCTAAAGTATTGTTTTAATTGCAATTCGAGAAAAAGATCGGTTTGAAACTAAACATATTATATATCTTCTAGGGAATTTTTAATATTATTTTGGCTTTGATTGAGCATTGAAGGAGATACATCTGCCGAAAGAGTATTCAGTTGATTTATTACGAAACAAAGTATATTAATTACATTTATACAAAATTAATTTAAAAAATATTGGTCCCGCTCCACATAGCCCAGTCTGAGAACACGGGATCAAAGGCTGCTGGGGGTATAATATGTTTTGTACATATACAATGCCATCGACCAACGGTTCTTCAGCCATAGAAAAACAATAATTAATGAAATCTTTCCTTACAAAATAGCAATAAAATAAAATGAAAACAATAATACTTATACTAATATGGCTTCCTTCAATCGGGTAGAAGTTTTCGAATGTGTGAAATTAGCGGTTCTTGAGGACTTGAGGAAGTGTAGAAATTGGGAGGGATCTTCCTGGGGACCTCTTCTATAGATGTTAAAAGGTTGGGATGATTAGTGAACAGTTTTATTGTTAGCTCATTGTGTCTCATTTTAATTCTAAGTTCCGTTTTGCCGTTTTAGATGCAAGTGCCAGCTTTATAAATTGTCATTGCCGAACTGGGGTATATTTAAAATATTATATACTTCTATAGAATTCAGTGCCAATAACTGCTAATAACTCTGGTAGTTGATGCAGTATAATAGAATGGAGGTCAAGTACGGGGCCGGTAATTAATATTAAATTTGTCATGGACCGTACTCGTCTTCCACTTCTGTATATTATTGTTTACATTACGGCCAATTATCAATTGCATTGCAACAAAAACTTGGACAATCACAGGAAATATAATTCGATTGTACTAAAAGTTTAGGAATTTAGTAATGTAATGCACTAGTTTTTACCATAAAACAAGTAGCAGCATTGAACATATTTTCTCTCTCCTGGTGCTTTTTCTTCGTTCTGACAAATTCATATGACCTCAATATTTATTTTAAATTAGAGATGCAACACTCTAAAAGTAAACTAGCATGAAAACTAGAGAAAGAATATTATGTGTTTTTATTAACATTAAATAAAATGTTGATTTAATTCACATTGCAGTGAATATGTGTACCTAGTTTCAACACATTAACTTATTGATGTTCCTTTCTGCTGATAATTGGATAACAATATGAACGCTTGACTTAACGTGATGTAATTGTCAATACTGCAAGTTAGTAATTAGAAAATGAGAAGTAAGTACGTCAAAGCAACGATAATAATACCGGTATTAGCTTCAGTGCCTTATGTTTTTTTTTTTTTATTTTTCCATTTCCGATTTCATCTCATTTTACTTTTGAAATTGTTTCAAGACTGTTGTGGATGAAGATCTAGTTAGTTTAATGATGTAGAAATAATTTTTATTTCAAATTAACTTATAGTTTCCTGTTTGAAGGATGTTACAGTTGTTGCCAAAAATTCGCGGTTGACCTTTGCGTTTAAATATCAGCCAGAAAATACTATCCAAAGGTGTTAAAAGTAGACTTTGATCTAGTTTTGTGACTTTGCCAACAATGCGAAGTACAATAATAAATAACTTCAAATATTAAATGTAATGCTAATATTATTTATTTAGAAATTATTTAATTTGATTTAGTTTTGGTGGATTAATGAAAAAGTTTTTATTACATATGTTAAAGTTAAACGTAGTGTAGTTCAAATAGGCGAATTAAGACTGAGTCTCACTGCCGCTTCCTTGAAGCATTTATTGTGGGGTAAAGTGGTGGAGTTAGCAGCAATAGTAAACAACTACGCTTGATAAATTGGGGATAGAAAACTTGATCTCGATTATTTTGCAGTTTAAGCAATCTTTCAACTTGTTACAAGCTTAGCAACTATTCTCCTACTTATTGTGATTATACCTAGCTCGATGAGTGACATGAATAAATTATCGAATTGTCGTTCGAATGGTACCATTCCATGTTGCTGACTACTCCGTGCGGTAGTAACTGCCGTTGTATAATGTATACAAGCCGGCAATTTCGGTTTCTGGGAATTCTAAGTTGGAACACAAATAGATATGAAAAACAATTCAATTATTTAGGATTCACAGAATATTTTCTTCATAAAATTAAAGCCCAATATTGTAAATCGCCAAAGATACATCTACCTGGAATTTATAGTGAAGAAGCTACATAACATTAGATTAAAATGGTTGTTGAAAACCGACATATAATTTAACATATAAAAAACTTCTATTTTGGTGGTGGTTTTTGGTTTTTCGCCTGATTCGTTTTTATGGCGAAGCACACAAATTTGATCTACTATTGTACCGTAAACAACTTTACTTCTATTTTATTACTAACTCTTGGACAAGTACAGCCTTGGTGAAATATGACCAACTTCAGATGTTTTCCTAGCGATTTCCGTCGTCCAATTCACCTAAGGAATAGCAATTGCAACCGCTTCACGTCTCAGAGAGTTAACGTTCAGGAGGCGTCGTACCTACCAATCCCAGTCTTCGCACATTAGCAGTATGAAACATTCCACAACTTGTTTTTTTATTATCAATGCAATGCTAACATGTGTAAGTCTGCAACTACCAGCTCCTACACTAGTATCTAACATTATGTAATATGTACCAAGGTATACTAGTGTGAACGTTTTCGGTTGACCTGTAACTTGTTACAATACTGTTTTTGCCCTCTGAGATCTTAATTAAGTGAATCTCTTGGATTAGATGTTTTCATCACTGACACGTGGTATCAATTTGCCATTTTACCATTTTCGCCGAGAAAAAATTTAAGGAGTTGCTAAGTACAACTGTAGTTTTCCAGGTCAAATGCATAGAGTATAATCACGTAAATATCAACAACCTTGAAATGCCATCGCAAGCAATGCTAGCTGGTTACAAACTACACTGATATAAATAATAAATGCGCAGTGCACCAAGTCCACATCGTCATTTGGAAGCATTGAAATGTTACTTTCCTGCTAATTGTGATTATACATGATTGGTATAAGTGATACATGCTTTTCCATGATTAGATTGTTATGTGCATTATTTTAGTCGATCTAAATTGAAATTATAGTAAGGGTTTCATTGTTATTTTGATTACATTGTTCTCATTTACCTTTTCCGTTATTAATTTAAATCATGAACCAACAGACTACCTGCGATAGCTGCAATCCGGATTGTTTGTTCAGTTATCAAACTGTAGTTATTGTAATTTATTTCTTGTAACATGAGCGAGAAAAAAAAGATCTGAGGAGTTTCTTCGGTTCAACGGTAACCGATGTATGCTGTTAGCTGGAAGTTGTTGGAATCGATTTGTATCATGTTGGTTCGGATCGTTTTGCATTTCCAGTGTTGTCCGAGTTGTGAATAAATTATATCCGTACCGACGTAAATCTATAGAGAAAACTGATTGCATGTTATAGATCAGGGAATTGTAATGCAATTTAATAACATATTACGTGAAATACTAATTATGATACTGTATTTGCCACTTCACCCAATGGATCAGCATCAATTACCAAATTTGCAATGCATGATTTTAATCAAACATGTTAATAGAGGTCAATGTTATGAACCCAACTAGTGCAAAAAGCACGAATGTTGGCAGTTTTAAAAATACGGGTAAAGGAAAACCGACATGCAAATATACGTTATTCTTGATTTGTGAATTAATTTTCTTTCTACTTCTAGCAAGATGAGTTACTACAGCGACGCTGGTGATTCCATGCAATCGTTAGCGGAAGCCTCCGGCTTGGACAACAGCATCTTGAGGAAACGGAAAATATGGGATCCGGAAACAGAATCAATCGCATCGGAAATCAAAGAGCTCTTAGATGAAGATGCCAATCTTCTTGTACGTTACTGTCTCACTTAGCTTGGTCTGCTTATAATTAATATTATTTATTTTTAGGGCGAGGAGGAAGATGTCGGCTGTCCATTACCATCAACACCTGAAGATGAAAACATGCTTCAGAGTGAAATGAGCGATGTGATCAAGGCGGCTGTTTTAGGTACAGGTAGTGTACACGGACCACATTTATCCATTAGTGCTTACTTATTGTGATTTGTATTTTATTTTATTTCGTCATGCTTTCAGTCACATCTCACTCTCAGTCACAACACACGCAAATAATGCGTGAATGTTTGGAGCTTGTTGTAGAACACAATTCTAATTGGAGGATTTGTGTTTTTTTTTTTGTTCAATAGGTGATGAATTAGACATTTCAGCTTTGGCCCACAACGCCGCCGGACAAGCTGAAGTAGTTGTTCGCAAACTAATCCAAGTCGGCTGGAAAGTATGTCACTTCCAGCACCTCCCTGCATGGCTGCAGGACAATGACTTCCTTAAACACGGCCATCGACCACCCCTACCCTCATTCCGTGCGTGCTTCAAGAGCATCTTCCGTCTGCACACTGAAACCGCCAACATCTGGACACATCTTCTCGGCTGCGTCGCCTTCATCGGCATCGCCATCTACTTTCTCATGCGGCCCTCGATTGAAATCGAGCTGCAGGAGAAGATCGTCTTCGGTGCATTCTTCGCCGGCGCTATCATCTGCCTCGGCTTCTCTTTCATGTTCCACACCGTCAACTGTCACTCCCAGTTCATCGGCAAACTATTCTCGAAGCTGGACTACTGCGGCATTGCGTTGTTGATCATGGGTTCTTTTGTCCCATGGCTGTATTACGGCTTCTACTGCCACTTCCGACCAAAGGTGGTGTATCTTAGTGTGGTATGCGCGCTCGGCATCACATCAATTATGGTCAGTCTGTGGGATAAATTCAGCGAATCTGCATGGCGGCCGTTCAGAGCTGGTGTGTTTATGACCTTTGGATTGAGTGGGATCGTGCCTGCTATCCACTATGGTCTTGTTGAGGGCTGGTTTAATAACCTTAGTCAGAAGAGTTTAGGATGGTTGATACTCATGGGCTTGTTGTACATTGTCGGCGCGGTGTTGTACGCACTCCGGGTGCCTGAGCGTTGGTTTCCTGGGAAATGCGATATCTGGTTTCATTCGCACCAGATCTTCCATGTGTTTGTCCTAGGTGGTGCCTTTGTGCACTACCATGGCATCTCCGAGATGGCAATGCATCGTGTGACGATCGGCCAGTGCGAGATCCCTGATACGCCTGTCTTCTAATCCATAGACAAGACGGGAAGCAAAGATCACTGATTATACTACTATACAAAACAGGGCCGTGATGAATTTGTTACTGTTGGATGCTACATTGTAATGACATGACGCGCCAACCCTCCATGCATATTTCATTGACCAAAACGCAGCATGAGTTAAACAGTTGGTTGTTTTTGAGAAAATTATCAATCATACAATATATAAAGTGTAAAATATATGAATATTTGCGAGGTGGGAGGAGAGAAACACGTACGAGGCTTACAAGTTGTTGGGTTTATTTGGGCTTGAGTTGTTTAGTTTCAATTCGATTTAGGTTTCGTGTGGTGCGTTAGGTTCGCACGCTGGGTTTTGTTTTAGGTGTTAATTTTTGTTGTTGCAATGCCTGAGACTGACTATAGCGGGGGACTGCGCTCTGGGTCACAGGATTGAAGTAACCAGCCAAATGGGTCATGTTTTTACTGCTTTGTCATCTCCTAGTGCGTTTTCTCTTCATTAATGTCAATTGTTTTAGTGAATTTAAACGTTAGCCGAGATATACTTACTGATGAATTTTATGGAATTTTCCATGAGAATTTTCAATAAATTGTGATAAAGTATGTTATTATATATCCAATTAATATCAAATGATTTTTGTCAATGATTTCAGCGCAGGTAGAATTCCTAGTGAATTTGAGGTCTAAAATGAAAAGTTAAGTAATAAGTTTGTTAATGATTTTTAACACTAAAATTTGATTTTGCGTGTTTTTTGTTTATTTATATCGCACGGATTAAAGCGTAAATATGTAAAGAGTTTCTTAGAATCAAATATTCTTATATGCATTGCCAACTTTAAGCATGAACAGGACATATATAGATTAAAAGCATTTTGATAAAACTATGCATATGTGGATAAAACTTAACGCTTACTAAAAAAATATTTATAAAACGTCTTCGGCTTGTTGCCTTCTTCAGTGTGTTACTGACGATTTGAAGAAGGGCGAGATGGGAACAATTGAAATAAATGAGTTTGGAGTTTCTTGCAAAGGTAAGCTGAGGAACTAGACGTAATTAAGGAGATTTATGTTTATGAGAAAAGATTTGAAATTATTGGAATTTGTGGGATTATAGAAAATGACCATACTTTAATTTCCTATATGAACTAGAAGTTTTTGGCAGAATTTGGACCAAAATTCAATTGGATTTGTTGGACATACTCGCAGTAGAAGTCAAATCCGTGTCCTCCAGTTTAATAATAATTACACTATGCAACTGTAATTATCAGATCGGCACAGAGTAAATTGTTTACAAAACGTATTCGGCTTGTTGTCTTTTTCAGTATGCGTTTATTTTCTACATTGTTTATTTTTCTAGGATTTGTTGTTGATTGGAGATACTCCATTGTTGATGAAAAAGGTAATAAACCGAAAACGTATTATAAGTAAATTTTTAGTAAGTGTTAAAGTAAGCATGTATCAGCGTAATGAATAATAATTATAACATAAAAAAGTCAAGTCTAAAATCACAAACAAACAATCATATCTTGTTATCTAGTATAACATATTTACAATTGCTCAACATGGCATTTCTTTCATTCCCAGATTCCATTCCACAAAGACGAAATCAACTACATCTATGACACAGAAGTCGCCAACAACTCTTGCCAAGGTTTCCTCAACGACAAATGAGTCTGGTTAGATGGGAAAATAATCGGTCTGTTATAGCTACTAATTATACAAAGTTATGCAATCCAACAGGGGCAAGAACTGGGAATATACGTATTACGCCAATAACTGTAGATGGTCCCCGATCTTGAAATACTTTGGCTAATTCGAAAATTATGCCAAATCACAGCACAAATGTTCTTACACAAGCACGCTGTCAGTGAATTAAACACTCGAAACATTCTCTATGCAGCTGGTGCTGAAAATGGACGAATACTCTCTTCTCAATATAGGAATCGTTGATTCTCGTTACTCCCATCGACAATGGAAGAAGGCAATCAACTGCAGATGCATTTCTGATGAAAGTCAGAAGCAGAAGTAATTTAAATATATCTCTGCGAACGAGTGTGAGCAAAATATTCTCGCAGTGGGCGCCATTGAAAGCCTCAAAATACTAATGAACTCTAAGATCACCTCGCGACCTTCCTGTTGTTGATCCGAGTGGATGCTGAGATTGAAGCCGATTTAAAATCCACAATGGACTCCGCCTACGTGTACTTCCAAAGAACTGCAGGAAGCTATACTGATGTAGGTCTAGTGCAAACAAACTTATTCGTCAATACACGTGTCGCGAGATGTGATTGAATATCTTCGTCAAATGCGACGAAAAACTCGACACGATTGTTTAGGAATAATAGTTAATGGCTTACTCGGGATGACACTCCATGGTCGTATGCCTGAAAGACTGCCTAAGAAATTCTTTAAATGGTGGGGTGTTTATGCTTCCTTTTGGTCCTTATTGATGGAGTGAGAGAGTGTCGGTTTTAAAAGCAGTTTAGGAAGCAAAAAAGTATAAAACTGCATAATTAGTTATATTTAGATTAGTTATTAGACAACATTAATTAGTGAAATTCTTTTTTTTTTGATCTACTGACAGAATGTAACCGAATAAATTCATGATCAATAGATATTCACTTGAAAAACAAAGAAATTAATTAAAATTCTATACAACATATATACTTACATATATTAATTAATTACTCTGAATGTTCCAAATCGCTCATAAATCTCATAATTTGAGCCATAAGCTCGTAGAATATCCAGGCAAAAAATTTTCTCACATCTTCCTCTTCAGTCGATTTATCTTCGAAAGCACCGGTTTTAATTTGTTCATCATACCATTTCTTCAGCTCGATTTTCTCTTTTAGAAGTTGGTTCTGAAAGTTCTCGTCATTGAAACTTTCATCGGAGTTGGGAAATTGCTTGAAGCCTTCCGAAAATGATAGCTCGTTATTAGCTTCGTGGCGGTTTGAATCCGATGGCTTGCTCAGAATAGGGGTAAACAAATGTATCCATAAGAGTAAGGAGGAACAAAACAGAATTTGATGAAAAGTTTTAAATTGGAGGGAAACTGAGAAGACAGACGTGGCTCTTCAATATTTTAAGGTGTTGAAATTTCAGTGTGATTTTATTTAGAGCACGAAATAATAATTTTAAATAACTACTAACGGCTGAAACATGCCTTTTATGTTTATAATTAGCAAATCTAACTTATACTCTTTACAATGTAACCATCCAAGTGAAATGAATGTCATGTACTTTGTTTCGTAATTGCGTGCCTTTGTAATGGGGCAATTTGTTTTCTAACTTATTTGCAATTGCTATTTTCATCCTTATCGGAATGAGGAACATTGAGTAATCTTGGAGGAATGCGGAACCGCATGGGAAATTCCAATCAAATAAAACATTGAACAATAAACAAATTGACAAACATATTATCAATGTACGATGAATTAAAATTTGAATCGGTTGCTTTTGGCGGAAATTATCAAAATAAAATATAACACAATGGATGTTTCTCAAGACTTATAGGTTTTCTACTGGAAAACAGTATATATCATTATGTGGATAAAATTTAACTATAGCATTACCACACGCAACGATACTCTGAACACATATTATAGATGATGCAGATAATGCGGTACAAGAAATTAATAAATTATAAGAGGAAATTTGTATTTCGGCGTATCATAGAGTGTTGTTGAATGTGATTACGAAGTGTTTAATATTCATTATGTTGATGAAACCTAACTATAACACTTTCTAAATATTTACTTATAAAACGGTTTATTACCTCCTACATCAACAATGAAGCATCTCAACTCAACAACAAATCCTAGAAAACAAGGAAAGTAGAAAATAAACGCATATACGTTTTATAAACAATTAGCATTGTGGAGTTGGAAGTAGGGTTTGCTGGTTCAAGTCCCAGTTGCGCGCAAGGAATTTTAGTTAGAATGGAGTGTTAAGTGTGGCGTTTGCTTCTCACCTAGGTGACCCGGGTACAGTTTCCGGTCGAGAAGGTGAGGAGAAGAAGGGCACTTTAAAGGGCTGATCCTCGCAGTAAAGGACCTAAAATCCAATAATAAGTGGGTGGCAGTAATCCGCAGGATTGGAAAGGCCATAATAATAACGCTGTGGAGCGTTCTACAGCACATCGCAATTAGTCGAGTGTCATTAATGTCATAATTTAATAATAATTATTAATAAACTGGTGAACACGGATTTGTTTACGCGTTTAAATGAGAGGGAGAGAGAAGAGACGCCGCGTAGTGCAGACCTTGGTAATTATTATGATACTATATTATGTATATTTCTTATTGTAGGTTATTGTGGTTTAAACAATTATATTCTGTTTGAAATCAATTTAAATGTGACAAACTTAATTACTTTTAAAACTGTAACAAAATAAAACTTATTTATAATGTGGCGTTATCTATCTATTATAGAATAACATTAATTATAGAAAGCTGTAATTTTATTTTTTATAAATTTTCTTAGTTCTTATAAGCATAACCTTGCAATAATTATCCAGAACCAATTTTCACGCTCGTCACAAGATTACCAATTCCAATTACAAGACGAATTAAAGAAGAAAAATGCCGCAAAACGGTTACGATTCACACAGTGAGGGTCCAGGCTTTGTTGGTATAAGATTTTGTCAAGAATGGTAAGTAATATTGCAAATGTTTTCAACAAATACAAGTCATACAATCTATATTTACTTTTCTAAATATGATTATTAACTTGTAGCAATAACATGTTATATCCCAGAGAAGATAAAGACACCAAAGTTTTGCTCTATGCCTGTAGAAATTGTGATTACAAACAGCGAGCTGATTCACAATGCATCTATGTGAACAAAATTATGCATGAAATCGACGAGTTAACTCATATTGTGCCAGATGTAATTTCGGATCCGACTTTACCAAGAACTGAAGATCATCCATGTCCTAAATGTCAACACAGGTCAGTTATTATTCAAGTCTACCACAAAATAACAACAGAAACCTAATTATTTTTTACCCAATAGGGAAGCTGTTTTCTTCCAAGCACAAACCCGTCGCGCAGAAGAGGAAATGAGATTATATTACGTCTGTACAAATCAGCATTGTTCACATCGTTGGACTGAGTAAATTTGCTTCTCATTTGTTTGACAATTTTTATATTTAAACATTCAATAGGATGCAATAAGAAAATACAATTACCTATTTTGGTAGACATCCTGTACAAATGAAAGATAGTATTCAATTTTCCTCAGAGCAGTTTTAACATTGTCTTTGCTGAAGGTATTCAAACCTTGTGTTTGTTGTGCAGTGAACCTATCATAGAATTCCCCTTTATTTTGTGTTGTGCTTGGTGCTTTAGATGCATCTGATTGCTTGATTGTTGTAATAACAACTTTTGCTTGAATGAGAGTTGATTTAATATCGGATAGCGCTGATAAAACGTAGTGTTTGCGTTCAGATGCATGGGGTCCAGCAAGAAGAGAATTAACGTCGCTCTTGACATGTTGTTGGTTTTCAATGTCGGTTGTTATACCCAAATCTTTGCACTGTAAGTGACAAATATAGAAAAGATTAATGTTAAGAAGCACACTAAATCGGTAATTTCAACCGGTTCACTGATAAAAGCACTAGATCTTCAATCCTTAGTCAACCTAATCTAATCATTATCTGTCCCCACCGTCTTGTAACTTGCATGTTGGGTTACGGTTTTAACCTCGGATTACTTACAACAATACACTGTTGAAACACACTCTCAATTGCAATTGCTGCTGTATCAAAGTTAACGCTCTCCTTCAAATTCAACGACAAATTCCATAAAAACATGGAATATTCTAGCATGAATTCAGCAACATCTCCATTAAAATATCTCTGTAGAAAGACGTATGTTGCAAGAATGTTGATCATGTTGTTCTCAACACATTTGGCGGGTGGTTTTCCCTGGAAATCAAAGATAACAACCTCAAAGACACAGAATATAAGTTCGAGAATTCAAATAATTGTTTACATACAGAAATCTCAGCAAACTTCTGAATTTTTCCAATGCCTGGACATTTCTCTTTGTTCTTCCTCCATTCTTCATCATTCAGCACACCAGCAGAATGAAACTCCCACCATGGTGTCCACATAGTCATGAACTGAGCAATATTACCAGAAAGTAGAAAGGACTCAAAGTCTTTCCTCTCTTCTGCAGTCAAGTGTTTCCACACTTCTTCACTGTCATCCAAATCAATTCCATTAAGTCTTGCACCCAAATCATCAATATTGCCCTCTGGGACATCATCATCAGAATCCAGTTCTTCTTCTTCTTCTTCATCATCATCTGATCCTGTTTGCACATGTATTTATGAAATTTCAAAATAATTAGAGTTTACTTCTCATAAGAAATACCTTCAAGTTTATTCTCATCATGAAACCGTTGTAAAATCTCCTGCATTTTCTGTTCTTTGGTTTGTTCATTGCCTTCATCTTTCAGTTGAGTTTCTAAATTATCCTTAATCATGTCCTTGTAAAACTGTTCAGAGCATTGAATATGTTGTTGAGATTGGTAGCATTGCAGAGTGCAGTAAAGTTGATTGCATTTTGGGCAAGAGTATTTAGCCAGTGCATTAGTACACCTAAATACAAAAACGATATAGAATTTATTACTAAAAATAATTAGAGTACTGTTGAGTGTGGTTATGAAGTGTTGAAGATTCATTATGTTGATAAAACTTCACTATATGTTGCAACATGTCGAAAACGTTATACCAAGTGAATATTAGTAAGTGTTATAGTGAAGTTTTATCAACATATAAAGAATTAATTTATTTGCTTATGTTTGAAAAACAAATGAATTGTAGAAGAGAAGTAAAAAAGAAAATTGAATAAAAGAGTGATATTTACAACTGGCACGTATTTTCACCAGTCAAAGTTGTTATCTTAAACGTAGACATTGCAATTTGCAAGTGAATAACTTTAAACGGTTTCAATTTCAAAAAAAAACTTGATAAACTGTGAGAGACCTTTGTTTGGCGGCTGTTATTTTTGAATATAGGTTAGAATACAGGTGCAAAAGTAATTTTCCCATATTTCGCCGGAGAGCAATTTTATTATCTAAGCAAGTGAATTTGATAGCTTTAAAATATACTTGATATTTTGCTTTAAGCAACAGCTTACAAGAAATATTACTCAACAGACTACATTTTAAAGTAAATTAATTATAATTATTTGGACATATTGGTTGCCTATAGTAACAATTTCTTGGCAAATAAAAATATATTAATCTTAACAAGAACACCAATTAACATCCACCGCTTTATTAATTACCCTTATTAATGCTGGCACAATCACTCCTTGATGTAAGTGTATCAATTCTCTCTCATTGAGCCAGAAACACATGTTTTGTACCTAGTTTTACCTTATTTAATCAATACTTGAAAACTAGGTTAAACCCACCCTTTGCGCAAATATACTCCCCCGGTTTCAACACCCGCAAAACACACCGAACAATGAGCTGACCGCCCCCGCATGTACACTCAACCCTATAGGTGTGTTCCCGGCTACAGTTATCGCTAAATCTATTTTGGATGTCATAAGCTGGGCAACTGAATCTTTCATTCCTGTTGAGGTTCTGGACCAGTATACAGAGAAAACAGAGAATCATTGTTAGATAGGATGGTGAGAGTAATATCAGTGCATCATTTTATCAACCAGAAAGTACTCACTGTAGAACAGCCCACTGCTTCTACAGTTGCACCGCCGAATCGTCTCTTACTGGCTTTATACAATCAGAGTGTGGAAGTACGAGACCTGCAGTTGGATGGAGAAGTATTGTTTAGTTTTCCTACTGTGGATGAAGTAGCACAGATTTGTCACTGTGTAAATGGTAAGTCTAGAGAGATCATTAGTTTAGACATATGGAAATTTATTTATTCATATTGGTATTTCAGGAGATTATGTTGCAACTTTAGAATCAAAGTTCAATCGGCAAAACAGAGAACTGAACTTCTGCAGAGTGTACATCAACTGGGACTCTGTTGCTGCTTTGCAACAATCAAAGATGACCCACAGTGGTGTTAGTTTAGGAGCCACTGAATGTGGTATGGTGCAGCCTATGAGGGCCCGAATTGCAGGTAGAGTTACACCAACAACCAATCAGAGTGAGTTCGGGAGTCTGGAAATGATTGAGATACCAGTGAAGAGGAATCCACATTTGATCAATGTTTGCCAGGTATGTTAAAAGACTTTAATTTTTCTATTATTGTTCTACGCTAACTAAACTCCAACTAGCACAATTTTGCGAATATCGATCCGAACAGTCTAGCATTATCTAACGGGTAATGCAGAAAGAGACTTATTTAAGTTTAATAGTCTAGAGTCAATTATAAGCCGAGCGAATTATAAAAGACGTCTAAATTTGGTGCACGTGGTCGTGACGTCAGTGCCGCCCCTAATTTCAATAATTTCATTCCAAACACGGTGGCATAATAAAAGGGTAATTTCAGTTTCAAATCTCAGAGTTAATTATTAGTCTAGATATTTGAAAAATATCTTATTAATACAGGCGTGACGTCAACCTCGCACAAGCTTTCGGGGTGGAGCTTGACCACGTACCTCCCAAAATCCACATATTTTTTAATCATTAAACATTATTTTAAATAGGTCTCTGGAAATATATTGATAGCATCTGAAAAAATTCTCACAATTTATTCGTTCACAATGAAGACCCATGACATCTCCAAATTGAAATTCATCGACTTTGAAGAAGTTCCCGTCTACGTTGAAGTATCTTTTAAAGCAAAACAAGTGGAAATCGCGGAGAATTATGTCGCTTGCATGAGTACTGATTCAATACACTTGTTGCGAGTGGTACCTGCTGCTGGAAAATGTGATATTGTGCAGGAGAATGATTTGAATGAAAGTTTTAAGTGTAAGTACAACGTAAAACATTTAAATTTGCACGAGATGTACAGAGTTGAGATGAATTTTAACAACTAGTTATATTTTTCAGTCTCTGAGGATGAAACAATTGACTATCAAAAACTCCTTGATCAGGAATGCACTTCACCACTCTCTTCAACTCTAGCCAGTATCACAATCAATCTCCCAACCATAATGAGGGAAAACAGCGCGGTTCATCGGCACAGTCCTTTTACCTACTCAGACAGAGACCTCTCTGCAACAATAAAATCTACATCTTTTTCTCCAACAACAACTGCAACTTCTAATACATCATCAACATTTCACCTTAATGATGCGGCATCGTTAATCAACACATACCAAATTGAGAGCCTTATTCAGCTCAAACTAAAACCAATTGTAATTGACAATGTGCAGAAGGTGGTAAATGAAGAGTTCAAAGCACTTGCACTTAAACCACTCTATATTGATGAGGTGGTGAACAGAAATCGTAGCCACAAAAATCCAGGGCATGGTAGTAAAGATGGGAATAGATTATTTACCAGCAACTACAACGGGAATTTGCATAGTGTTGCTTGTTTAATCTCAACTCAGCAGGAAGGATTCATGTATCAGTTTATTGATGGAGTTGGTGGTCAAACAGTTGACAATTGCATCACTGTCTATCCATTCACAGCTCCAGTGTTTAAGGTTGTGCTTGAAGATCACTTTCTGCATGCCTTGACTGAAACTGGCTTGGAGAGCTACACACTAAGATTGACACATGGTCTATGTCAGAGTTTGCAAAGCGATAACGTAAGTTCGATGAAATTTCTAATTGAATGATATTTACCTAATTTTGGCGTTCAATATCTACTATTGTATATCTACAGATTTGTCCTCCAGTGAGTGAAGCAGTCTGCTTAGTGGGACTCCGACCTTTTATCAACATCGAACAACTTCTCCTCAGCAACAATCACTTGTTACTACTTGCAAATGCAGAGTCCTCGCCAACACATTCTTGTAACTCCAGCAATTCATCATCATCAACATCCAGCTGGACATTGTACTGTTTAGAGCTCCCAACGCCACGGACAGTCTTCAATGATATCGCAATAGTTGCAAATTCACACCGGTTAACTTCATCTGCGACCTATTGTCACCTCATGTCTGAAGCGCACATGATTCTACGAGCTACGTTAATGCTGTACAAATGGCACGTTGATGAGAGTAGTTCGAAACGAGCTAAACCATTGAGAAATGATCCAGGGATCATTGATTCTATTGAGGTGTACAAACAAAGTTGTGCACTCCTAGCTGATCACTATATCATGTCCAAAGATGAAAAGGATTTCAAACTAGCACCTGCCTATTATAAGTATGCGGGATTTCAGGTTTATGATGTAATTCGACGAGTTGCAAAGCTACGAGAAGAGAGTAATTGTAGGAATATGCGAGGGATGATTTATTATCTGAAGAATATTCTCATGCCTTCGTGTTTATCACCTTCTGGTGGTAATACACACGCTACTAGTCAACATTTTCAACAACAGCATGTTTTTGGAGCGGCTGAAGGACATGGCAATAGAGCAAAGTTATCAGATGCAGTGCTACATCTCTTCGAACAATATGACTATGATGAGTTACCAATGTTGATATTGAAAGTGCCATTGTTGAGGGAATATGGAACAGATAACCTGATTGCAATACTATCAAATCAAACACTGCACACTGTGAGTGATGATAGAAAACTAGCTCTGGTCATTTTGTACATATTAAAAGGTAATACTCAGCTTGCAAAGAAGTATATGAATGATATCGAAGCGATTGAACTGCAGAGATTACTGCTGGGAAATTGGGAATTGTTATTTGAACAACTAGGTATCAATATTAGAACACCTTCCTTCTCCGAGTTTTGTACTTTGCTGACAACACAAAAAAGTGAATTAATCGCAGGCGTCTTCGCTTGTTTGATAGAAAAGAAAACTATTTCGCTGGGGAAATTGTTGAAGATCTTTCTAGATCATATGCCGTCAAGTTCAGACGCATCTCATTACGGACAAGTTCTACAAACAATGCTTGAGCAGCACTTTAGAAACTACTTCTCCAAACATGATTCAACTAGTGTTGTCTATGATAGGAGTACACATGATGCAATGAAGCTTCTAGTCAGATCATATCTCAGTCAATTGCAGTATCTTTCCATTCATCAACCATCTAGTTCATCGCAGAGTCATCATAAAAGTGAGAGTAAGACAAAGGATGATCTACATTTGTTTTCAAACAAGAGGCATGAGTATCTCAATAAGATGTCCCCATTTGCAACAGTTACAAGTCCTGATGGTGAGAAGCACAAAAATGCTAGGAATGAGAAGGCTGATTGTATCCTGAAGAAGTTGCAGGCGTTACTATGCAGTAGAACTGTGCCCAATCAGGTGTTGATTGAGATTAATACATTTCTGGGATTGAATGAGAACTTAAGAGGACTCTTAAGTCTGCAGATTTGCATCATGAGTGTGAATGATGCTATTTTGATTCTTGCCAATGAATGCCCACAATGTCTGCTGCAATATGCGAAGGATGTTTTTACCAAGGCAGATGAGTGGAAAATGTTGATTGCGACGATTCAGCATAAAATTTTAAGTGTTTCACATATGAATACTCAAAATAGAGCGTGTCTTTGCTATAAGACTCTTTTAAATGGTATGATTTTGATTCCTAACGTTGTCATGATGTCTCAAAAATTAACATTGTTTCCAGATATTTTAACGCATGTTGCGACAAATATGAATCTCGAGAGTCTCATAAACGTCTTCCCTCAACACATGGAGTACTCGACGAGTTATATTTTGGAAGACTCATTGATCAACACCACTTCAAGCCCAGCTCACGCCAAAAGAGATTGCAGCGAACAAAACGAGGAGGATAATGTAGATATACTGAATGAGATCCAAAACTATGATTCTTATATAACGTTGTGTAAGGAGACAATGCACGCAAATCAGATAAAGAAGTTGATTACGGCGACAGGACAACAGTTACTGTGTACTTTGAATTTGTAAGGGTATTCCACAATCCCATCATAGGCATTCGTGACACCTATTGTGATATGGTTTTATAGAGATTGTTTAGCTTTAATTGAGCGCGGAACAATGGAAACACGGAACAATTGTCTTCTAAGAGTGTTAAATTGTGAGGGAACTTGCTTTCTATCACATATAAGAAATTAATATGATGATAATTTAACACGTTGACTGCCAAGTACGAGTTTACTTGTCATTTTGGTGCAGCTACGATTAAATTCGAGAAATCAATGCGGGGAATAGAAGAATCTAACAAAACTATAATTATAAAAAAAATGTTTAAATTCAAGAATTCAAATAATATTTTATTGTTCGTGGAACTTCTTAAAACAATCTTCCACACAAAGGGCTGGCTTCTCTTTGGAGACTGGACAGAAATAACGTATTTGTCGGCTTGACTTTGTCTACGAATTTGTACTTGGCTTCCGCGAGGAGATTTCTGTTTGCGAACAGAAGCCAAGTACGAGATGAACGAGTTAAATGACCATTAAAAAGCACACTTCTTGTGATAAAGTTCTTAATAATATAACGCGATCAAATCGTAAATTGTGGCCAGATTTCTGAAAATAGCCGTGGCAATCAGCGTGTTAAAATAAACTAATAAACAAGTAATCGTTGTGTGGCTATTATCATCAGTAATAAATTATGGTCATAATTTATGCTGCTTACAGTTGTAAACAGAGAAAACTTGTTTGAAACCGGATACATCCCGAGTCTCCAGTATCAGCAAAAATCCAAGTAGACAGTTAATCATCTTATAATTGTTATATAGATGATAAAACAAGCCAAGACTATAACACTGACGAAATATTATATAAGCTTATACTGAAGAAGGCGGAAATGTTCCTCAAATCAATATTAAGCAAGTGTTACAGTTAAATGTTACCCTCCTAACGAATATTAAACAATTCGTAGCCACACATTATCAATTCTTGCCGCCCTTCCAACACATGTTTTTCAAAATTTCATAAATGTTTCAATTTTGAGCTCACTTTTAAAGTCCCGTTCCTGATCAGGGATGAGCGAGATAACTAATTAAGAGATATTATGTTGAAAAATTGCACTATAACACTTAACACTTACTTACATATAGTGCAATTTTTCAACATAATGAATCTTAAACACTTCGTAACTACACTCAACAATACTCTAATTAAGAGATAGATAGAGCCACTCACTGGTAGAAACTGATTTTTTTGTTCATCTAGCTTCAATCGTATTTCGGGAGCAACCTGGTTGAAACGTGTGTTTTCTAAGAAGGTATAATTTCGTCACTTTCATCTTCATTCATATATGCAATCAATTAAATTAGTAGATTTGATGACAATCATCGAATAGCGTGAAAAAACCTACATGTAAATCGCCCTATTTGTTATATTCTAACTACGTTTGTGCATTCGTTGATTTATCATTTACATTCTGAGCAGAGATAACATTACAATGTGTTTCGTAGGTTCAGTTCAGTGGTACATCATGTTTTATAATTATAATTGTAAATAGTTGTTACGAAATATAATAATAACTCGCGAATATCAAAGATGCGCTATATGCTATATGCTTCAATGCTGACGAGGATAATTGTTGCTTAGTTACGAGATAACTTTATAGATAACCAAAGGACAACTTCTGAATAAATGTTATAATTGCAATGGACACCTACTTCAACACCAAGTCCTTAGGCCTGGAGCGTTGTTAATGATTTGTATAACAGTAACGTATAATAGTTAATAGTATCATTAAATTTTAGGTCATATACATGTTAGGTGTGGAACTAGCGTTGCCAAGAGTTAGGAGAGCTCCTACTATGGATGTGTTGCCACGACAATCTGTTAGATGTTATTCAGTAAGATGGCTATGTTGCCATGACAACGAGTATGTTTTGTTTTACCTACAGAGGTGTAGTTATGACTACGTCTTCTTTGATAGAGAGTAGTAAGAATAACGAGTGGTCACGTAGATGACACAAGTCAAGGGGTTTTTAGATAATTGCTCGGGGGCGGCAGAGAGATTTTAAGCGAGCTATTAATAAATTCTAACATAATTTATTTTGGATTCTATTGTTGTAATGCCTTCGAAGAGCTGTTGGGAATTGATCAAAATGACGCGCAAACTAACAACGCCAGAATTAATTTGTTGATGTTAATCGACAGCTTAAAAGTTGCGCTTTCAATCTATGTGCATCTTAAGTGTTTACACAATTGGGAAGTGGATTAAAACCGGCAAGAGTAGTGAAGTTAGCGTAAGGAGGCCAAATCTGATACGAAAACTGTTCAGTTAGTTTCCATGCATTTCCCAATGTTTCAACAATTAGGAAGCACAGAATGAATGTAAACTATTCGTTGACATCCAACATTAACTAAATTCTATCGTAATTACAGCCAGCACGAAACTTGACTTAAAATAAATAATTTACATGCGAAATTAATCACCCATGCTGGCCGAATACTTAATCATGAAGTATTTTGGCTTTGTACTTTCTCTCTAGCAGCAACAATTACGTTATCTGGTCGATTTACGGACGCACGTAATAAAAATACACCAGAATACTTAAAAATCAATTCTTAACTTGTATTTGTTCCGATTACTTGCTAATAACTGGCATTTGTTGTTATACAGAAATCCCAAACATCCATATTTCATCTAATATTACAGTTCATCAAATTGCCTGAAACACATTTATACCCACTGAAAATCAATTCCTCTTAAGTACATATAAAAACGGATTATGTATTTCACATTAAAAACGGTAAGATCCATAAGAAGTAATAGTTTCTCTGCTCATACACATGAACTGTACACGAATCTAAATCAACCATCATTCAGTAAACGAAAAATTAATAGTAGTGGTCGTAACCATGAAAAAATACAAATGAATCTAATCGGTACCATTTGGCGAGTGCCATGTGAGTCGCTCCTCGTAAAATTTGATCACTATTTGGGGACATTTGACGTTTGCTTGTGATGCAGGCACAAGATCAGCTTCATCTCGACCAGCCCATTTCATAAGAAACATTAATGGACCTAAAGTCAGTAAAATACAACATTAAACTTGTATTGAGCAATGAAGAAAACTGACCTGAACTATCAGTTGCTCCTATTATCTTCTCTGGGGTATATCCCTTATCAAAGCCATGAATTTGTTGCTTCACCTTCTTGCCTGCCTTCTCATTTGTGAGTGTACTAGCATGTTTCCTTTTCTTTGCCTTATCATCTTCCTTCTTACTGTATTCAACTTCGAAAGCCTGAATCATACCAGGACAAGTCAAATTCTGCTCTGGTTCCCATGTATTATCCTTATCATCAAAGCCTTCCCATTTCAAAAGGTACTCAACAATTCCCTTATCACTCACTCTCTTGTCAAGAATCTTCTCCACCACAAACTCAGATTCAGTCATCTTTCTAACCTCAGGTTGAGCCTATATTCAAATAAAAGCACAGATTAATGAACATTACCATACACAAGTGTTGCAACTATACCATTGTTTGGATAGCAAGATAACCTTCATGCAATGTTTTGCACTAAATTGAATAAACTATAATAAACAGAAAAATAGTTTAGTAAAGTCACAAACATAGGAACGCAGTCCATGTAAAATAACGGGCAACTCCTATCGATGTTATTTGAACGAACGATCGTAACCCTAACGTTTAATTTAATATATGTTACGATGATACGAATGGAACAAAGCAAACACACAAAAGATATTCATTTGGAAAACAAGGGACGCGCGCTTTTTATGTAACAGGTTAGGTTTGATAATATTTTGGAAAAACATTAAAATATATATGGATTTATACGTACGGTTGTATGAAATTATTGAGCGTTCGCCGGAAGCAGAGTGCGATAAGTGTTGTGCTGATGTTTGCAAATTAATTAACTGAATAAGAATATTTGTTGTGAGAAAAAAACGCTTCAACCAGCCTAACTCCCGAACACTTATCAGGCATTAAAAAGCACAATGTATATTGGTAGATTTACGATAATTACCGAGATATAACGAAAGAGGACTAACATAGGCAACATCAATAACAAATCGTGTCTATAATTTAAAACACGACCAATTAAATTTTTAAATCAAGTTGAAGCACACAAATTAATAAGAATATAATGTTTGAAGATGATATATACTAAAAGCAAAGTATGTTTTATTTAAAAACCAAAATTAAGCAACACTAAAAACGGAAACTTATAGTTTTGGTTTCATGATTATTGCATAATAATAATAAAAGTAAATACTGTTATGTCGCACTTAAAACGAAAAATAGAAACGAAGCGCTTTAAATTTGATAGCCTATGTTATGGCATTTCTGCCAACACGAAATTCAAACCTACTTGGTCCTTACAATAAGGCCCCCACCCCTCAAAAGTTAAATGCTTCAGTAAATGAATAAAGTTTACTTATTTGCTAACTTGACAAAATCTAACACAATTTCTTCTTTGCATTTCAATGTAAACCCATTAGCATCCCAAGTCAACTTCTCCGGGGTTCGTTTGCACTGTGCAACCTTAAAGTTAGAGAGGATAGAAACAAGCCCCACTTTTACTTGCATCAATCCAAATCGTAAACCTAGTAGAAAAATAAACATCAAATTCGTAAATAAACAAAATAGTAATTTCTTACCAATACACTTTCTTGGTCCTTCACCAAATGGCATATAAGTACAACTAACAATATCATTCTTCCTCTGCGGGGAAAACCTCTCCGGATCAAACTTTTCCGGTTCCGGGAAGAATTGTGGATCCATATGTAACGCCAATGTCGGTATTAATATCCTCACGCCCTTCTCAAGTGTTAAAGTATCATCAACTTTATAATCTTCCGTGCATTGGCGGTTTAAGTAAGGTAGAACTGGATATAATCTCAAAGTTTCTGAAATGAATCAAATTCAAATAGCAGAATCGTTATGTTTTCAATTAATACCATCAACCAATTGGTCTAATTACTTCATCCCCATTACTTTCTCATAAGTGAGAACACCATCTGGGAAGATTTCAGCTATCTCCTCTCTGCACCTCTCCTGTAAATCCTGCGCCCTACTGAGTTCAAATAGAAGATATCCTAAAGTAGTGGACGAAGTCTCAAATCCAGCAACAAAGAAGACGAACGACTGCGCTGCAAACTCCTTCTTATCCAATATACCTTCCTGCTCTAATTCCAAGAGCAAATCAAGAAAATCATTCCTTTTATACCCTTGCTGCTTCCTTAACTTAACTGCGTCCTTGACGACCTTGATAAAAAAATCACTAACATCCTCCTGTATAAATCTAATCCCTAGCTTAACGCATAATGTAGGCCACAACATGGTAGCTATCCTTATGAAGGCCTTACTGGGAGAATACTCAAACACTCTTTTTGAATACTTCCTGAATTCATTCTCCTCATTATTCCCACTGGAGCAATCCAATCCGAACGCACAGGATCCAATCACCTCCATAGAATAACACGCTAATCTCTCCCTAACATCCCCATTGTAGTTCTCTAACTTCTCAACGAGGTTTTCTGAACATTGTTGAAGTATCCTGAACATCGACTGCATCTTCCCGGAGGTGAAAGTTGAGGTTAATTTTTGTCGCATTACCCGCCATCTTTGTCCCCCGATGAAGAATAGATTGGCAGTTAAAGGATCAGTTTCTTCATTGACGACCAATCCACGGTCCACGAAATGCCCAAAATCAACCATGAGAATCCTCTTGATGACGTCCACATCAATGGGTATGAAACTAGGAATAGTT
This sequence comes from Diploeciton nevermanni, assembly GCA_027575565.1. Taxonomy (NCBI): domain Eukaryota; kingdom Metazoa; phylum Arthropoda; class Insecta; order Coleoptera; family Staphylinidae; genus Diploeciton; species Diploeciton nevermanni. The sequence goes on from JAODIE010007740.1 coordinate 114,995, forward strand.
ATGGAATAAAAACCAGCGTACGGCGACTTCCCCTTGAATTCATTGTACACAAGGGTGACGCCCTCATAGAAAGCTCGTTTGCGACTGATGGGGTTCCCAATATTTCCGAACGGAATTATGGGAGGTAATGTTGGAACATTACGAGATGACCAATAGCGGAACTTCCAGGCGAAGAACCACCAGATTAGGAAGATTACCAATCCCAATACAAGCAACATGGTATCTTAGGCACACTTTTAACTTTATAAACCGTTATGAATACTTTTAATTATCACGCAACTACTAAATACGACGCAAGTTACTGATTAGCAGTATAATTTTTCAAACTAAACCTTCCGATAAGATATGTCTATACTTGTGGTTTAAAAATCAAATTGCATCCAGAGAGAAAATAATGCATAGTCGTGGGCATTATTCACTGCAAGTTGAGATGATTACTACTACTGTTTACTGATGGAACGCGACCAGTAACCCGTTTTATGATTGCATAACTGTAATTGAACCGCCTCGGCAACACAATGACTTGCAACTCTTCGAGTCGATGGATCGCGGTGCAAATCCTGCAAACACTTGCGATGGTAGCGTTGCAGTTCTCTCCGAATAACTGGAGGTCGAGTTATAGTCGACTTATACCCAGCATGAGTGACAACACACACCACCACACCCTACACCTGGACGGGTAACTAATTATTTATCAGAGTGATGCACTGCTGTAGCCTTGACCTAGCTTTTATTATCTTCTTTCAGTTAGAAAAACAATTGATTTCGTTGGCTGTTTTGAATATAATTTTGCTCAGGACTTACATTAATTAATCACTCTCTGTTTTGAGCTGTTCGAGAAGTAGGGCACGTTGTTTTTCCAGTTCCGATTCGGATAATTCGCTGCTTTTTGCCAGGGCATCTTCAGACATTCGACGGCAGGTCTTCTTGCGGCCTTCATCAGGACTCAACTGGAATAAAGAGTTTATAAAATACTACAATTCTAGGTAAATAAAAGATAAAAGAACGACAAGTTTACACTAGAAATCAGAGAATGAGTTTCTGCGAAATCCTTATTGGTCAAGAACCATCTACTAAACCACCTACCGAATTGTCCTTCTTTTTGTGTTTCTTCTTACTCTTCTTCTTCTTTACCTCCTCATTAGCACTATCCTCACTACAAACCGCTGGCGGCGACACACTCCTATGCTTCTTCTTCTTCTCCTTCCCGCTGCACACTACTTCAGTCTCAGAATCACTATTACTACTTGATTTGTACTTCTTCGCCTTTTTGCTCTTCTTACTCTTCTTTGATCTTGAATGGTGATGACTACAGGACTCCTCCATCTCATGCTGGAAGCTCTTGTAAACTTTAATTCTCTCTGAATCCGATGCAAATGCTTTAAATTCCTCCTCCTCGGCCAACTTCTCCCTAGCCTCTTCCCATGACATTTCATAATTAAAGTTCAACTCTCGTAACCTATTTTTCAAGCCAGTCTCCAGTCTCTTGAACCGTTTATTCTCCTCTTTGAGCCGTTCCTTTTCCTTGACTTCGGCTTTCTCCAGAAGAGAATTATAAGTGAGTTTTACATTACCAGCATCGAGAGTAGCAGATTTCTTGTCTTCACAGACAACAGTCGCGAATTGTTCGAAAGTAGTGTCCACCTTCACATCGAATTCCTTGTCTTTGAGAATTTCCTTGATGATTTTCTTTTCATCATGAAAGCGCGCTTTGAGGTCTTCCACGTAGAATTTGAAGAGGTCTAGTGGGGTTGACCCATTTTGTCCTGGGCAAATAAATCATTGGAAATAAATTGTAACGTATAATATATTGCTTTATAAGTTGTAAGTTATTCGATAGGATTACCTAACATTGCAGAAAATCGAATATCAGCAGATATGATTGGGTATAGTTCAACCCATAGAGACATTGATGTGAGTTTGCCTTCTTCATGGAGGGAATCCAGGAGGACTAAGAATTGATCACGGTTTTTACGTGCTTGTCGTTTGACGCGCTTCTTTTCGCGTTCTTTTTCTTCAACATCTTCTTTTTCCAATTCACGGATGTGATCTTCAAATACAATTAATGCATCTTCCTTGTCCATGGCTGAAATAAGCGAATAATCTATTAAGCATGTTGTAAAAGTATAGCGGGTGACGTCACAAATATCTCGGTTTTGAAAGAAAATTCGGAAAATTATCAAAGTTGGAGGGTATATGGGGCACGACCACGTGCTCCTGTCCGCGTGTCTTTCGAATATCTGGGCGATTAGTTTACTCTGAACTCTGCGATTTAAATCAGTCTCTTTTTGCATCACCCATTAATGATTGCCACCAAGCTAACTTCAAAAATCGGCAATTTGTAGAATTCGGGCGTATATGGACAAAAGAGGTGAAGGCTACGCCACGGCTAAGGTCACAACGTGCTCCTGTCAAATTTCCGCATATTTTCTGATCGTCTCGGCGATTAATTGAGTATGGAGTCTGAATCTTTACTCAGTCCCTTTCAACATCACCATTTAAAGATAGCTACCAAGTTTGTAATAAAATTTGAAAAATTGTGAAAGTTGGGAGGTATATGATCCGCGTCTTTATTAATTAATTTGACGATCAATTGATATTACTTACCTAGTAAATTCACATCATTCTTGAAAGTACTATTCCCTAACAACATCGCCTGTGCCTCACTCCACGAAGTATCATAATGAATATCTGCCATATTATTCAACACCTCCGCCAATTTCCGCATATTCCTCTTCTTGAGCACCTTCGCCTCCTCCTTCTCTCGCTTCGCCAACGCAAACACCACATCCTCATAAATATCTCTTCTGTCTGCGTCGTTCACGCTATCCCACACCTCCAATCCCACGAAGATCTCATCACACTTATAATACTTGGTTATTGAAGATATTCGATCACTCTGCATGAGAAACTCCTCCAATGTCTCCTTAGCCTTCTTACTCTTCAACCTGGACTCCTCTTTCTCATCCTTCTGCTTTTGTGTTTTATATGCATTGAAAACTTGCTTCCTCTCATTGAGACGCTTGAAAGATTCATAGCGTGGATCATTGATGATGATTTTAACGCATTGATCCCATGTCGCATTGGACGGTACGTTGTTTTCTTTAAGCATTTCTTTGAAAGCTTCCATTGCTTCTTTCTTATCTTTGTAAATCTTCGGTTCAGGTGTATTGTTCCGAGTGCCATTGGAGTCGTTCTGACTGTGGGAAGACATATTGGAGTCTTCATCATTCTTTGGAGGTGGTGTTGGGATGGATATTGCAGCCAAAGTAGCTGCCATTGCTGCTTCCAATGCAGATTTACCACCAGGTGATGCTAATGAAAGAAAGTCCATATAAATCAAAGCAACAACATAAAATACTGATGTTGTAAGTGAAGCATTACCTCCTATACTTGGTGAATTCACCTCTGAGTTATTATTAATCACAGCTGGACTTGCAGCTGCATTCTCCTTTGCTTTAGCTTCTTCTGCAGCAATCTTTCCTTTAATCTCTTCCAACTCAGTTGGAATAACCCATCGAGACTCTGCTGTATTGATATTATGATAGTAGATCTTTCCATTGTCAGCTGTGTATTCTTTCCATGGACATTGTGACAATAATAACTAAGAACACATTTTAACATAAAAACAAGACATCAACTTCAAAAAAAAGTGAGTACCTCAGATGGTGTCTTTAACAAATCAGGTTTCTGCCAGGAACTCTGTTTAGTCACAGAATTATAATAGTAAGTCCTTCCATCAGGTGCTTTGTGTTCAGTCCACTGTTCACTAGGATTTGCAGGTGGAGCTGCTGGAAAAGCCCCAAATCCAGGAGGCGGCACGCTGAATTGCGGCATCATGGGCGGGAAACTCATCATTGATGGTGCCCCCATCGGTGGGGCACCGAAATTCGGAGCCGGTATGTTCGGGTCCTAAATAACCATAAAGTTCTCATTTAAAATGTAATCAGTTGCTTAGGAGAGAAAAAGTCGATATTTACCATTTTATAGCATCAATGGTTTGAACTTAAGGGATGTTGCATTATTATACGGTGGTTAACACTTGGAAAAACACAAAACTTGCGATATAAACATGCAGAACGCATAGATCTCTCGTGCGGCGTTTACACGTAAACATAACCCATAAATATGAAGTTAACATGATATACCAAGTGTTGCAAATTGAGAATTAGAAAAAAATAATACAATTCTGAATGTTGCCAACCATAAAATACCACTAACTACTTTAAACAATGAATAAATACGATAACAGATGCATTAAACAGTAAAATAAACCGAAAACTTCGCAAACACATTTTCCAACCAAAAAAAAACCATTTTCAGGTAGGTCTTCAGTATGATACGCCTATTAAATTCGCAACATTATATTTTCTCATATATATCTCGTTATTTGTTCACTTGTTTTGTGTTTATGCTCTGCCATTAACTAACTACGTTTAAACTCGACTATACCGGCTCACCTCATCTACGATTTAAATTTACTTAAGTCTTAAGACATATCGGACTTATTTGATCACGATTCATCTAAGGTCGCTGATTTATATATCAAGTACACGTAGAGATCTTTTTGTAATCATTCAAATTCACTGCGGTCAATCTTCACTTGTTTTCTTCAATTAGATTCAAATAACGATGAGTTAATAACATTTATAATGAACGAATGCAAACCTCCAAACGGGCCTCATCTAGCTTACAGAGAAAATCTTTAGAATCTGCTTGCATTTTGTTAGTAATCCGTGAAATAACACGATCCAGGACAAAAAGGGAGTTTCTGTTCGTAAATTATATTTATACCCAGTAAACCCCCTCTTTTAATAACCATACGGATCAAAATCCAGCCTAATCTGTGTTTTGGGGCACGTAAACATGAATTTCTAGCAATCAGAACTCTTCATTCAGAAGAAAGATGAATGAAACTACAAGGCTTGAAAATAGTGAATTATGTACATAACATCCCCCAATTCAATGCTTCTACCAAAACGCAAACAACATTCCCTATGAAATGACTGCAAAATGTAGAATTATCTTTGGACATCGCCTAATTATTGACATATTGACTGCTAGTCTCTTGTGATTGCTTAATCTGTCCCAATTTTGCCTCGCGCTCGCGCAGTTGCGTCCACAATTTGTACATTATTCGATCATCGTGTAGTACGCTTTACGTAATTAATTAACCATTAATTACATATAGTCGGGGTTAGTAGTCTAGGTATAGTTTAGTTATTGTGTTTACCACAAAACAATTGCGAAACGAAACCAGATGAAATTAGTACAAGTTGAAAACAGTTAGTCATCATTAACAATACAATCGCGCACTCCACACATCTTATTCGCCTGTTTTCTCCTTCAATATGTATAAGACAAAAAATCATCGTTATCCCTCGGGAACGGTGAACAATTGAACAAATATGGCCGCAATATAAATAAGTGCAACAATCTGCAACATAAGCCGACTATAATTATATTAAAAAGTTAATTAAGTTGTACGTGTGGCCACAACCGGACCATAAATGCATTTAGCCATTTTCTACAAATACACCGTCTGGTAACTCTGCTCAACTGATACTGCGACAAGATAACTGGTGACAATAGTGACGTAATAACTTTAAAATTATCCCATTCACCTTCAATTAGCCTTGGTTAGTGTAGGTTTGAAAACATTGCAACTTTGTTACAACCATCTCATTGCATGACTCGCACCTAATTCGCACTTCAGACGCAACTAATGTTAATTAACGTTAATCTTTGAATGTTGACCCATTTGCCTTGGTCAAACATCGAATTGTACACTGATAACGACCTATCCGGCACCCCTTGCCTCGTTTAAAGATTTTAAATTAATCGTCCTGCGACGAACGCAACAGTTAAATTTGCTCTAAATTAACTAAACAACGACCGTCATAGAATGCATACTCTATCGCCATATCGTACTAATGTGTCTACGACCCGTAACATTGTGTTTTGTTGATGATTGACAAGCCCAAACACTCGACAATCCAGTGTATGTATACATTACCAGTGAAAACATGAAATAACACTCGTGTACATAAACATAAAACATATAATAGAAATGTAGTAAAACAGTGTCCTCAATGTCGGGTAGCTGTAGGTGTGCTATGACTTTTCGGTAGTGTAATATAACTCATTATATATAGTAAGAATAATTTCAGTGTTTTTGTGTATCTGGTTAGCTCCTTGCCAAAATTTCCTGTAATTAATTAGCTTTGAAATAGTTGCATTCGTCGTAACAACAGTGTCGGTAAGTTAGTTCGCAAGATGGCGGCGATTTAGGCGATATGAGGGTAGCAACGACTTATTTATGCGTCGTCGGCCTTCATTCCGCGCACCTCGCCCTGCTGGCGAAGCTTCTCCAGGTCCTCTTTCGTCTTGTCTTCGATGGCGCGAATGTCAGCCATTGTCAGACCGTGCCAGCGGTCCATCCAACAGAAGACTTGCCTACAAACACCAAAAATAAGCGATTTTTTTGCAATTGTAAAACGTCATTTTTAGCGAAGAAATACCTATGGAAATTAGTAAATAGTCGTCGCTCTTGCTTTTGAATAAAGCTCTCGACGCGGTTTTGCAGGCCGAACCATTTAAACTCGCAAGTGACGAGCTTGTAGCAGGTCATCACCGGCTGCACCTCTTTGCGCCACTGCTTGCTGGTGAGCGGGCCGCGGCCGGTCTTCTCAGACTTGTACTTCGAGGGATCCTCGTCAGCCTTGTAGTCGTTGGAGCTCACGGCATCGTTGGCGATGTCAATGTAAACCACGTCGCGTTGCTTGAGTTTATCAGCGGGAAGTTCGTGTACCTAATCGGACGAAGAATAAGTTGGAATTATAAATCATAGTAACCGTTAGCCATTTGTAATGTTATCGCCTTTTCGCACCTATTCATGTATAATTTAAACGACGTTAATTATAAATAATCATAGGCAATTAAATAGGTAATTATTTAAAAAATATATTACCTAATAACTGCTACTACTGACTAGCGTCACGTGTACTAAATATAAACAAATTAATGATAATTGTAATAACCAGTTTTCTCTTGTTTTAATAAATCAAAATGAAATCTAAGATTTCTTCCTTTTCCTTCGAATAATTCAAGGCCACAATAAACTACAACCTAACCTCTGCTACACTAATGCTCTTTGTATTTCGATGCGAATGATCTTCCGAGAACAAATTATTTTTGAACCATTTTTAAGCTCAACCTAATCTCACCTAACTTGTCTACTTGTAAGTAAATTACTTAATTCATCTAAAATTGAATAAATTACTCACATTTTCTTGATCACCATGATCGCCTATATGCATACTCTCGATGCATATGACGAAATTGTCCTTCATGTATCCAGGATTCTGCCGATTGTGCAAAGCACACCAACAAAACACGCAAAAACAAAAGAAAACAGAAATTACCAACTTACATTCTCAATATCACCGCGATCCCAATTAGTATGCATAGATTCCACAATAATGAGGAACCTTTTCTTCATGTAAGTGGGATTCTTTTACCAGTACAGGAGAACAGGACGACGATTTATAGGAAAGTCAAAATAAACGTAATTAACACAAGGAATAACAAATTAGTACTACAAAACTCTAAGGAAATCATTCAAGGGGATTCAAAATAAACAAAAGATCAAACTTACACTGATAACAGTCTTGCAATAAGGATAAGCATTCCACGCCTCTTCGTGGATCTCCAATGATCCTTTCGGCGCCATCAGCCGGATGAACGATGGTACTTTGCTTGCAAGATGGTAGATCTTATAAGTATACTGGCCAGCACAATATTTGCCTCCCAGGAGCGGATAGTCCTTGAAAGGCTCATTCTTGAGCACTTCGATACCTTCACCACCTCCAGTGTTATCCTTTGATGCTTCAGCTACAGAGTACAGTTGTGCAACTTGATACTACAAAAAAAAAAAAAAAACTAAATGAGATGTACTAATAAAGCTAGCAAGTGTTGAAATTACCTCTTCAACTGTGAGTGGTAAGGTGACACGGCTGGAAAAATAAACAAATGTTCAAATTAATCACATGCAAATACATAATAACCATAATCAAGCCATAATTAATGTATTGGTAGAATATCAGAAGTAATTTAGGGTTAGAAAATTATACATTCAAATCATATAGTTAAAACTCACCAACAGGCAAGATTATTAGTATTTTACTGATAACGTCGATATACTAAAATCATTTACGTCTATTTTTATACATTGCATTGGAAATTCTATCTTTGAGGCTTAAAATCGTATTGGTAAAATAATTCGCTCGAAGTCAATGCGCGTTAATTTTGCCACAATTTTCCAAGTTACAATAAACCTCAATTAAGTGTATTTGCTTACGAATCACTATTTATTGCACTTTGTATAAGTATGTTGCAAATAGCTGCAACTAACAAACATTACTTAACCTGCTGACAATGCAACACCAGACATTTGATAGAAACGAAAGACGGCCAAAGTTCCGATGACGCACGCATAGACACTACTTGGAATACAAGAGATCAGAAAACTTGAGGAGACTCGCAAGTAATTGACCTGTTTTACACTCGTCTATAGTATTGGTTATCGGAATTTGGCGGAATTGAAAAACAAGTGCGAACTGCGACCGCAAAAAAAAAAGAACTAACTCAAGGTTATTGAAATAAGGTTAGGTTACGACGTAAGTGAAGTAAATCGATGAATTAATGAATTGCTAAGTTCCATTCAACTCATTCTCCGTAAATGAAGTAGATCAACGTGGTTTGAATGAATTCGGGTGTTTTCTCCCTTCACATTGATTGTAATGCAATTATTGACTTACTATTCTTTGATGAGCATGATGCTGTTTGGCGGACGTCGTTCGTGTTTTGTTTCTGACTAGATTTTGGTGCTGATTGCAGGTAGTCGGTGTACACAGGTCGCCTTTGCGCTGCCTCGCTGTCGTGTGCTTACCGAATTGGATGCCCCTATGCCGAGTGGTTGCTACTACACTGCGACAATTGCGGCGAGCCCTTCGAGGTGCTTCAACTCCACTTGGAGTGCCCGTGCCGTTGGAAAGGCAGCACGCCGCACTACTATTCGCCGCTGCAGGATGACGACCAGCTTTTCAAACCAGCCACACTTCGATTACGCGATGACTGCGTGGACTGCGGCGGCGCGTGCTTGCTACTCCTGCTACTTGTCCTCGCTCGTCCTGCAACTCCTGCCGCCCCTGTCCGCGGACAATGTATGACGATGACGAGGTGAGTCAGGCGCGCGCACACGGCAGAGAGTCGTGTGATTACGTTTAACTTCGATTTTCTACACGATTCAAAAGTAAATTGTTAATAAGCATATTTACCTTGTGTAAATCCTACAAGAACAACAAGAATTAATGTGAGTGTGAAACAATTCAGAGGCTTGCGTACTTATGGGATATGTTTGTGGGCAGACTGCTTCATTCGTCAAATAGATAAAAACCGTATGAAAAATCAATTAGTTGAGAATCACTTAATTAGAAATCAATAATTTATTAAGTACTCGTTGGGTTTTACGAGGGGGTAAGAGTGCGACCTTGTTAATAATAAATATACGAATATCATAGTCTGCCAATTTACATTGGGAGTAAATTATTAATTTCATTGAAACGATTGACGGTTGTCACTTGATTTGACAGCTTCATGGGGTCTCACTCTGGAGGATCAAGGTCGCCACTTTGGCATCAGCGAGGTCATCTGACATGCGGTTACCGCTGGTTTTCACCAACACTCGTGCAGGAACCAATTAAAACCATAATTATGGTCATTTTGATTTAGTGTACAACTTAAATATGGTTTCGATTCTAAACTTAATAATAAAAATAGCATTTTTTATTTTATCATGAGCAATTATTGCGCGCAATTATTCGACGAACTATCATAACATAAAAACTTGGCACAGCTCTGTAGTTTGAAAGTGAGAAGTGGAAACCGCGCGCCCCAAAATTTTATATTCAGAGGGACCTCCACCCACATCGTTCATATGATTTAAATCGCCTCGTTATATGTTTAGTTTGGTTTATTTTAAAGTAGGGTGGTACCAACCTAAAAAAAAAAAACTAAAACTAAACATCTCAACTTAACGGAAAAGTAAACCAGCTCTTAACAGCAAAGACTATTCATATATTAGACACTTAATTTATCACATGAATTACATCAGCACCCTGCTTAGATTTAGATGCTTTTGCATTTGGAATTGCACTCAATCTACTCAAATTCTGCATATCCAATTGAGCTTGAGCAATATCACTCAATGCTTGCTGTATCTGCTCCAAAAGTATTTGTCCTTGCCTGACAACATCTTCTAGACGTTGGGCGGCTTCTTGGTTCTCTCCTTCAAGGACCTGTAGACTTTTCATTTGCAGCTCCATGGAGTTTTCCTCACTTGGGAGTGACTCAATGAGAGTGTCAATATCTTTTGCACAACGTGCAATAAGTGTAGTGAAGAGCTGCACATAATCTTCCTGGGATTGTTGTTGTGGGGTTTGGGAACCGCCGCTTCCGAATTTACTGGGCGAGGCGAATTGTTGCAGGACACCAATTGAGTTGCAGAAATGTTCTGCTTGCTGTTGAGTGATTTTAATTCAGAGCTGGTAATTAATGGGAAGAGAGTGAGGGTTTGTACCTGGTTGATGCAGTCTTGGAGTTGAGTTAATCTATCAGCCATTGTAACAGGTATTAAAAAATTCAAAGATATTCGCCCATATATGTTGTGGATTTTGCTGTTTGGGTATGAAAACAGTTTGAGGTTACAAATGCAAAGTGACTAGTGACACTCAGTGACTTATTAACAATTTAAATCTACTTCAATGAATTATTAATGAAGTATTTCATATTATTACTTTGTATATAAACTAAGAATAAACTATTCAAATTTATGATCTAGGGACTTGTCTCTGAAGGCAATAGACGCTTAGGACCAGGCTGTCGGCAGATATCGACACGTCGTTAATCTTGTCTTGTCTGATTTTAAATGCCAAAGTTTTAAACTTTGTTCTCTTGCAATTTTATTGACTAATTACTAATTAAAGTATTTCCACTTTATTTATTATACGTATATTTAATAACTATATTTAATTTGTTGAAATAAATAGCAACCGTGAATATTGTCATGCGTTACAGGAATGTTTCTAAAATATTTAGCTGCAAATCATTGCTGTTTACATTAAATTTCAATCTTCTTTCACTATCGACCCCTGTTTATAAATCGTGATACAATATACATGAAGATGGTGACAGAACAAGGGAAATATCCGTGTATGATGCTAAACCTTTAAAATTTCAATGATAATTAACAATGGAAGCCCTCAACTTATTCCTCTCCTCGTTTCAGTGGCTTAAACCTTCCCGAAAATAGTTTTAGCGTATTATTATGAATGATTATGTTTGATTTATATTTGCGTACGTAGTTTAGAATATAAAGAATTTATGTAGCGCATATTATATTTTTTCGCCCATACTTTAATCATTATATAGAAATAATTGTTTAAATAAGCTGAGAAGAATATTGCAACTTATTTCAGATAATTTCTAATCTGTTTGTTCTGATTATTGAGGGAAATCTCGGCGCGTTCTGCTTTATTCAAAAGCAAGTCTAATTTATCGACGTGATTGTCCATTGCTTTTGACAATTCCGAACGGTGTTGGCTTGCTCCAGGTGGCACAGCAGCAACTACTGCTTCTGGGTCAACTTCAGTAGGATTTGTTGAGTCTGCGAATGCAACACTTGCGACAGCGTCTTCACCGTTGCCGGAGATTGTTGTGCCAATTTTGGTTTTGATCAGTTCCGTCATAGAACCACAACGTACCTACAGAAATGGATGTTACCCAGAGGACGTAGGAACATATAAACTTACTTTAAATCGGTCTAGTTTCTTTTGTGTCGCTGAGAGTATACTGTTGAGTTCATCTAATTTACCTGTTGTGGATTTTAAGGCTTCACCTTGAACTTCTGCTTCCTAAAATGAAAATGATATTGAAGAAGGAATATTTAAGTTTAATCATGAAAACATTGAATTTCAAAATTTGTAGGTGATTGAACATGCAACGCTAGGATTTATACTGGTGGCGCGGCACTAAACTAAATTTGTGTTTTAAAGGCGACCTCTGCAAGCTCGGCTCAAAAAATATCAAATAGTTTTAAAGAGTTTTGCCATATTTTTCCCTGCTTTCTTCAAAATATTGAATAAATTGAATGCGCTTAAATTTAATTGTAATTGTTTTGTAGCATTGCAAAACAATATTTGCTCTAATGGTGCGCTCCTAAAACACAAACAAATGACAATCAAGAATTTAAAATGTCTTAATTGTAATTAAAGGCTGTTTATGTTGCAACATATGAAGGAGAAATTGTAAAACATACATCATTCGCTTGCTCCTAATATTTTTTGATACATTTCTCATAAATAACGTGTATATAAACAAGTGAAATTTTAAAAGTTTGCTTTCAATAGTTACAATTCTTAATGAAGATTCCATTTCATCGTTTTTAATATGTTTGGAGATGGAGAGTGAGTAAATCAACAATTTTGAAAACAAAATGGCCTTCAACATCTACATAAATCTAAACTAACTTACTTCCAAATTCGAAGCCTCCACCGCTTCTTCCTCAACCTCCGCCGCCAATCTCCGATTCTCCTCAGCCTCTCGTTTCCTCTGTAGAAACTCCTCGTAGTCTGGTTTCCCAACCCCCAGGAGTTCCGCCCGCATGCACTCGTATTCATAGGTGCCCTCCGCCATTATCAATTAAACGACAGCACAGTTTAAGATAACGTTGTGCAAATATGTGCGCAAGAAAGTAAAGATCAACAAGAGGACTCGAACGAAGAATGATTTGCCACCCCTGAGACAGAAATTGTGCCACGGTTGAAATGGAAACACATGCTGACCTTCGTCAGTCTTATTGATTTTCCATTCCCCAAATTTCCCTTTGTGACGCATGCGCAGCACGCACATCATGTTGCGAACATTCAGAGGAGTTTATAAATTACGTTCATGAATATATAATAAAGAAACAATTATTTATCATAACTCGAGTAATAAAAGATGATGCAATTATTTACACGATGATGGCCATCGAAATCGATAAAAATGAGTCCCTCACAACACACGATTGTCTTTTATACAATTCGCAGCTAAAATTAACGTTAATTAATTGTTTAAACCTCGATGACATTCAAATATGTACAAGTTCCGCGCACTTAAATTACAAAACATCATTATCCCTTAACGCCTCAATGGCTTTTACTGAAAAGAGTTTTTAGTTAAGCGTTCCTCGACACGTTGCAGCGCCGCACAAGCAAGGAATCTTCTCGTCTTCCAATGGGAATTTATAGTCGTAGGTAATTTCTTCATTCACACCAATTGGCTGCTTGGAGTAGATAACAATCTTCTTCTGAGACTCAATCGTAATGACTTTGGCGTAACAATTTGGCTGGAGAAATACAACCGATCAAATGAGAAGTTTACTTCGATAAACAATAAAAAATGTACTTACATTACAGCTATGATTAATAAACCTCGCAAGATTTCCAGTTTTAGTTGCATCAATGATACTCTCAACATCAATTCGAAAAAGATATGAACTGCCAATGCCAATTGCTTCATATTGCCTCTCTCTAAGATCTGCAAGTGTGGCACGTACTCTTTGCCCAACATACTCAATAACCATTTCATCGGCAGCAATGGGCTCCATTGCAAACAAGCCCCAGTCATGGATAGAAGACTTTGCAAACTTAATCTGCTTCTTTCTGAACTTAAGTTGGTTGAATTTAAGAAGATCAGAGTCTGTGTCAATGCCGAAGGCTGTGAGGAGCCGTCTTTGATTGGATCTGGCTTCTCTCGACAAACCTATAAAGCAAAATAAGAGAATTAAACATGCGAAATCACATGCGCAGAATCCGAAGCTTTAAATCTATAACTGCCTATAATAAATATGACGATCAAAATCTTGTTTACCTTGCTGTTGTTTAACAACTGGCACATTACTCGGCGACGTCGTGGTAATATTTCTAGCATGATGATATTTATATTTCGCCTTCTCCTGTGGTGCAATCTTGTAAAATCCTTCCGTTCTTGCACACCCTGTCGCATGAATCTTCCACTCTTCGCGCTTCCTCTTTCGGGTCGGCGGCGCACTTAAATCCGTCGGTGAATGATCCACCCAATGGGTGTCATTCAACCAATAACCCATCGTATCATTCGCCAGCAACGCCTCATAGGAACTCTTCATGTATCCAATATCCTCCGCATCAATACCCTTCGTCAAGAACTCATACAAGATGGTCATCTCTGCTGCCAGATCCCTCTTCGTAAACGTGACAGGTTTCCGTGGAATGGGCGTGGAGTGATCCTGCCTCTCAAAGAACGACTGCTGATCAAATAAATTCTGCAATTCTTGGAACTTCCTGTCTTTTTGTTTTCTCGGTTTAGCAACTTTGGTCTTCTTCGCATCTTTCTCCTTGTCTTTACTAACTTGGTTATTGGCTTGGTTATTATCCCTTGAAGTTGGAGCCAAATAGCCGCCATGATCATGTAGGATACCTTTCTGCTCACTGCCGTTATCACTTGAGGCGATAGTATCCTGCGAATGGTTCTCTTTTTCCTTATCACCACCTGGTTGCTGCGATTGGGGTTGCGGCATGCAGTAGGAATGCTCCATTGCAACTTGTGACCTTGGACTTGAAGCATCTGAGGATTCCGAAAGACGGGATTGTGTCGCATCTCTAGCTTCGTTCTCAACACCATTTAAGGACTCTCTTCTCTTCTCGGTTGACACAGCCGGGTCTTCTTTGTGTCCGGCAAGAAGTGCCAGTGCTTCAACGGCTGACGACTCCAAATCTTCGTTCGTTTCTTCATTGCTCTTCTTCTTGGATTCCTTTTTCTTGCTAGATTTCACAAGAGTGTTGGCAATATCCTTAGTATCTTGTCTCTCCAAGGATTTCTCCACACTGATCTCCTCAGTCTTCCTAAGATCTTGCTGCAATTCTTCCTGTCTATTCAACTCCTCCAACTCCTTCTTCTTTGCCTCCAGCTCCATCTCCAATCTCTCCTGCTCAATCTGTGCCATCCACTCCGTATTCCTCCTACGTCTCTCTAGATATTCCCGTTCATCATCACTCAGATCACTATCGCCGTCCAGCAGCTTATCCAACGTACTCTTCTGCTTCTTATCCTTCTCCTTGACAGGTGAGCCGGTGGTATCTGTATCCGCGTTCATTTTATCCTCATCCACACTCTTCCGCTGCATTAGCACCGGTGTGGGGCAACTAGCTTCAATACCATCATCAATCGATGACCTTGACACATCATCCAGGTCCATATCAGCCAGTGGTGAGAACATGGGAGATCCACGTCCTCTCGGCACCGGTGTCTTTCTGTCTAGAGGTGAGCCTGACCTCGACCTACTTCTTGTCCTTGATCTAGACCTACTAGAGCTCCTCGTACGACTCCGACTTCTTGTCCTCCTCCTATTCCTTATCTTAGGCCGTATTCGATGCCGAGAGTCGGAATCTGTAGAGTCATTATCACTGGATGAGTCGGAAGAAGAGATGTAACTTGATGAAGATGATGTGCTCTGCTTCCGCACTCTTCGTAGACTCCTCGGTTGCGACGAGGAGGAGTGCAGTGTATCATCATCTGAATTCTGGACAATCTCTTCGTTATCTGAAGCTTTTCTCGAGTCATCTTCATCAAGTCTAACCGGACTCGGTAGTTTCTTCCTTCGAAAACTGGGCATTTTAGGCAGTGAAGCCCTTAGACCAAGACCTAAACTATCAAAACTATCCCGATTGGCCTCCAACAAGAAGTTGATGTTGTCCTTCTCAGGAATCTTCGTCTCCGGTTCAGTACCTGGCGCGACCTCCTCTTTCTTTTCCTTGGGATCCTCCCTCTTCCTAGTCGACTCTTCCTCCCACCAAGATTCAAATTTCTTATACGCAGTATTCTCCACCATCTTTTTATTAAAATCCTTCTGTAAGATCTGCTTCAACTCCTGCGCTATCTTGTCTACCACCGTACTGATGGTCGTCGAATGTGGATCATCCTTCCCCGTACCGCCACCACTTCTGGGCAAGTACGACTGGTATGTTGTAGTGAAAGGAAACTGGCCCATCGCCCCCGGATATTGCATGTACATCTGTTGCCCGTATGGATACTGACCTTGCGCTTGCCGCCAATCTGGGACGGCCCCATAGGCATTGGGATACCCTCCATAGTACTGATAGCCCCCATTCGCATCGATGGCATCCACAATCTTCTCATTACTGCTCAACGAAGACAACGACATCTCATCATCGACGGATTTGGGCGGCTCTACTTTGAAATCCGCAATGGGGCTGTAGTTCTGGCCACCTGTGAGAAGTTCGTCTTCACTCGACGAAATATCCGAGCCGATTTTATCGGCATCAGCGAGCCGCTTCGCTTCCTTCCGGAGATACTCAATGTTATCCCTGTAGGATTGCAGATAGGCTTCCTTCGTATCAAACGGTGATGGGAATGGCGATAATGGGGGCGACTCTGCCGGTGGCGCAGCAATCGCCGGGATATTCGTCAAATCAGGCGCAGGTGGATTGATAGGCAGGTCAGAAAGAGATACACTTGAATGATCATCATCACTATCATCCATTTTCTTCTTCATTATGATATTTGATCTTGTGTCTTCATCGGAATCCGGGAAACTTAAAAACGACGGAACATTCACGGTCTTACCTTTTAACAACATAGCAATTCGCGTGTCTAAATCTAAGGTCTTCATATCTTCAGACGTGTTACTATTCTCTTTGTGAGGTGAAGAAAAATTCTTGCTCGTTGTATCTATGAAGTCCCTATCCCTATCTCGTTCCTTCTTCTTGTCTTTTTTATGCTTCCGCTTCTCACGTTTCGATTCAACTGCCGAGTTTGCAGATGGCGTTGGTGGCGGATGAGGAGTTGAGTCAGACTCAGACCATGATCCTGGCATTCCAGGAACATTTGGTACTTCCGGCCATTGTCGACCAGGTGGTAAAGGAGGCCAAGAACCGATGTATGCATTATAATGCGGCGTATATCCAGGCATCATATTGTAATCATACCTAAAGCGAATCCCAATTAGACAATATTCAAAAAGCAACATGGCGAACTTACATAGGTGTCGCTTGCGTCGGCGGTGGTGGTTGGGGATACCCTCCGCTCGCTGCACTCGAAGGTAGATATTCCGGATGAAACCCTGTGTCACTACCAGAAACACTAGAAGGATACTCTATAGTTTTATATCCACTTCCTGATCCACTGTTACTTCCACCGCTACCACCTCCTCGATGGTGCCTGTCATCTTTTCGGTGCGCACGTCGCCTGTCGTCACCTCTCTGCCGATCTCTATCATCTTTATAATCCTTATCATCATACCTGGACCCTCTCGAATTCTCCTCTTCTCGCACCTTCTCCGGTTTTTCTTTCTCTGACTCCTTCTTTTCCTCTTTCTTAGGCTTTTCAAGGACAGGTGGTTTCTTCTCAGTGACGAGATCCTCAAATTTAGCCTTGATCTTCTCACCAAACTTATCTAGGATAACATCTAAAACCTTACCCATTACACTGGTTTTGTTTAGTTTTTCAATACACAAATTTGCTTCATCCACAGCAGAAAAGACAACGCGGCCAAGACCTAGATGCTTATTAGAAACAGGATGGTAATAGATTTGTAGTTCATCCACAGTTCCAAACTTTTGCACCATTTCCTTTAAGAATTGCTTGTCAATGTTGTCATTCAGGTGGAAGATGGAGACTTCAACTGATGGTGGGACTCCAATATAATTTGAATCTATTTTAAACCTGCAAATTATCACTTGTTACGCTACGGAATATTGCTTAGCTCTCGTTAAATTGTTAATTGATAGGTGTTGTTTTCGGTGGAGAAAAACAATCAAAACAAAAGTTGTTTATCTGTCAAAAAAAAACATTTGACATTTTAGAGGTTAACATTATTTTTGTTGAACTCCACACAATCTTTACAAAGCAAGACATTGTTTCTGACTGAAGTACAAGAGTTCTTCCTCTTTCAATAAAAATTTAAGTGAATTTTCCTGTTTTTTTTACCTAGGTAAAACTAATTCAAGTGTCTCCACACGACTCCAGATCCTTGTCAGTGAATTCCTTGGATCTCGCGGCGTTGGAGCCGCATACGAAGGATCTCCTTGTACAACACCATCGTATCGATAAAGTTTAACGCCTCCCTTGACAAGATTGGGGTCACACAACAACTTGTAGTTCTTTGGCTGGCCCTGTTTTGCATTGAGCACTTGCTGATTGACATTCATCGTCCCGTTCATCCTGTGAACAAACCGACAATTTAGCATGGACTAGCCCAGGTGAAATGATAACGGACGATTGAACTTCGTACATAATTGTTGATCAACTCGGTTCATAAACATAATTTCCCTCTCGCATTATACAGCATTCGCTTGAATTGGCGTTGGAGAGGTTATGTTTACTATATTTTTATCTTGGCGTCGCTGAGTTTTAAGTGTTATCAATGCGTTCCCGACCGTTTCTGATGAGATTTAGCGTCCTACAGAGACGTCTTCGCTTGATGGGAAGGTTGTTACAGGGATGGGGACAATGCGCGCGAGGTGGAACACTGTTTGTTTACTCGTTTTACTCGGTTTGCTTGGTTTGCCCGACGCATCGAGCATCAACACAACTATAGTGGCTGGGCGCGCGTCTCTGCGGCGCGGACGCAAGCTGCTACTCGACGTCAAGCGCATCGCGATATTGCATTGTTGTGAATTGTGAGGTGGTTGAGTGGTGGACGACGGCCAGCGCGATTTTTTCATTCAGAATTGTGGAATCGGAGGCGCGAATTTCGTGCGAATTTGATGCGAACAACGCGCGATCGTCGAGTTTGTCTGTCAGTTTTTATCAGTTTCACGCGAATTAACGAAACAATACGATCGAGTGACAGACAATTAGAAGTGATAAAAATAACGCGATAGGCGACAAAATTAAAGCGTAAATTAGAGCTAAGGTCGAATAGTTCTTATTATTAACTTAATTTTTAGATGAATTACGACTAATGTGGTGTGATTTGAAATCGGATATAATTTCAATTTGGGTTCATTCGTCACAGACAACTTGTTCAGTTGACAAAAACAAAATCAAATTTTTCAAATTTAACGTACAGTAATCAATTGTTAATTTATTAAATGTTGTTAATTAACTGAGTTAATTTTTGTCGTGAATATTATTTGTTCAGATCCATTTCAAATTTCCCGAATGTTTCCGAAGGTGTTGACAACCACAATCAGTCAATCCCAGCGACAAGATCGGCCCGCACAATTTTCCGAGGCTTCACCACAAAACTCATTCAAAATGTTCGAAAACTTCTTCTCCAAGCTCACCAACCTTCTGCCTCGCGTGCACGCTGAGGATGATGAGCTCATTGACCCACAAGTAGTCCTCAAGGTAATCTTCTATTAAAATCTAAAATAACCTCCAATGTAAAATTACATAATACAACTGGAAATGACTTAAAACACTCAAAAACCAATTGATGTACGTGTTGATGACTTATAACTACTTTGTAGGAACAATGCCGTGACGATCCACATGTCAAACCTTTGATAGAAAAGTACGAAGCCTGCAACGACCGCGTCAACTCCAGAAGTCAAACCACTGAAACCTGTGTAGAGGAGTTATTTGACTTACTGCATGCAATTGATCACTGTGTCACGCCAAAACTGTTCCCTAAACTCAAGTAAATACCCTATTTGTTCATAAGAATGTAAAAAAAACCACTTGTGTGCCATGCCACTGGGTATGGCATAGATGTAGATGGAAATAAATTTAGTCCAATTACAA
Source organism: Diploeciton nevermanni (assembly GCA_027575565.1). Taxonomy (NCBI): domain Eukaryota; kingdom Metazoa; phylum Arthropoda; class Insecta; order Coleoptera; family Staphylinidae; genus Diploeciton; species Diploeciton nevermanni. The sequence continues at coordinate 134,840 of JAODIE010007740.1, forward strand.
ATTAAAGCAAAAGAAGCAGATAGGGAATGAGAGAATTGAAACAGGTCTCTACACAATCATAATAAGTAATAATATAATATATAAAAATTATACAGTGTGTTGTTTATACGAACGCACTGTATATAAAGAGTATGATTTTAAACTAGACACACTAGTTTTACAATTA
>JAODIE010007740.1:135105-176229 GCA_027575565.1 Diploeciton nevermanni
TACAATTAGATATAATTTATCCATCTATATTCATAAACGACGTGAATTGATGCATCGGAATCTGTTACCTTTGGCTCAATTAAAACAAGTGATCACCTCGGCTGGAGGATAGTGACGAAGGTGTGAAAGGTATGCAGTTGAGGTTATTGCGTGACGCCGGACTTTAGCACCTCGAAGCATACTTTACAGACGCGGACTGGTTTGTTTTCCCCGAATTTGATGATGGGGACTTCTTGGTCCGAGCATTTGGAGCACAGGACTCGACTGCAGTGTCGACAGTGGTGTTTGCGGATCATGATGGTGAAGCTGACGCCGCACTCTTGGCACATGTCGGTTGATGCCCATGGCACTTGTTGGGATAGTTGGTCCAGTAGACGGTAAAGTAATTGTTTTGTTGCTACCTACGAGGATACGAACAGAATAATATTTGAAAAACTATCAACTCCGTTTTTCCAACTTTTCTTTGCATAGGTGTTTTCAAACGGGGATTCAAAGTGAACAAATCCCATTGGGGATTATATTCTAGCTTCTTCATCTTCTGCTGTTGAGGTTAGCGCATTAATTACTTATGTGAAGTACGTATTTACAAATAATACTCTTAACGATATGCAGGAGCTAAATATGTCCCCTTACCTGGTAATTAAATATCGTAACCCTTTCATGATTCTCCATAGCAAGACTTGCGTTTGCCTTAACCAGGACACGACATAGATTCCCGTACCCTTTCATGTACGCATGTAATAAAGGCGTATTGCCATCCACATCCGCCTTATTGATAGGATAATCCGGCATGCATTCAATAAACAGCTCGCAAATAGCCGCTGAGTTGTCCTTGCCATGTTTACACAACTCGTGGAGAGGATTGCGTCCCTTCAGATTGACCGCTTCGGCATCTATTGTTGATTCCGTCAATAGAACGCGGACCTTAACACAAAAATGCAGCATGTTTATTCCACAATGAGTGGCAGGTGCAGAGGCTGAGATGACTTACAACATTGAGGTGTCCTTCCCTGACAGCAACATGCAAAGCATTATCACCGTTCATGTCAACTGAATCGAAGTCGGCCGCGTTTTGAAGAAGAGCCAACACCCCAGGTGCATTGCCTGAAGAAGCAGCAACGTGTAAAGCGGTTTGCCTGCGTCAAAACAAAAAAAGTCAATTCTATTCATTATCGTTCAATCGAAGTTAACGAAAGTTGTTACTTGTGTACATCTCTGTCCTCAATCCTAGCTCCAGCAAGAATCAAACTCCTCAGGAGTGTTTCATTCCCACATCTGGCTGCTAAATGGATAGGTGGCGTTAGTGTCGGGTCCTGCACTCTGGAATTGACGTCGACTTGAATGGACAGCAGGAAGAGGACACTTTCTAGATCTCCTTTTTTGATTGCAGTGTGAAGAAAGTTATGTCCTTTACCATCAAACTAAATAGAAAAAACAGGAAAATATTCGTTGGAAAATGAAGGAAAATTAATGAAGTGGGCATCTTTGAGATAATGATAGTACCTGTTCAGCAGCAGATGGCATCTTATCCAAGATCGACTGTGCTGCTTTGTTATTCCTCACAGTCAGTGCAGTTGCAAAAGGACTCAGTCCGAATTTATCTCTCAGACTCAAATCAATCTCCGGTACACTCAACAGGAGTGAGATAATCTGAGGATGCTGATTCTCAATCGCAAGATGAAGAGGTGTTTTGATGTCACAGTCTCTAGAGTTGACATTCGCACGATGTTCAACTAAAGTCTAAAAAAAAAAAAAAATTGCATGTAACCACTAGTTCAAACTAATAGAAACTCCAATCTTTACATACTTGGACTACCCTATCTAACCCCCATTGGCAACACAAATGCAATGCGGATGCTTTATCCTTTGCTTCATCGCCGCCTTCTCCTTTTGGTCCAGGCATCCGAGGCGAATCCAAATCACATCCAGCTTGGACGAGGAAAATGGCTGCAGCTTCTTTGTTCTCATCAATGGCTCTACAACAGTAAAGATATGCTGTCTCCTTTGTTGATTTAAAAACGAAGAAGAGTGGAAGAATTTTTGATTTCATGGGAAGTACCTATGTAGTAATGTCTGTTGACATCCCTCAGGACCCGGCCCCCAACAGTCTGTATCCGCCCCGTGTCGTACGAGAATACTGGCGATATTATCTTGCCCAGAATCGAGCGCCGCCCATAGTGGGCAGTTACCAAGACGGTCGGTGGCTGACATATCAACGCCTTTAAAGCAAAGGGCGTCAACGACTTCACCCAATCGGCAGTGAATTGCTAATTGAAGGGGACTCTCATAATCTGATGTCCTGAAAACAATCAATATTGATTATGGTAGGAGTTTTTCTTAAAGCTTCCCAATCTAACACTTACATCGCATTTATATCCGCACCGTGTTCCAACAAAAATATAGCCGTCTCTGGATCCTCCTTCATAATGGCTTGATGCAATAAAGTGAAATCTTTGCCATTCCTTACATTCACATCGGCCCCACCTTGGATCAACTCCGGTACCAATCTCTTACATCCCATAGTCAATGCTAAGCTAATTGGAGTCTCACCTTCATGATCTCTGACATTGAAATCCGTCTTTATTCCTGTCCCCTCTTCTTCATTTCCGTTAAACTTGACCACAGCTTTAATGGCTTCCATAGCATCCCCCACCACTGCATAATGCAACGCAGCTCTTCTCTCAACGGTGCTTAAAATATTCGGATTGACGCCAAGTTGTAACATCTTGGTGATAAATTCCTCTGCGTTCTTTTTACAAGCAGTATGGAGGCATGTCTCACCTGCAGCATTGCAGTGGTTGTAATTGTGAACATGGTCAGCAAGGAAAGTAGCTGCTTTAAGGACGTGTTCTTGGAGCAGGATTTGGAGAAGAGAATCGTTGTTCTTGCTATAAAGTGGAGTGGTTTGGACTTTTTTCGAGATGAGTTCAGAGGCGTAGGTATCCTCCCCGGCTTCGTATTTGAGGAGGGCGTAGTACAACGGGGTGTGGTCTTCGGTTGTCTTGAGGTTAGCGTCGAGATGTTGATCGGTGAGAAGAAGGTCAAAGATTGGTTTGTTATCTGCCATAATGGCAATATGAAGAGCAGTACTAAAAGTAAAAACACAAAAAAGAAATCAAGAAGCCACGCCCCAGCTTTCAAAGGCACATCCCAATCACTTACAATCCATGTTTATTCTGCGCATTGACATTCACATTCTTGTTCAGCAATTTCTCCGCAATCATCACATCATTCTCCAAATTCTGGGCGTTCGCCACTAAATGCAGGGCAGTCTCATTTTCATTCCGGGTAGTGGAGGTTGCATCACAGTTGGCGTCCAATAGGAACAGCGTTGCGAAGTCATCCTCCTGTCGGACAGCACGATGTAGGAGTGTTTCACCAGCGTGGTCACGAATGTTGATGTCTGCATTGTGTTGTACCAGGGTTTTGGTGATGCTTTCGTTCTTTGCGCGAAGAGCCAAATCCAGGGGGAGTTCGCCAGTTGGGGACCAAACGTTGACAATGTCAGAGAGCTAGAAGAGATTAAGGATGTGAAGTAAGTGGATTTTACAGAAATGCATTAATGTAGATTTTGTCCTTGCATTGTTTGGAGGATGAATAAGGAGTATTGATTATTGTGACGATGACTCACTGTTGAGAGAGATTAACTGAAGTTATCGAATTTGGGAATGGTAGCGACCCACACAATTCGCAAACAATGAATGAATTCATCTCGAGTTAAATCGATTACCTCTCTACTTTTATACTTTGCAGTGGTGACAAAACATATCTGGCCCATTATATGAAGGTTTTTGTTTTTATGGTTGACCAGTTTTTTGGTTTAATCAAGACACTACAGCCCAGAGAGCATGGGCGATCCGCACAGACTTGAGTGGAAATCCCGGAAATAAAACAATTTTCCCAACACAAATCGGGTAGCGATTTGCAAGGCCAATTTTTCAATAGATAGTTATTATACGAGCCGATAATAGATACTAATGTTAATATTGGACGTCACAAAACAAAGTGAAATAAGCAACAAATTACGCGATTTTATACTCCCCACACTTCCCTTGGCTGTTAAAAGCCAAGGTGAGGTTCAAACATAAACTGCAACCAATCTAGAATTGATAAAAATATATTTCCCATGCTAATTTCTATTTTGCATTACGCAGTTCTAATAAATTCATGTATGTGTCACATATGTTTCACGTCTTAATCATCAAATTCGCACTAATTCTAAATTTAATTCTCTGCATTTGAGATGCAAGAACTCGAAACGATTCGCATACTTTTATAGTCAACATTTAACAAGTTACAGATTCCTCGCTTATTGCTTAGATTAAAGTGTTTGGAAGATTATGGAATTCGCCGACGCTGCAACGTGCTTCCGGTTTTTAAATTTAATTAGGTAAGCGTATGCAAATATCCAAATGTGTTTCTTCGTATTCATGTTATACGTTGAGTTCGTAGGCAGAGATTTAAAATGAGAATACGGCAGCAAATAAAATGAAAACATGCTAACTGAATGCAATGATAAACACATCTGTTTACTGTTAAAATTGAAATTTAATCTTACTTGCTGCTGAGACTTATACAATTGAGATAGGAATCATTTAAATTTAAAAGCGATGAGGACGAAACTTTCAAGCGTCTTTAAAGCTTCATTTTTGCGATGCTTTTAATTCATCAATAAGCTGATGATAAGCTAATCGTTTAATCTAATAGATGATGCTATCAAATTGGCGAATCCATTTATTCGTTGTTAAATCACTCAAACATTATCCGATAATGGCCGCAATATTTCGCAATATCAACATCGGAGGAAGCAATATAGTGCAGTTTAGTTTTCACTCATCTGCACCCAATCGAATTCAACAAAGAATACAAGAAACAAACACGATTTTTAGTGTGAGAATTATAATATTATGCAATGTATTAAGGAGATGATTCAAATTGATATTTAGTAGGATAGACATAGATGAATCACAATGCCCTAAAATGTACATCTTACAAATTTATATAAAATTACACTCGAAAACGCGAAATCTAGTACTGAACTTCTTTTAACTGTTAAATGTGGAATATTCGAACTGGATGAAATGTATTATAAAAGAAGAAAGGCAAAACACTAAAAATTCAGATCAATTCAAAGTCTTTGGCATCAAAAATAACAAATAATAAATAAGTACAATAATCATTTGCATTCCCTTTTACGCAATCCTCATCCATTTAAACCAATGTATTCATTGAAATAAGTTGTGCTTTCTGTAAGGCAACAATATTTATCGCAAATAACCCGCACGTGTCCGATCGTTTAACTCAAGCCAGCTCCGTTACTCGCTACCTGCCTATCCATAACAACAATAAGTATAATCGACGTTTCAACTATTTTACGACGCACAACAATTCTACGTCATCTGCGCAATTTGCTGATCGGTAGTAACGGTACAAAAAAGTTTCGCTCGCCCGATAATATGCAAAATAAATTGCTGGCATCGTTTGTAAAAGTTGCGTATGCAAGAGCAGACTTTGTAACGGTACTCTGCGAATCCCACAATGAAAGGAATACCGAAAAGTAAGATACGAAAATAAATTATTCGTAAAACTTGAGACGAAAGTTGAGTGTGACCTCAAAATCATGTAACACTTCTCAAAACGAAACATATATATATATATATATATATATATATATAAAACAAAAAGGTGGTGTGTGTCCGGATTACAATATTGCAGTAATTGATTCTTACATTATATCACTGCTATTATTTTTGCCTCTGACAAAAATAACCGTATTTCATCCTAATAAAATGTATTAACTTTGAGAATAACGTTTTTCTTATAAAATACAACAAAATATATACAGAAAATTATTAGTGCATTGTTGCAAAAAAAGTGCTAAACTAGCTTAAAACAATGTGGGTTAAATTAAACATCAAGCGAGGCATTGAAGAAATAAACAAGCAAAAATGCGTAAAAATCGAGTTTCAACATTTTGACTAAAAAAATTCTATCTCCAAAACTAAATGCGTCAAGACAATTGGAACTATAGTGTTGTATTAGGCAACTCATACTTAATTGAGTGAATATACTTTCATTACACTGCAAATGCATATTTGTTCGGAATTTACGTTCCTATCAGCGTCTGCACTTTTTCACAAAAATTCACTTTAAAAACTTATAAATTTAAAACTATTAAAGATAAACAAATCGCGTTTTCACACATTCCTTCGGTATCTATTCATCAATTGTATTTCAAGACAACTAAATGATCTAATAATAAGTACAAAAGTTATGGGACAATACATCAAATCGCAACCAAAATTCGGTTAAGCACTAAAATCGAAATTAAAAAAGAAAAGACGATCGACGATTCGAAAATTTTGAAAAACTTGTTTTCTTAAAAAATCATGATTGATCGAAGGCCGTTAATTCCATCTCGATCGGAAATTTGCAGTTCCACAGCGTAATGCTTGTCCTTTAAAAGCATTGTACGCTTAATTACACATTCCATGTACATAATATTCACATTCAAACCCCCTTCCATCCTGCTCCTGCTAGCAATAAGCCCCCAACCAACAATCCTACCAGTCTAACCCAATAATGAGTGTAATTCCCTCGATGTAAAACTACTCACGATGGTCCCCTGAGACCAACGAGACGTGTCCAACTTGTACAGACTGAGCAACTCACCAACTTCCCAAAGCCCCTTATTATATTTGTCATGAATATATCACAAGTTCAATCCAATATGGTCCTACTCTATAATCCTAAAAATCTACAAGTCTCCCGTAGTCCCGCCGTAAACAAGTGGAATAGTCAACTGCACAGCCATGCGATGATGAATGCTACCGTCGCTTTTCGTTTTGTCTCGTTGTGCGTTCGATTCAGCTGTTTGTCGGGTTCGTAGAGTAAGGGAAGTATCACATAGCGAGTGCGGTCTGTTCAGTACAAACTAGAATCCAATCCGGTCGCGGCCAGGCAACGTCGAGAGGGTCGTCGGGCGCGTCATGCCGACTTCCACACAAGAAGAAAACATCTATAATAATTCATAGCAGGCTAGTACCTGAATAGGAGAATATACATTGAAAACAATTGAAGACAAACAACGCGATGCAGTACAAGCCCAACTGTGTAGTAATTAAATAAATAAGTGATATATGTGAGTAAATTGCAATAATATTATAACAAACGGTGGTCAAAGAGCACGAAATATTTAGTCTGTTTTAAAGTGATACTAGTGTAAAACAAAGAAAAAGTTTCAATTTACTACATATAAAGTTTAAAAGATATTTTAAGTGCATTCCAATTCAATTCAAAGAAACTCCCAGCACAATTGAATTGTAGTAAACTTGGGCAGGTTTACTTAGGTGCTTGATTACGAGAAGGATACAAAAATTAAGATGGCACAGAGAAATTCCAGTTCCCCAATGAAATCAACTGTGATATTCCTAATCATATTAATCAATCTTAGTAAGTATCACGTTAAAAAAAAAAAAACTTAATTACATAATATTATTTTCTTTATACAGTTAGATTGTATAAAATATCTGTTCCGGCCTTCTTTACGTCATAATCCTTATCAGTTCAGAGTTGTTATTTCCTCCACAAATATCTGCATGATGTATTTATTGAGAAATAGGTAATTATGCTATGATCATGCTTGAATTTAGTTTGAATTAGAATGAAATTAAATCACGATTTTGTCCTTAGTCTAAAATAATCTGAATGTAGAGTCCACACACACAAAATAAGAAAATGACAGAAAGCTAGGATTGAGCAAACAAATAGACTACTTCACAGTAAACCAGCAGAAAGCAAAACGTATTTATTTACTGGAATGGAATAGCCTACGATCCAGACTTTGCCATATATTTTCATTTTGTTGTATTTTGTCGCCTGTTTATTATTCTTCCTCCTTGTGTTGCATAAATGACACCGTTTTTACGATTTTAAGTATTAGTGTAATTCTAAATACATATAATAATATCATGAATTAAATGCAATTGTGGTTCGATCTTGAGTATAAATGCTAATTTAGTTGTACTATTTCCCTTACCTGCATAATACAATCATAAAACAGTTCTTATCTAATCTCTACGCCCAAAGGTCAGCAACTAGGACACTTGATAACATAACAACATTTGCGCGAAGAAAATCCCAACGGCACAAATTACACGTTCCAAGAGGTATTACTTGCACGTCGTTATATTGCCAAGGTTAAAGATTAAACCGGGAGAAACTTAATGAGGCGATACAAGTCGTCTACCCGTTGTACGGCCCCGTTCACGAGTTATGAACATGATTGGAATGTTTTCAACTTCCTTTCGGCCTTTGCTTTGCATTTTATTCGGTGGCGAATTGTGACGAGACATGTTGGACCTTGTTTTAACCTGAAGAAGGTACTAACTGGTACGAATTTACTTTATTTATGTCCAAGATAGATTAATTGAAAATAAAGAGGTATTTGAGCTTTAATCAACGAAAACTGTTGCAATTCTTCACCGCCAGAGCCGAGAGTGATTTCCTCTTATATTATTACTTCAACTCCTGCCATTACAGTCCCAGGTTGATTACTTAACTAATTTACAACACTACCGCAAACAAAAATCGATAACAATCAATAAATCATAGGACTGTACTAATTTACTACAATTAATTAATTAATTAAAAGCTACTCAACCATCGTTTATTTAATTGATCATTTTAATTAATACTAAACTGAACTGTGAATAAATAAACCACAAACTTGATTAAACCTTTGTTGAAATTAGAACAAGGTTATTCTCTCCTAACTGCATTTCTTCGCGCCAACAAAATAATTATCACTATTTTAGTACACATTAACAAATATTACCTACCTAACAACCTAACCAATCAAAAGTCCTTTGTAATATGTCGTAAGCTCTCATATTGTTTCTATTTTCATTCTATTAATAAAAAGCCAGATTAATCCAGATTCACTGGTCCTGTGGTTTTCTTTGTTTATGGAAAAGTTTACTGACGCTCGACGAGTATTCTTGCTTGGGTTACTGACCCACGGAAAATAAAAAAGGAAAGAGAAAAAATCTACTGGTTAGAGAAGAGATACAGCAGGAATAAATTGCGTGTTAATTAGAGTTGCAAATTGCTCTTGAATTAGTTTACGAGTTAATTGCAGCAATAAGAAAAAATATGCGTGCTCATAATATCCTTTTACTCCCAGTTTATTGAGATCTGAATATACTAGTATGTAGATTAAAATTGTATATGGGTTTATTTTATGTAAATAGTGAGAAGACATTAAAACTAGGACATTTACTAGTGTTAAGTAACTAGTGTTTAGTGTTAAGTATCATCTAGATAACAAATATTATACACTTACTAATCACATTCAACCCTTAATAAAATATAGAAAGTAAATGAAAAAAGGAATGAAACAACAGAAAAGTCAAGTTTTCAAAGCTAATTTGATTAATCTCTTGAAACTTCATATTTAATTGTTCTGTTCTGAGATTGTTTTCTTATTTCCTACTAATTTTAAGAATCTGAATTATAGAAAATGTCCAAGTCAAGTCAACAATTAATTATTGTAGTATCAACAGTCATACAATGTGAAATCTGGCTGAAATTAGTTCACCATTAGTCGCTGTTTTACCGTTTTCAACACAAAGCAGTAACAATTCTACTCCTTTCGTCCATTCAACTTGTTGAACATTATGAGCAAGCTTACGTGCCTTAAATGGACTCAATTCTTGTCTATGCAGCAAGGACGCGCGTGACTTGTTGCGTTATTCGCATCGCTTTACTTTCTATTTTTATGAATCGATTCGCAATGGCGATATACATTGCGAATGAGTGAGGAACCAGTCGATAAATTCAATATCACAATCGATACCTCTGTATTATTAATCAGAGCACAACAAATATCCTGAAAACAAATAGGATATATACTGTAACTAAGAACACAACATTGCCTTACTAGGTAGCGAACTTATTATAAAATTTGTTCTTTACTCCCATTTCCTAATCTAACCTCACTTAACTAATCGTAAGCCAAGAGACATTCTTTTGAAACTGCCACAATTACGATGCTATAACGGTTTGACAGTCTTGACGCAATCACATAAACGCGTCAATTATCTTCTTGCGGCTGTTAATGAGGATGTCCTAATCACGGAGACCACGATAACGTCGGCGGCCACGATGCTTTTAATCGCTGAATACGCTCGAGTTCTACATTACAGAAAGCCTACAGATATCGACTACAATGAGTAATTCAATGCGCCTACAACTTTTTGAAATTTGATTATGCTGAGTTGCCGAGGAGAAATAAAGCGCCCAGTTGTGATTAGATGGAGTAAAATAGGTCGGAAAATACAGAGAATTAAAAAATGTAAAAAAATAACACGAAAATATTTCCTAGGGAAGTGGAAATCATAACAATCGAGGAACATAAATTTCACTCGTCCTCCTCCAACATCAAATTTTACCTATTAATAAATCAAAATATTTCTTCCCGCTTATTCGCAATTGATGTTATTTTTGGCTTTTGGCGAAATACAGACTGTCTTGTTATCAACATCAACGTGCAAGAACCATTTCTCCTAAACTAATCAAAATGACGGCAAACAACAATCTATTATTAGCTTGTTTAGTCTCCACTAAACCTAAATTATCTACTTCATAAATAATCGGATACATCGACTTGAATTTTAGGCGGATGATTTAAATCTATGTACTACTATGTATTAATGCCATTCTATTCTATTCTACGTTCGCATAAAATATTGCTAAGGGCGGAAGTAGCACTAATTGTTAATTTGCTCCTTTCTGTTGCAGGTATAGGCACCTCATTAAAATGCTACAAATGCACCATGACAAAACCCTCACCGCACATCAACGAAACAGTGCGACTGTGCTCCAGCTTCAACTACTCCTCGCACTTCATCGTCGATTGCCCTTACTCTACAATGTGCACGAAAAAAGACATCAGCGTGAACCTCCCAACGCCAATCAACGGCACCGAGCGCGACTGTGCAATGCAACGCTACGACTACCAAGATCTGGAAGACGGTAAATGGCGCCTCAAGTTCTCTATCGCCGAGCCGTACAAAGAAGGCTGCTCTGTCATCGACGACAAAGGCCTACGATCATCCAGAACTGAGTTCTGCTACTGTAGAGGCGACTTGTGCAATGCAACTGGTGTAATCCTACCTAATGTGTTCATATTACTGATTCTACTAAGCATATATAGATATATTTTATATTAAACTTGACTAGAAATAAATGATTAATGAAGGAAGAACAAGTGGACTGCATATTGTTTGACTCACCCGCGATGCATTCTCAACCAAACACAAGAATACAACGTCTTCCCTCTGCAATCGCACAGCAGCATGCAGAGGCAGCTGTGTTTTACTCTTCAACATCTTGTACAACAATGGTCCACTCATGTGTTCAAAGTCGCCACGATCCAAGTCATCCCAATGTGCGCTGATCAATGCAGAGCAGTAGTTTCTCAACTCTTCAGCTTCAATCTCCTCAGCCACTGAATAGAACTTCACACAAGTGCGGACTTCAACACTTGCAATTAGTTTCTGCTCACAAGCTGAGACAAGTGCACTGAGATGAAATTCATGTGCCTTACAAATCAACTTCAGGGTGATTTCATCATCACTGAAACCAATCTCATCTGTATATAACCAATTGATGAGTTTAGCCGCAACATCAGTATCCATCTCAGACCAATCCAACTCTGATTTTGTCAGAGTTTCCTCATTAAACAGCTCTGATCTTGCACATAAGACAAGTTTATGTGCAGGTAGTAAATGATCCTGTCCTAGTTTGATGGTGATATCACTGAATGTTGTTGTGTTATGTATAGTAGCCACAGTTTTGAGGAGGCGAGCTGCAAAAGTATCCTCAGTGTCTTGTTTTCCTGCTGAAAGATTATAGTATTTCTTCTCAATGTCATTGCATTTTGTTTGAAGTTTTGCATATTGGTCTTTCAGCAATGCTAGGTGTTGTTGGAGCTTGTTAACTTCTGTTTGAGCTGATAAAAGTGGATAATATCATCATTAGCATCAGATTACACATATCAGAAATAAACAATGTATAAACTTACACATTTCTAAGCCTAGTCTTGTTTTCTTGAAGGAATTTGTAGGTTATGAAGACGATTTATTTGATTTTAACGAACTATTTACGCGTAGCAAAAACACGACACCCACATTATACGAGCAGCACATTGAGATGAATATTTAGAATATGTAAGAGGTAAGTTTACCTAACTGAAGCTCTGTTTAAGTAGATGAAAATGAATTAAGTAGGCGTTCAATTGTTTTTTTTTTTTTTCGTGTAATCACCTTGGTAACCGAGAAATTAAAGATTGGGATGTTGACGTTGTTGGCAGCAACGGACAACTTGGACGCGTATCACCGCAATTACCTAATTAATTTTAATCAGCGATAACCACCCATCGAAATTGAATCGAACGATGAGGACAACCGCGGACCAGCAGGAATCAGCCGGCCATTTGCAGTGACACTTAATTTTTTGTTGAACGCAGAGGGCAGCACCTTGCGGAAATACTTAGCGGAAAATTGAGGTGGTTACACACTATGTTGTAAAAAGAATAATAAATTAAACTATTTATAGACATTGTACTAAAATAAACCTAATAAAAACAAAATAACAAATAATTTTTATTAGTATTATGTTGTTTTTTTATAGTTTTAGTAACTTTGATGTTCAATATTTTTGAATTTTATTTTTGAAGTTTATGCTAAAGTTAGTCACTCACTTGTTGACAGTCAGCTGGGAATAATCAAACCAATTAAACTCAAAATCATGTGAATCCTGTAAAATGTTATTCATTTGCGTTAATTCTTTACAACAATGTGGCATGCCGGTAAATAATAAACAGGTAAACATATACCAATTTACTAAATATTTGAAGTTTCTTACATGCGGCATTTGCATTCATTTGTTTCTCGTCCTGCAATTTGCTGACATTTCAGTTAGAATTAAACAAGTGACTCTTAATTATCATAAAGCAACAAAGCTCTACAAAAACTAGGAAAATGTCAGCAGAACATGCATGGTCCTGCCAGGAATTGGCAGACCATGCTGATAACTGGTCTCTTGCTGGAAATGTAGCTCTTCTTAAGCACATGGAACAATTTGCTGAGGTTTGTTTACAGAACAACAATGAATTATAAGTACTAGAGATATTTTGTTGATACTTTGTAGAATATGTTTAGAGAAGCAGAAAGAACAAATAACAACCTTGAATCTTTATTGGAAGATCTTGACAAAACTGAAATCCAATTGGATTTGGTAAAGAACCAATTCTGGGGCTTACAAAACACTCAATTTATAGAAAGCCGAGTGTATGAAGATGATGAAACTGTAGCAGAGGAAGTAGCAGAGATACCAGGCATTAAATTAGATGACACTATGAAGAGGGATTTGTTGAAGAATGCTGTTGTTGATGGTTTGAAAGTGTTGGATAAATATTATGAACAAGTTAGCATTCCAGAGAGTGATAGTGAGGGAGATGAGGCTGATTGTTGCAAGTATGCACTAACTATTTTACTACTTTTATAAATTAATTGCTTGTATTTTGCCTATAGTTATGTTTTACGTGAGAAAGATCCCTACATCAACCGCCCTCTTCCTTATATAATTGGCACTGAAGAATGGCACACCAAATGGCATGCTGGACTTGCAGAGTCTTCAGATGAAGATGGGGATGATGACGAGAATGGTGTCAAGGAGAACGGATCCAGGGTGCGGGTGGAGGATGAGTTTTCAGACACAGATGATGAAAGGCACTTGCCTGTGGCTGATAGAAGGTTTGAATCACAGGAATTCAACTCTACTATGAATGATAGCAGTGATACTCATGTGGATTATGAGGAAGTTAATGGAAATTCTGTTTCTGCACAGGTACTTGTTCATTATGTTTTGTTTTAAGATGAATTTACGTACTTGTTGTTTGTAGACACCGATTACAAATGCGACTTTTGCTGAGCAGTTAGCTGTTAAATTAGGGGATGTATTGACTACGCCAGGAATGCAGTGTGCACAAAGTGATCCAGAAGTGAATACGAGGCCTATTCAACGGAAACAACCTTCAGGTATGCAGAAAACACACAAAGTTGCCTTGAACTTGACCGTTTTAATATAATTTGACATTACGTTAGGCAACCACAATTACAAACATCTTTTGCTTTCTGTTCATTATCATTTTCTTCCTATTACGGCTATATTTTGGTTCTTTTTTCAGTTGCTACTGGTTTCATAAATGATCTCTTATCAGAAATCCCTGAAGATTCCTTCGGTGCACCATCTCAAGGTCTATTTTCAGGCGGTGGAGGACTTTTTGACGATGATGACAACTTTGAAAAACCACCACCTATTATAATCCCATCAAATGCTGCAACATCAAAGAAGAAGGTACCTAATTTATTTGATGAGGATGAAGAGGATGACTTCTTTTCTGGTTCATCTTCAATTCAAACACAATCATCTGTGACACCTCATCCTACATCTATGCAGCCAGCTATGCCACATTCATCACAAGCAGATATACAAAAGAAGAAAGTGCGGAGTCTTTTTGATGAATCTGATGAAGAAGAAGAGGATGACTTTGCTGTACCACAGAATGAAACGTATCTTTATGGTAAGAAAGATATAGGCGTTTTGTTTCCTTCAAATGAACCACCTTCTTTGGTTGAAGGGAAAAAGGAAGAGAGAAAGAAACCGATAGGTGGTGTTAATGTATTAGGTGGGTTCTTTCCAAAGAAACGAGTGTCATCATCATCATCGGATGATAAAACTGATGACGAGGATGATAAAAATGATAATGGTACCGTTAGTAAACTATTGGAGCCTGTTTCGCCTGTTCAAAATACTGAGCAGTCGAAAGTTGAGGTTAGGGTTCACGATCTGCCATCTTTGAATTCAGCTGCTACCAGTAAAGTAAAAAAACGTGTTTTGTCCTTGTTTGATGATACTGATGATTTATTCGAAGATGATTTGTTTCCATCTTCAACAACTGTTACTGCTATTATTTCTTCGAAAGCGATTACGACAAGCAATACAATATCTTCATCAAGTGGCAAGCAAAGGAAATCACTTTTTGATGATCAAGATGTTCATGTCACAAGTCACGATGTTGATGAATCCCATCCTCCTCCTTTATTACCTTCAAGTGGCACACTAGGTCAGGAAGTGAAGAAGAAGACAAAGACTAGGAATCTCTTTGATGAGTCATCTGAAGAAGAAGATGATATGTTTACAGCAATTCCTACTTTGGGAATATCGGGAAAAGAGGAAAATGTTGAGAAGAAAAGCTTATTTCGTGATTTAGATGATGATAAAATTGTTACAAATGAAATTACTGGGGATATGATGGGAAAAGAAGTAAAAAAAATTGTTGATGTGAAAAGAGAAGAAATTATTGCGGATATTGAAAAGATAAGTACAGTAGAAACAAAAGATAACACTCTTAAACAAAGATTTAGTCTTTTTGATGATAAGCCACCTTTATTGGAAGATGATGATTGGGATGATCCACCCATTTCGTCATTGATGCAAACAAAGCAGAAGGACATTAATGCCACTCGAGAGCAACTTCCAGCAAAATCATTTGAAAGTGAACCAACTACTTTATTTGGTGACATCATAGAAAATTCTTTACCCAACACAAATAAAGAATCTTCAGTACGAAAGGAACAGGTTGACGTTAAAGCAATAGATATTAAAGATATCAAATCAACGACTCGAGAAATTTTTAAAGAAGAAAACAAGAGGCTACTAAAACCTAGTTTTAGTCTTCTTGATGATAGGCCACCATTGTTGCAAGAAGATGACGATTGGGATGATCCACCTAAAGTCTCCCAACATTCACTGATTCCTGCAGGGAGGAAGGAAATTTTTGCGAAGGCAAATGTAGAAGAAATTAGTGAAATGCCCGTTAAAGAGGAGAAATCTCCGGAGAAAAGTAAGCTCCGCTTTAATGCTCAATGGCCGAGTTGCTCATGCGACAATTTAACTTTCGTGCGTTTTCTATGTTGTCTTAAAAATGTTAAAGTGCTTTTACTAATTAGCAGGTAAATTCAACTCGGCGCATGCGCAATTTATTTTCAATTTTATAAAGTTGCTCATGCACTAGCTTGAATTTACCGCTTAAATTCGATTCTTCGTACTTATCAAATTAAAAGCAGGAAGCTGATATTTAACCTAACTTATTCTATTATTATTCTATACTTATTCTATTTAATATTTTCAAGGCAGCAGAGACTATTTTTGACTATTTCCTTTGTGTTCCTCAATGTTTCATTCGTTAAATTGATGTATGTTTTATCGAGTATTGAAGTCTCCAATTTCGATTTTCTTGCAGAATTACCAGGAAAATTAAAACACAATCTTAACATCAATGTAAATGCATTAATACCAGGTGCTAAAATCTTGAAATCTCAGAAAGCAGTAGAAATAGATGAAGACGGACAAGAAACAAAAACAAAAGGAGTTACTATACCTTCTAAAGTTGATATACCTACTCCTTCTGCTTCTACTCCTATTGCACAATCAAATTCTGATGTCTCAATTCCGAAAGAGGACCAAAATCAAGACCTGTCTGAAGATTTAAATATTTTAACGAGTGTAACTAAGGTTAGTATCGGTTAATAACCTCAAATCTTATTTGTCTTTTTTTTTCTTGTTTTTCAATTGCCTCTTTCAAAAACTGAAATTTGTTGTAATGTAAATGTATAATTAAAATTTTCTTCAGACTCGAGCAAAGATCCCAATAAAACGTCACCCATCAACGCGTCGAGGACGTAAAGTCGCACTTGCCAACTCACACAACGCAGAAATCACCAAAAATATTGAAGAAACAGACAAAGTAACTGATATTAAACAAGTGGATATTCAACTTTCTAAAGGCTCTGAAGTTCCAAGAGATGTTGTCACACAATTAAAGGAAGAAATTTCATCAGTTCCACCTGTTCCATCCATTCCTAAAGATGCAGATCTAACCTCAAGTAAAGACTCAAATTTAAATTTTGAAGTTAACCCACCATTACTCTCTGAAGAGAACAACGAGGGGAACAACGATGATTTCAAATCATCTACAAAAAATGTAACAGGTGAACTATCCACCCCTACAAATGCTATAATTCCTACTTCTTCATCTTCTTCGACGCCTAGAAAGCAATTGATTGTTGAAGATTTTGATGGTGATACATTGAAACCTTCGCCGCTTGAAGAACTTTTGAATGTAGAAGATGGGAAGAAAGAAATAAAACAAGAGAAGGCCGAATACAACAAAACTATGAAGAAGATTAGCTTATTTGATGATCTGGATGAATATCAAGATAATGATGATTTATTTACAACTCATCCGAAGAAGACTGATTTATTCCAATCACTTTCATCTGATTCCTTGGCAAAGAAGAAAGGAGTTGAGAATGTTCGGGTTTTTGACGATATACTACCAACCAAACCGCTGGTGACAAAACAACTGCCGCCCAAATCCACTGAATCTCCCAATTTAAGAAAGACTACACACCAGGTTGGTGCAGTTAGTAATAATAAAGTAGATGATATTGTTGAACCTAAGAAGAAGATTAGTTTATTCGGTGATGTAAATGAAGACGATGATGATGATTTATTTGCGGAGACGAAAATAAAAAAAGCATCAAAAGTCTCTAAATATCATACTAGTCTTTTTGGGGACAATGACGATGATGATGACCTTTTTGGGGATATTGGTTTAAAGAAAAAGGTAACACAACACAGTCAACATAAACAGTTGGCCACTGAACAAGTGCAGAAGCAATCAGAGAAGAAGAACATATCTCTTTTTGGTGATGAGGATGATCAAGAGGATATTTTCGCTTCTACAGTTAAGAAAAAGGCAACTATGAAGAAAACAAAAACAAGTTTTGCTTCTAGTGGGACACTAGTAAAAGCACCGAGCATGAAGCAGGCAGTGTCATCTTCAAAATCGTCTGTGAAGAATGATCCATTGGCTGATCTATTTGCGGATAGTGATTAAGTTAATTGGTAAACATATATACATATAGTTATGTGAGTATATCTGAAATCAAATTATGAAGTTTTGTTTAGTTAAGTTTATAATGGTACAATGTTATATTGTGAGAAAGCAGGTTTTGTATTTTTCCCTTAAATTAAAAGTGGGATTTACATTTAAATAGATTTTAATTATCATCGTGTAGTTTAGTTGAAAAAAATTATCAGACATAAGCATGTTGGGAATTGCTCGTTATGACCTTTTGCCACCCCAAGCATTTATCTGCATACTTGATGCTACGAGTGTTACCGATGTGACCGTGTTCTTCAAAGATTAGCACGCGACTTTTGCTGAACTACCCCCACCGCTGGGCGTATGCGTTAGGGTTGTACTTTCCGCTCTTCTGCAC
The DNA here is from genome assembly GCA_027575565.1 of Diploeciton nevermanni. Taxonomy (NCBI): domain Eukaryota; kingdom Metazoa; phylum Arthropoda; class Insecta; order Coleoptera; family Staphylinidae; genus Diploeciton; species Diploeciton nevermanni. Next base: position 153,519 of record JAODIE010007740.1, read on the forward strand.
TTCCTACCCATTCCTGCGTTCTCATCTTATACCTGGCAACGCTAGATAGCGTTGCTGTTCGACTGACACGCATGTCACCGCCTGCAATCTTAGTTGCCTATCCTATTATGATTTCATCTAACAAAGTTACGATTTGTGTTGGTACAATTGTTTAAGTTGATATTTTTATTGCTTGATTGGTTGGTATTTAAATGGACAACAATACTTTAAGTGTCGGAATTTTTAGTTCACACTTGAAACAAGGAAAATTTCAGCGGTGATCTGGTTGCTTAATTAGTTCTCGGGGTAAGTGGATTAAGAACAAAAAAATATTGCATGCAAACTATAATATTTTAATCTTATTGATCATCAATTACACTGTGGAAGAGAAAATTTCTGATGGAGATGACATTAACGGCATTCGATCAAACATAATTTTCTAAGAAAACGGGTTTTTCAAAATTTTCGTATGGTCGTTCGATTTTTTATTAATTTCGATTTTGGTGATTGACCGAATTTTGGTTGCGATGTATGAATAATATTCAATTAGTGAGTGAAAAATAAACAGAGGAATATACAATAAAATTTATATTTCTATCATCTACTAGTAACACATTATCATTACTTGATGATAAACAACTGAAAACTAGGAATTATTGTGATTTTTCTGTTTTTCAGTGAATCCAAGTAACATAGGCTCTACTTACCACCAAATAGTTGTCTCCACAATGCTTGGGATTGAAACAAACAAAAATTTGCTTTAATACTCAATGAAACCACATCAAACAGTTATTTAGTGAATAATTATTATATTTTACTGGTTTACATTATCACTGTTTGTTGTTTGGAAGTGTTTGGCACGCAATAAAAATCTTTACTGCGAGATAATTAACATTAATGTATCGCACAATCATACCACCTCCTGGGTAATGTCCTGTCTAGATTGAAGGTATTCAGTACGAGTGTAATTATTATTTAAACATTTCAACATCCTCATTATATTTATATGTAATTCAAATTGTATCCGATATTATCTATGAATTAAATTCAACACTCTCTGCGATCCTGTCTTATATTTAAGTATTTCATAGTAATTGTTATCATCAAGGACCTTAAACTCTTAAAAGATAGAATTCGATAGTCATAGATTTAATCGTACAATAAATTCAACAAGAATCCGATAATGATGTGGTGCGCTCGTTTGTTTGTCTTTCACTTACTTAATAGCAGTTAAAATAAATCACGGCTTGTAGTTTTTAATTGGAAAACTTGTGTGCAATTAGATTTTCAACGTGTGCTGGCTTACTTTTACTGATTACGCTGATCGATTATCTTCAATATTCGTTGATAGTGCACCCGCGTACATTGCGTTGCCTATTCGGATTGTATCGCTGCTTAGAATAGTATGCACATCATTGGTGTGTCTGCTTGCCTATAGTAAGACACCTGTAGGCCAATACTAGGCCTGTCATATAACTAGAATGTCAATTGTCAATGCTGTCAATTGTTAGGTCATAATAAATTCAGCAAAGATCAAACCGAGCTCGTCGCCTGATGACTATCTCCACAATGGCTATCCAACGACGAGCACACCGATAACGCTACCGGCGAGTAGGTATTATTGTAATCATTACAATTCAGATACAACCTGGAATTCATCGCCTTGTCACAATCCGGGCAACTCCTCTTCTTCTTCTTGTTTCTTCGGAGTATATCATAGGCACACCGTGCGTGTAGGATGTGCGCACAGGGTAGAGCTTCCAAGCTGCCGCTTTCTATGCCATATGGAGATCCGCAACCTCCACAGGTCAAGTCCAGGTCCTGGAGGAGACGATTGGCGACTCTCTCATGATGCTGCTTCTGGTCTTCGTCGCCCAAACTGTGGTAGATTTTAGCCAGACGCGTGCGCACTGTACGGACGAGGAGCTTTGCACCGACGGAGCTGGCTACTTCTAGCAGGCGAGTGTTGAATTCCAGCGGGCGACAGTTGCAGATTTTGTGCTGCAGGCGCAGGGCTTCCAGGCAGCGTGCAGCGCCATCCATGGACTCCATTTGGATGACTCGATCGCCCATCGCCGCTGCGGAACCCATCGCGGTTTCATACTGACGGAACGCTTTCTGCAATGTGAGGAAACACGTTACGACTGCTAGAAACAGACGCAAACAAGAATTGAAGACACAAGAGGACACGACTCCCAAGAAGAGGTAGAAGCGACAACCAGAAACAAATATATCGGTAACTTACGTTGATATCATGCTTCTTTCTATAAATGTCGCCCATAATTCTTATACTTCTTGCATAGGTCGCCTGATCACCTGAGACAAGTGCTAGTCTCGTCGCCTCGGAGCAATAGTCATGAGCGTCTCCAAGTTCGCCCTGTTTTCTTAACGCTGACGCCATCTGCAGTAGGGCAGCACGATGATGCCTCGAATTGAGATCTCCAAGCTGCAAACTTCGGGACAAATCGTAAGCCTTCGAAGCGTACCTCGCACTTTTATCAGCATCCTGTAGCCGCGCGAAGAGTTCCGACAACCCAACATACACCTGCAGCTCCAAGGCATTGTCGTTGACAGCTTGAGATATGCGATGTGCATGTTGGAAGCTATCCAGCGCTTTGTTGAATCCAGCCAGTTCGAGGTAGACCGACCCTACTGTCAGATGAACATGCCCCGCCGTGGCACACTGTTCACATTCATTGTACAGTGAGTGTCTTGCATAAGCCAACGCACGTTCCAAGCCACCCATGCGTTGATGTGCTCGTGAGAGGTTAAGATAGCTCTCGGCGCGCATATTCGGATTGTCGAGTTCCTCGGAGATGTAGAGTTGTTTATGCGCAAACTCCAACGCGTCCCTGAAATTGTAAACCAGTTAGCCAAGTGTTTCTCCGAGTGGTATGTGTATGTTTAGTTGCCTGTACTTTCCCCAGTCCATGTAAGCTTGATAGAGGTATCCTAGAAGCTCAAATTTATCCTCACGTCTTCGGATAGCCTTCAAAGCTGACTTCCATTTGCGCACAGCTTGCTGTTGCTTGTGTTGGGCGTAGAGTTTGACGCCTTGTTCGACCTTCCGCTTGGCGAGGCGATGATGTAACCTGGCACGACATCCTCGGAAGCATCCCCATGCACAGCACCATTTTCGCAGCGCGGAGTGAGGTGTTCGTACTTCAGCGTACGCGGTGTCTCTCTGCAAGGAAGAGAAGCTGTCGAACGCGGTGTTGGTGTCTCTTGTGCCAGTGCCACCCCCGCCCCAGGTCCATGTGCGATGCCCATTGTGGCTGTGGGCGTTGTGTATATGGTCCCGGCTGCCGGAGAGGTTGAAGTTTGAGGCAGAGGTGTGACTGTGCAGACTGCCCACCCGAGTGAATCCATCGCGATGGTTGCGGTATTGCTCCCGGTGGACGGTACCGGTGCGAGAACGAGGGTTGGCGTTGGTGCCGTCGAGGCCGTCCAGTGGGTGGCGCGAGCCATCCGGGGAGGAGAGGAGGCGTGTTGCTGAGAGTTGATGGCTTACGCCTCCGCTAGAAAGTAGATCAATTTTCCGACTAATATTACACATGGTAAGTATTAATTCACACGAATTAATGTTTGAGTTTAATTATTAGACGCGAGAAACGTCTGTTAGCGAAGCGTATGGGTGGTGTATCCTGTTGTCAATCAGTTTCTAACATTTTTCATAGTGCTGGTGTTGGGTTATGATGGGTGTGATTACTACAATTATGGTTATATGATAAAAAGTTTGGTTAATTGAATTGTGAATTAAAGTGAATTAGCAAATTTAAATTGGAGTTTTGTGAGTAGGTTGAATGAGATTATTAAGTGCGATAGATTGTTTATAAGCTTTTCCATTTCTAATGAAGGGATTTCTAATGAAGAATGCAGCTAAGACGTAACAAGGAGAGTTTTTAATTGTACGTCATTTTCTGGAATTGCTTGACTGCCTTAAAAAATTTCAGTAATTTTCAGTTACTATCATGTTTCATGAGTTCATTTGGCAACTATTAGTGCAGATGAATTGAACTGATTGATTCGCTTTTCTGGGTGACCTTCCAAACCGTCATTCTCTTCGGGTTTTATTCAAAATGTCATCACCTGTCAACACAATCACGTGGTAACACGAATGACAATTTGGGCTTCTGGGTCAATTCCGGATGGAGACTTTGATCTGTTGTGAACACTGTCACCCTACTAACTTGAATTTTAAAATGTTAATTCAATCATTATTAAATATTGATTGTTTTCTCAACCCATTTCGATTTCTTGTACTTTGCGAAACGGATATGAACAAGTGAATTTTTCAAAGTGTTAACTCTTACCTTATGAAGTCATGGTGTGAGTTTAGCGATTCCCAAGACATAATTTATAACGTTTTATATTACTATCTTTTTGATTACTTTTCCTTTTAAACTGGCATTTTGAACACTTGCTTTAACTTGCAACGCTTTCTTCCATTCTTCAATTTTCTTCTAGTAATATGAAATCTTAAAGTTAAATCTTCTTTTTATTCCTATTAGTGGAGAGAGATTTTTCCTTTAGTATCTTGCTTTTTCTATTATAATAAGTTGTTGAATTATTTAACTTTGTAAAGTGTATTTTTATCTTCGGTAAATGTTGCTTTACGTTGATGATTTTTAAGGTTAGGTTAGCTGTAAGGTTTTTAAATAGTTATAAGATCAGTATTATATATATATATATATATTTTTAATGGTATCAACATTTTTACATTTTCTTCTCATTCTGCTTAATATGACTTTTCAGCTTTTTCCTTTTTCATTTCCTTTTTTCTTGCGATTCAATAAAAATCTTAACTTTCTACCTTTCTTCTGTTTTGCTCTTTTCTTTCAGTCCTCTTATTTCTTTTATTTTCTTGTTGCTTCTTGCCTTTTGTATTTTATTAACTTTCCTCCACGTTCTTTTCTTCCCTTTCGAAGTCACGATAAAATGTGACTTTGGTGACATTCTCGATTTATGTTCCTTGCCATTATTTCAAGCCTAGCACGATTCAAATCTTAATAGTTTTTCTCCAGCTTTTGTTGTATCATAAATTCGAGAGGCGCTTGTTGTTTAGATCGCTGGTCACGTCCAAGAGAGTTGTTGGTTACTTGCACTTGCTTGAGAAAATCAAGAAAACTCTCATTGTTGAATCTGGCTCAGCTTACAAAGAAAGGACTTTTCCTAGCTATTTGTTTGATTTAATTGTTGAAATAAATGTACGCAGAAAGAAGGCTTGATTGATCAAATTGCTCTTGATTTTCTATTTATTATAGCTATTCTTTCCTTTCCCAATTCCCAAGAAGGAAATTCCATTCCAATGACTTCTTCTTCTTCTTCTCTTGCTTCTCCTGCACTTCTCTCTTATCTTGCAAAACACTCTTCCTACACAGTAGATTACGATGACTTAGCGGTTGACATTTAGCAGCACTCACTCGTTCTACTCTCGACTGCGGCGTTTTTCACGGCTGGCCGCCCCTTGAGGGGGCTCGGGGTTGCGTTAATCCGCGCGCTCTGACCCACATCGGCCGCTCCGCCCCGCTGCACATTTCTTGCACTATACACGCTCGTCGTCACTCATGCATCGACACTTGCCACATCACCTGCCGCCTCCGCACACCGCCACCGGCTGCTGCTTTATCGCAATTGCTGCCGAGATGGTTACACTCATTTACATCCGATACAACGTTCTTCTCATCATATTTTATTCAATAAGACCCAATAATAAAGCAGTAATTGTATTAATGGATAATTATTTATTCGATGCCCTGATTGGTATTTAACCTTAATCTTGTTGGTTTATATTCAGTTGCTTATTGTAATTTATATAGGTATGCGAGTAATTTTCTTCAGTTTTTTTATTTTTAGTAGGGGGCGGCAGCTGCATTTACGTGGCAGGTCGCGGCGGGTTGGGCCAGGCGCAGGCCTCGGCGAGAGACTGTCGCCGTTGTGCTGGCCGCCGCCGACGTAGACGCAGCGCCACCAGCGCACAGCATCCCGTCTGTCGTATAGATTTATACAGCCGCCCCTCCTTGCCTCCTTGCGTCGCTTTATCTCCTTTCGGGAATTTACATATTACACTGCGTGTAACCAGAAGCACCCCATTCAAATGTAAAGAGTAAATCAACTATGGGTTGTCAGTGGAGTGAATGGTGAGTGGAGAAAATGAAGAACAGCATAGACTATACAGAGTGTTTCAATAGAACAAGTTGTACTTTGTAGGAAGTACTTTTTTACAATAAAGCATAATGTTTGAACACTCTGTAGATTGTATTGTAATATTATAATGGGTGCAGAGTGCTTGGGAGGTGGTTGCTTCAACAAGCTTGACGCGTTTGTGATAGGTTTTTTTGTGAAGGTGCGCTTTCTTTGTTTTTCTTTCAAAGTTTTTGCAATTGATTTAAAACTGTGACGTCATTGACTTCAACAAGGTCGGACACGTTAGAACCCGTCTCGGAAAAGAGCTGCAAGTGTAAATGGACGGCATACGACTATATTACTAAATGCTCTTACCAGCTGTTCTGAGTATAGCTACTTATGCAAACAAGTCAAATAATTTTTATTCCGAGTCGTCAAGTTGAGGTTACGCGTCAGCTCGGAATTTGTCGGAAAACTTCGGCAGGTCTCGTAACGCTGGTGGGCGTGAACTCAGATAATAGACTAAACAACTAGAAGTTTATTGTCTACTAAGTTAAATGGAATTCAGCAAAAAGGACTTTTACCTGAACTCCACATTCACTAATTAAGTTAGTTAAGTTACGCGAATTTGTATCAATTTCCAACGGGTAGTAATGATGTAAGCAAATCATGAGAGCACAGTGGTGGCAAAAGCTTTGAATAAGCTCATCTACCTGGTATGAGCGGTAGAATGAAGCAAAGTCATATAATAAAAATTTATCATAATTTATACATTGTTGGTATTACAGCAGTGTTGATAATAATTAACAATTAGCGATTACAAGTAAACAGTTGTTTTGGCATGATTTTACTTTGAACTTTGTTTGCTTATGTATAAAACGTTTCTTGGCAAGTTGCCTGCTTTCCTTCCACTGATTTCAAGGTTCTTGCAAAGTTGAGGTTAATAGAAGTGTTGTAATTTAAAAGCTAGCTGCACCCCGTCGAACAGGAAAACGGTGCAGCTACTGGAGCGGCCAGTGGTGGGAGGTCAAGTACGTCCTCGGTCTATGACCAATGTTGTTGCAGTATGCTCACAAAGCACAATAATCAAGTATGAAAGTGTTGTAATTCTCATAACCTCAATGGAAAACTTCTGAGTATTTGTATGTTCGTATTGAGTGGATATTGATGAATTTTTTTATCCATTTCTATCAATATGCTGTAATGTCAACATGACTAAAATTGTTTCAATTCTAAAATAACTCCATTTTTTTCTTTCTTCTATTTTCTTCTTAAATTGCATTTTTTATTATCAATACATTTTATCCGATTCTCCCACTTTCCAAAAAAGAAAAAGAAATACTAAGGACTCTATATGGATAGCTAGATTGGATAGAAATAGGGCATGACAAGATGGATTCTATTGCTCTGCTCACAGTTAGGGACGGAGTCAGATGGAAAATGGGTCAGACCGAACGAATGAACCGAATTGAACCTGCAAGCGCGCCGGGCCGAAGGTAGGCCTCGTTTTCTCCCTACATTTATTTACTTTCTGCCTATTCACTGTTGCTGTTACATCTGTAACCGTATAAGTAGGTTGGTTACGTCTTGGGAATATTCTATATCCACAAATTAATTGAATTATCTTCTACAAATAATCAATGGAACACTGGAAACGAACAAAATTGGTTATGTATTATTAGGTTAGGTTCGGTTCACAGCATTAAGATGTTAACCTAAATAAATACTCAAGATATAAATATCGATATCAAATTTATTTTTATAATAGCACTGTATTATTTAATTTCTATTAAAGAAACATACATTTTTCTTTTATTGTGTTAATAAAATTTAACTATAACACTTACTTTTATTCATTTGGTAGAACGTTAAAGGCATGTTGCCTTCTTAGGTTAGTCATTAGAGTTGAAAGATTGTCTGAAAATGTGACTGGGTGTGCACAATAAAGTGTTTTGAGTTATTTAGGTTATGTTTGTAGATCACACAGAAAAAACAGCCGACCACCTTTCACTCAGAAGAATTTCAGAATTCGCAGATTACTCTTAAGGGTTTAAAGATTGTCTAGAAGTGTGACTGGGTGTGCTCATTACGGAGTTTTGGGTTATTTAGTTTATGTTTGTTTTAGATCTGTCTAAATGTCTTAAGTGGTTAGCAAAAGGAGAATAATAAGTTTGGGGATTTTTGAGAGCGCGCATGTGTTCTTTGTACCGAATTTGAACCTTTTTGTTGCAGGTTAACTTGTAGATGTCGCTAGATTTATGGAGTTCAAGATGCAGATTTTAAGTCCAGACTTGATTGTGTTGATTGAGAATTTGAACAATAGTAAGAAGAAGGAAAAGCTTGGGAGAAAACAAGTAAATTGTCGAGAATTCTGAAATTTATGGTTTTATTTATTTTATGGTTAAATTGAAATCCCAAATGCCAATATAATAAATATTAAGACTATTTTAATACGCTTTCTACTCGTAAATGTTTCTAAATTGTTTTTTTTTTCTTTTCTTTTCTTATTCACTTGTGATTTTTCTCTGCAAAATTCTTTTGCCAATCAACAAAGTAAAGAAAAAACTAAGAATTTCTCATAAATTTCCACAAAAACTTTTCTTTACTTCTAAGATATGAGTTCTCCGTACATTTTCATCATCTTGTATAATCTATTCCAAAGCTTGGTAATCTTATTTTATGTGATCTTCGCCGTCGGTTTTCCTTCTCTCTACATTATTTTTCGTGACATTTTACTGATTTTCTGAACTTTAACAACTTATGTGCATTCTATAATTCGCATTCTGCCAGTTTAACTTCCTATTATATTTCTTTTCGTTCCCCTATTCGTGTTTTTTAATCTAGAAAGCAGGTTATTATATTTCTTGTTGGCTGTAGATACTTGTACTTACAGCCAGAGGCATTTTTTGATTACTTCTTTTGAGAAGCAAGATTTTCCAGAACACAACAAACCGAAAAACATTGCTAATACTACAAAATAAGAGAGAAATAAACGAAAAATAATTTAAGTGAGAAGAAAAAACATCACAGATGTCACACAATAAGTACATTTCAGAGCATTTTTACCTACCTAGTAGGAAGATCATGTTCAGACAGGATGCCAGAAAAAATTAATGGAAAAAAACCAGATTGTAATGAAAGTAAGATGAAATTTTAAAAATAAATAAAACAAAAATTATGAAGAACAAGAGATAAAAGAAAGTGAAGGAAGAAATATTCATAACCTGTAATTTAAAAGACAATTTTTATTTCAATGTTTGCACATTCATCTCAGAATAATGATGACATTCATAAAGACTGTTTCAAAATGAAAACAAGAAATTGATGTCACCACATCACATCACATTCTAGTCTTGAATTTCAAATTTCCTTTTTTATTGCTTCCTTCTAACTTCCTTCAAATTAAACCTTACCTATAATCAAATTTCCTTCCTTCCTTTATGTACATTGCTCTTCTCTAATTTGGACAGCGATAAATTACCGCCATTCCCACTGCTTGAAGTTGAATTGTGCCCGAAATTAAAAAGATGTTGGTTATTTTGTAGCATGGCTTGACTGTGCTGAGTAATCGGTCGTTGTTGGTATTGCTGACTGTGGTTAAATCGAGTTGTAGTTAGTGCTTGATTATTGACAGGTAGATTCACTGCTGCGTTCGTAGTTGGATTCAGGCTGCAAGCTGATTGTTGACTGCTTTGTTGTGTAACGTCCTGTGCCATCTTCATTTGTTCCTGTTTGCTGCGATGTTCGCTAATGCTCTGTACAATCATGTTGAGACAATCTAACGAAGAATGATTGTCGCCTGCAAATTCAATTGTTTATTACTTTCTATTACCCATGATACTTTAATCAGTTTTAAACTAATGTTTCAACGTCGAGATTGTTGCACTCTTTCGTGTGCACAGGTCTCATAATAATAATAATAATAATAATAATAATTGTATATGCACACACGTGTGTTTGTTTTCAATGCGCACTTCTATTATTACAATCTGTTCAAAACTACAATGGCGCCCAATTCACGTCAAAACATTATCCTTGCAGCTACCCGATACCCAGGTGGGTCTTGCTTTGCTTAGTTTCTGTTGTTTGTGTTCGGGCAAGTTTAGCATCAAGTGTGACCGTCCACAAGCGTGACCCAGTCTACCGAAGTAATCCGATGAGCTTCGTGATGACCCGAAACCTCGCCTTGCCGACTAAATTGTGACCCAGATTCGGAGTAGGGAGTTATTCGCAAGAAGCAGTAGTCAGTCAGCGGACATTTAGTAATTTAGTTGTGCTCACAAGACATAATTAATGAATCACCCTACCGTTGAAAAGATATAAATAATGCATCAATCATTTTCAATTCCCACGAAACTCTAATTTATTTATCATCCACACTCTGATTTTCCTTCCTAGTTATTTTCCTGCTTTCAGCACTTCGGCAGTTTTACTAGTCATGGTACTAAATTGCGTTTTCCGCCCATTTTCTCTCTCTCTTCCACCGGTAGTCTTGCAGATCGAATGCTTTCTGGTTCCTGCACTTGAGTTGACATGCTCCGACATGTTTCGAGAGGAAGGTGCAAATTGCTTGACAGCATGCTGTACTTCTAACAGCTATTTGAGTAGCGTACCGCTCGTATCCAATCAACTATGATCGGTATAGGGAGCTGGAAATCATCGGCATTATCTCTGAATCTGGAGAGACTGAACGTTGCCGTTCTTGTTTTGTTACTCTACAGTTACGAAACTATCTCGTGACTAGTCACCTACTTACAAATTCTCAATATAAAGTCAATCCAATAAAGGTCAAAATAGAATACTTAAATCCCTTATTAAAAATACTCTTAATTGAAGCGGCCTTTGATAGGTCGATAGGTGTTTTGGATAATTCAGTCGCGTCTCGCGCGCAACAGATGTAATAGTCAATTCTTTTGGTATTACTATAGAACATCCCGAAAAACTTGTTTCAAAACCATTTGAATTTTTCATCCATTTTTTGCAACTCCATTCAATATAAATACAACCAGATAAATATTGAATTAAAGCAAGTGATAGTAATTAATTTTTTTCAACCATCTAATTGTTAAATGTTGTTGTAATTGTGGGTAGACGTACTCAAGGCTGTAGCGTAAACCACACGAACCGAATATTAATTGAGATAGTTGAAATCATACTTGCAATTACATCTTGATGAGATTGTTCAGCAAGGTTGGCAACTGGTGTTATGGACAGCTTTGGCAACGCTGTCTGCCGTTGTCATAAGTAAGGAGAACTTTACCTACCTTTACGGATCTAATAAGGTGGCTACGGTTGTGTTGTTGTAACTACGAATGTTTACTAAAAAACATACATAGCGTATGGTCGTGGAGAGTACTTAGATTACAAGTCGGAGGTGGCAGAGTGGTTTGTACGAACTATTAGAACTGTTTATATCACATAATTAAAATTGAGTACTTTGTTTCTTTGCCATTTTCATCACCAAACATTTCCGACTGTTATTTGGGTTGCCCATTAATCTCATCTTTTTGCTTCTTAGAACAAACAAGAAATTACCTTCAGTTAACTAAATACAGTATTCGTTTAAATAAGTTTCCAATTTGTTTTATCCGTTTCAATTGCCTTACCTCCACTTCCCATCAGCTAACTCTTCACGTGTCTCTGCCCGTTCGTTTTTGTTGTCCCAGTTGTTAAAAAATGTTTACGGCTGCTACTCGCTCATCAACAGCAGCATATGTGTTAAACATCCCTTGCATGGCGAGCAAGCACTTTACATCGAAATGTTTAGCACCGGATGTTTTGCTTTCGGAACCTAAACGACACTCAATGATACTTTGAAGATTCCGAAATGAAAACAGAAATAAAAGCACCCTTGGCTATACTATGCCAACCTTGATTTTACTATTACTGAGATTTGCTTACTTTTGGAAACAAGAAAGATAAACAACTAAATACTCATTTATATTTTCGCAACAATGAGTTACAATCGAGTTTCAATTTTCGGCTAAAAAACTAAAGGCAATTGGAATACTAGTGTCGTATTGGGCAACTCATACTTAATCGAGTGAACGTACTTGCATTACATTTCAAATGTATATTTGTTTGGAATATGCGTTCATATCAGCGACTGCCCTTTTTAACAAAATTTCACTTTGAGAACTTATAACTTCGGAATTAAAAAAGATAAACAAATCACGTTTTCACACATTTCTTCGGTATCTATTCACAAATTGCTATTAAAGACAGCTAAATAATGTCATAATAATTACGGAAGTTATGGGATAATATATCAAATTGCATTGAAAAACTGCTCAAACATAAAACCAAAATTAAAGAAAAACGATCGACGTTTCAAAATTTTTGATAAGCCCGTTTTCCTAGAAAAACATTATTGATCGAATGCCGTTAATGCCATCTCAATCGGACATTTCCCGTTCTACAATGTTGTTTGTGAATTGTTTATGTACATGACAATAAACAAGGAAGTTTATACTGGGATGTGACTTGTCAATCAAATAGTTTTCTCAGCACCGTTGAATATGTGGTGTGTTAGTAACCATCCTCTACTAAAGCTGCTGGCGACCGAACCAGCTGCTTGCAATACAGTTGCAATGCAACAAGATGACAATCTCTTCTGTGGCCATCTTTGCGTTTGTTGTGCTACGCACACGCCACAATATTTATGCGAGTAAACTTAGAGATACGGGGAGGTATCTATAACCGAATGCGTCTCAAATGTATTTTTAACATTTACGTGATACTTGCGCTCACAGCGGCTTAAACAACAGTCAACCCGAGTCAAGCAGGAGCAGGAAATATGTACGATTGTCACTTGGACTGAAATAAGTCACGATTTACTGCTAGCCCTGCTAACTACTGCTATAGAATCGGTAGTCGAGAATGATGCGGACGAAAAAAACTTGAAGTGCTCTAAACAAGAAATACCACTACGAGAATATGTATTCCAATCAAATGAATTACTCTGTTCTATTTTCGATTTGGTTTGATTTTAAAAAAATCACAGGATAAAGTTAGTCTAGATAAGAAGAGAAGAAGCATATTACCATTGCAATTGGCATGATGATGATGATGGTGATGATGATGTCCATTCGTACAATTCATCTCCTGATACTTTCCTCTTGCAACACCTTGTAGTTGATCATTACAGAGCTCTGTGTTACCGACCATGCCACCTCTGCCATTATTCTCCGCTGCAGCAACAGTGAAATGGTGTCCAAGCCGATCCGAAACAAATGTTCCACCCTAAAATAGAACCCAACGTTATTTACAACATACACTTACAACAATACATCAATTTTGGTTGCGAAATTATTTATTAAGAGTGTAGCTGGAAAATGTCCGATTCCATTGCATTGCTTTTCCGATCGAAACAGGGCCGGCGTGATGATTTGGCAGCGAGTCAACTTCAAGTGCCTTAGGCAAAGCTCGCAAGAGTTTCATTTGACCGGCTGGGGGGATCACACATGGCGGATGATTGTTGGCGCTGTATTGGACGAACATGACCAAGATAAACAACTTGAACCTACTAGGTGTTGCCGGCAAACCATCACACAAATCGAGCAAGAGATGGTTGCAGTTGGCGCTTGCTGTTTCCGGAAGCACTCGGTGTATGTAAATCATTTTAGCAAAAATCCTCTCATCTCTCGAAAATGCGCGCTCGTTTGTACGCACGCAGTTTAATTAATAGCCTCGACACGAGACGACACGCGACACGATTTTGATTAAAGCGAACATATAGGCGGCCATTATAAATACCGCGGCGGCGGCGGCGGCAAATGGAAGCCGGACGCATTTATTTTCAAACATGCACGAGTGCCGCATAAAATTACATTTTTACTAGCTGCCGGCGACGCTAAACTCGGACTATTTCGGGATATCTCTGCCACGACATGCTCGCATCCAACAAATCTATTTCAATTAAACCTTGAAACCAACTGATTTCAACGAGAACAATTTGATTTGAGATTGTATTAAATAAAATGTCTTAATCAGATCTCAAACAAGATTGTTTCACGAATGGCTAGCATATTTTACATGTTTTTACTGTTGTTGATGTAGATTGGGTTGCATACGATCTCAACATTCTACAAAGGCATTTCTAGGAAAACTAAAAATACCGTTTTTTTTTTATGGAAAAACATCCGACTGTTGAATTTAATTGATTAGAATATTTCATAAATTACCGGTTTGTAGTGTCAGTCATGTAGTGTGTGTTGCCTATATTAATACATACTTAATCAAAGTCTAGTTTCTGTTCTTCAAATAATTAATCTATCAACATATACTAAACTATTAAATTTCTTTGTTGCATTTTTATTTTTCCGGAAAGTGATGCCTAAAAGTTGCATAACTTGGTATTAATCAGTGCAATTTACCAAAGCAATTGCTTTCAAATATACTATAAATATAAATTGTCTCTAATACTAATTAGTTAGTTTAATTGACTAAGTACTGTATTTATTTTTCTGATTGCCTTAAAGGGACAACCATCTAAGATGAGTTGCATATATTCGGAGACCAAGAGCTTATAAACATACCTTGTTGATGACATGAGTATATTATACAACTTGTATAAATTATACATGGCTTTCAAACAAACCCGAAATATCGCATTCTGCAATCAATGCTTTTCTTCTAACTTGTGTCACATAGTGTTGTTGAGTGGAATATCGCTCAAGCGCCTGTTTCATTAAAAAGTAACCAAAGACATAATAAGCATGTCTCATCTAGAAGTGCCGTAAAATATATCGAAACTTGACAGTGTGCTTACTGCAATGTCTAAATTCAGCCATCTTGAAGGGCGCGTGGGCGGTCGTCCACAGCGTGCGGGCCTGCTTTGCAGCTCAACCTGTCATGCGATAAATTCAAGGGAAAACTAAGTGAAACTGACATCTACTCTGCCTTCACTCCTTTCAGCTTGTATTTGCACTTAGCTACACAAAACTATCAACAAGCGTCTAGTTGTATCATTATACTAGAGAATTCTGTTCTTTGCTTGATCAAGCAAAGACTAGACTTTAATTTCCACAATCGACTTAATTATGCTTACATGAATGTTTACTCATAGTTCGGAAATTTCTTCAGCTACGAAAAATTGGGTGCGAGTGTAATATGAGTTGCATATGTATTCAGAGAAAAGTTCTGCTTTGCAACCATGCTTGAAATTATTTACTTCTTTACTACTATCTTTACTGGAGGAGAAAATTATGGAGAAAATGTCATGTATATAGTTTATCAACTCAAATTACGAGCAAACCAACAAACCAAGTTAATTATGTTCTGCTGCGTTGTAATTGCAAAGATTGCAATCAACCATTGTGGGTTGCATACCTTGCAAAATTTCTTTTCCATTCTAGATGTTAATTAGCACAGTTTTATTGAAGTAAATAAACTCTCTATTCTCATATTGTTTCGGCCACTCACTCTTCTTTTTTTGTAAACCAGCTCGTTTAATATCCTCTAACTTCCCCAATTTACATACAAATGAGTTCTGAACAAACAATTGCATCCCAATTGTCATCCCAGTCGACAATAGCTAATTATCTTTAACCTTCTTTTTCTTCATTTTTCTTTCCGCTCACTACTGTTATTCGCTCTGAAAAAAGCGATAAATTGCTCTAAATGACCTCAATCCAAACCTAACCTCTCGCTGAATTCTCAACTAACTAAACAACCAACTAATACAAATAGCCAGCATCGAGTTGGAATGTCGCTCAAATTGAAACAAACACGCCGATGTAATTTAGTAGTAAATTTACACTTGCCAACCACACACAGCTATTTAAGAAACCGCGCGACACTTGCAGAGCAATGAATTTCGTCTCATTGCAAGACCAAAAGAGATGTATTGCAAGAGATGTCGGCAATGTTCATGCTGAATGTTTGTGCGATGCAAGTCGCGACGGAAATTAATGACATGGCTATTTTAACGACGATGAGAGATGGGAAATGTTGAGGCATAACCTCTTACAACATATTTTGCTTCCTGGCAGAAAAGAAAGCAACAGAGGATAGAAGATAAAACCAGACTGAATGAACAAAAAGGGAGCAAATTATTCGGAAAATGTATAATTAGCAGAATTAACTTTCAATAAAGAGAGCTATAATGATATATAGTTGCAGTACTAGTTGTAACAAGGTTTCATCTGTTTGATATATTATAATACACATTATTCTATTTTTGTGACGGCTTTCAATTTTAACAACACAACTTAGTTTTTCTATAATATATAGTTTTGTCTTGTTGGTTGCATACACTTTGATTATTACCTGTCTTATACTCACAAAAATAAGGTAATCGATGAATGAAAAATAGTGCATTCTTCACTAAATTAATAAATCACCAGTAAATTAACTTGAAATTATTATAAAACTAAAGTATCAATTTCGTTTGAATATGAGTGTATTGATTGCTCTGTGGGTTGCATATATCACAACACTAAACAAGTAGTTATCAAGAAAACAAACGTAGAGTAAACCACCGATTATAACTAGGCTCATTACTGAATTTCAGTAACTTTCTAATTTATGACTTTGTGTGTCCATGATGAGTGGTTAAAAGAACGTAACGAATACTGTTTATTTAAGGTCGAAGAATGACAGGTGTCAGTCAACAGCGGCGATCATGCATCATGCAACTCGCAGATTTTCATCTCCTGTCGTCACCTCATTCTTCTCCTAGATGAGTGAGTAGAGAGCTGGGAGGTTCAGGAGCAGTATTCATAGGACGCTGCAGTCTCTAGACGCTCAAAAAGCGTAGAGGGACATCTTAAACTAGTGAATTACAGCAAATTGCATCAAGATGGAATGAGTCTCATGGGAGTGCAACCTTCGTACGTTTAACAAGAAGATGTGTTAGGAGGTTAACACTTTTAGGAGTATTTAGATAGGAATCAATTTGTAAATAAATGGAATTAATTAATAAAACCCTGAATAAAAGTGATTGAACAATGAATTTATGAGTAGAAATAATGATGAGGAAAAGAACAAAACGGAAGAATAACAACAATAAAATTAGTTGAATTGAGGCAGCAATATGAGTTTAAAAAATTTCAATCAAAAGAACTGTGTTGTTGGTTGCATACCTTTCGATTCAATGGCATCAAATTCATAAAAATCAGTTTGTATTTCTTATGTTTGAATAAATGAAAAAATAGACAAATGTAAAACATTTATGCTCTGTTTAATGCTAACCAATGCAGCATCAATTAAGCTTGAGTTTATGTGCACTTGAATTGTTCTGTAGGTTGCATACGTCACTCCTAGCCGCTACTCAAGTTCTACATGATCAAATCACAACTTCAGTGCGTCGCAGTCTCAGCGAACGTGTTACAATCGCAATGATGAGATTTGTGTTGTTGGTTGCATACATTTGAATTCACGCTTTTAAAGTTATGCAAATTAGTATTGCTTTTAGAATGAAAATAAGTTAATTATATATCAAATCAGTAGCTTACTCTAGAAAGGACGCAAAATTCGTTTCATTTCAAATTATGGATATATTTAAGTTGCATAATAATATGCATACATCAAATGTCAATAACAGTTTCCATTAAATAAACATGAATTCTACTCAATTTCAGTATAATTTCAATTGCAATAAAGCATTGATCATTAATCTTGAAGCTACATGTCTTAGAAGAACAAGAAAAATGCAATAAAGTAGACAATAATCTATTTTAAACCTGGTTTAACCTACACTTTCATCATTCAAACTCATGTCGAACTGTCCAACTCATTGAATTTAACTACCACTGGACTCTTTTCTTTCATTTACTTCTTGTTGCAGTATCAACACAGCCTGTAATTGCCCGTAAAACGCGTATGATCGGTAATAAACGCGACGCACTTTGATGAATGGCCCTAAACTCTCTTAAGACATCGTTAATCATCCCTGTTTTGATCTCAACACTCACCAAACATCTTCTAGACTCAGCGCAGATCATTCGCTTAATTTTCTCTTCTTTCTAATTTTCCAATCAATGATTAACAACGAATAATTATACAATAACAAGATGAGTTAAACACTCGATCAGATAGAAATACTGGAGAACAAAGGAATGAAGACGAAATCAAAGATAAGAGAAAAATAATTACTTACCATAATGTATTGGTGGGAATTATTTAACACAGCAGATTCTGCAGTAACAGCCGCCGCCATTTTAGATCCCTGCAAGATCTCAACCAAATACTCGATGTATTCAATTGCACTGCGCAAGATTTCCACCTTGGGAAGTCTTTGGCCAGGATTATTACATGTACGACGTTTGAGCAATTCGAATGCTTCATTTACCTGTAAACACAAACTACATAATACCAGCCCACTCATTTCAATCTTGATTGATGTGGTGTTCTTTGGGTTGCATACATTCGCGCATGCCAAACTTTAATTCCTTATAACATTGCAAGCAAAAAAGCGACGGAAATTCAATCATTACAAATTTACTCAGTATAAATTAGAAATTTGTTGATATACAACTCCAATTATAAGTACAGAAGTTATAAACGATTTGTTACAACCTACATTTTGCTTTAAAACAAGGAATTGAATAGAAACAAATTGGTTGATTAATCGAAAATTGCTTTAACACTATTGAATTAAACAAAGTAAAATTAGTCAAGTAGTTTCTTATATTTGTTATCAAAATTGAATTCAATGTAAAACGTAAATAAAGCTATTGTTATTGAACTCATTTTTGTATAATTTTTAAGCTTACTTTACGTAACCTCCTTCGCTCTCTCATAGTGGCTGCTTTCCGACGATCAACAGAGACAGTCTTCTTTTTGCAGGCTTTACAAGCCCATGTTAAACACCTACGAGAATTCCCATCTCCTGCAGAGACGCTTTGATGCCCATCTGCACCGCCGCCATTTTGTGCACTGTTGGTTAAGCTCACATCACCAATGTGCCTATCTTCACTTGTATCTTTAGATTTACTATTCAACTTGTTACGAATATTTCCGTGTTTTGCTTGATGCTCTTCTTCTTCTGAATCGAGCGAACTATCAGCACTGACGTATCCTGTATCTTGCTTATGATAACGATAGTCGAACATTACTTTATTTAAACTTTGGTATTAATTGCTTTCTTTGGTTTTCTAAACAATTGATAATGAGCTGGTTTAAAATTTGTCGTTAACACTTTGTTGCACTCAAACTGGTTGCAACATGTTGGAATCCGAAACTTAAAAGTTCTTCAAAGGCTCAAGACTACTTTGCTTCCACTTTCCCGGCGAACAGAAGTCAGAAACAGATTTGGTAAGTTTGTCAGATTGGTAGGAGAATTCGGGATGTGCACGTGCTGCTTAGGAAGGGGCAGGAAGACGGGACTTAAGTACCTCTCTTCCCATTGCTCAGGGAATACGCTCAGATCACATTTTGAGTGATTCACAATGCATTTACAACTTTTACAACGTTTTCCACTTACGTTGACTTAAACTTTATAACTTCAACGTGCCAAGAAATTAAGCAACATGAAAATGTACCGGTGTGAGAATGGGTGTGTCGGGAAATAAGCCAAAATTGACTCAAGTCCAATAACATTTCACATGTGAGAGAGAAAATGAGATTATGTAATATGAATACCACGCCTGCTGCTTGTATTTCATACTTGTCGTTAAGAATAATATTGATTCAACCAATTCATCAACTTACTGTTTATCAATTTTCTTTCATTGTTGTACAATATTCATGCAAAATGTCTTAACATTTGTGTAGCATTCATGCTTATCGTATACTCGATCAAGTTTATTTTCGGGGGGATGTCACTTTTTCTATCTATGACGTTAGAGCTGTCAGATGTCAATCGCGAGAAGGTTTTATCCCTGTCAGTGTGATAATGCGCGTGAATTTACTATGCGTATTTCGATACATTTCAAGTATTGTGAAGCAATAGCTATTAGCAATTTATGATTTACTTTAGACAAATGTAAAACATCATTTGATAATGTGAAACAAAACGACAAATGACCGTATAGATTTGGTTGCCTAACTCTAGAAAAAAAATGCATTTGGTTTTCTGCTAAACAATAACAAGAATTTAATCACTTTCTTCTACAATATTCATTGAAAATGTCGTAACACCTGAGTTGCAGCGAAACTCAACATATACTCAGTCAACACTGTTCTGACTTTCGGAGGGATGTCACTTTTTTGACTCAGGACGTATGTCGTTGCCATATTTAATCCGTCGTTTGTCAGCCGCGAGAGGGCTTCATCCCTGTCATTGTCATTGTGCAATATTAATGATTTAATCAATGATCCGGTGTGTTCTTTGGCCGTGCGAATGTTGCTGCTGCCAAAGTTGTCTTTCAAATGTTGTATGAAATTGTGCTCGTTATCTAAAAGAATAGTTATTGTGAGTTACAGGCAAGCTTTAAATATTACTTAAATTGTGTAGAGACAATATAAGAAGAATTCAAGTAAATGTGCAGATTTGGTTGTCTAAATCAAGAATAATTTTGTAGAAACAAGTTGAAACTTGTTATAATCTGTCATGAGTCTAACAAGAGATAGGATATACAAGAGAGTGAGTTAGACAAAGAAGACTATAATCACGTTGTCACTTGACATTAGTCTGCAGTTTTTAACATTCAAGATCAAACTTTAAAAATTAATTCTAGTAAAACTAAGAGAAATATAACAATGCTGCTTTCACAAAAATTATCCGTTAAGTTGCTATCAGATAAAAACGATATAAATGGTAATTAAATACTACGTAATATTTACCCGTCGGTGCTGTTTGACTCATGCAAATAAAAACAACAAATACCACCATGAACAATGCCAACTTAACCCACATTGTTACCAAATAATGGTTTCGTGTCGGAATTAGATGTAATACAATTCAAAATAGATTATAGCTGACATGTCACTGTGAAGCTTCAATGCAATTATTTCTCACACGTGCGAATCGCAGCAAACCCCAAACGCCTTTAAAGGTTATAATAAGTGCAGGTTGAGCCATTGTCATTGGCTGCTGATAAGACTGGTATTGTGCAATTTATGAACAATCAATGAGGAATTTGTTTGATAGTGGCGTAACACAAATATCCTGATTTATACAATATGTGACGATTGCACTTGTTTGACTTGAATGCGAAATTGAACAATAAACATCAATTATAAGAATCACATTTTATGATAATTAAGAACAATTAGGCTGTTGTTATAATAATATTTAAAAAAACTAAATAAGATGAGAAGAAGGTTTTTATTAAGAAGTAGGTTATTAAGGTTGCCTACATCAAACAAATCTCATTAAATATCAATAAGCTAAGATGGCTAAGATATGCTAACAAATAGCACAAAATAAACCCACAGTAAAAATATATTTATCATAAATTATACTTTTATGATCCCGCTCTGTAGCACAGTCGGTAAGCCGTATAACTGTGGCAGTGACAGCGAGTGCTATTTAATGTACTTCTCACAGAATTCAGTTCCAATAACTGCTAATGACCCTGGTAGTTGATGCAAATACGGTGGTTGCAGTACGCTTCAAAAATAACAAATATACTTTCATGGAATGTTCATTAAAACTCTATGGATTTGTAAATGTTATGTAAGTTGCCTACTTTTTCTCTTCATCAATTGTTGAAGGAAAGTTTCAAATGTCTTCTTTATTGTTTAAGTTAAAAACATGCTTTAAACTAAAATTTATATTCAAAATATATTACTATCAACTTTTGGCTTGGCAATAACCTTCTTAATAATAAGGGCACGCTACCCATAATTACACTCAAATTACTCAAATTACAATACGTACCCATTATCAGTTCCTAAAACTAAAATATTTGCTGAAATAATTCGTAAAATTTGCACAAGTTTCTTGATACTAAGCAAACATTGCTTGAATTTCTATCCCGGACTATATATACATGTCATTTTTACGGGCAATTTTAACAGTTTAGTCCAATCTAGTAAACTCTACTATTCACCGAGTAAAGAATTACAACAAGCTGCAACAAAGCTATTCTGAAACATGCGGCTGTTCCTTCTACTTGCACTGGTGATGGCAGCTATGGTAGCTGGTGGATGCAACCCACTAAGCACCACTAAGAACCTACAAAATTCTACCTCGTTTCAAGTTATTGGAAAAGCAGCTGCCAAGGATGCTTCTGCTCAAGATGCTGAAGTTATAGCTGGTTATGATACCAAGCCGATGGCACGCGAAAAGTCGAACGGCGAAAGAAGTCTACAACAAAGATCAGAAACTGGTGGTAGTTTGATTAGTAGGTGGATCAGACTAATACAACGTCTTGCGTCATCCGTAACTTTGGGTATTCTATAGTACACAATTTTATTATACTTTTTTTTATATTATACTTTTGTCTGTAAACAATCTATATAAAAAAACTGAGTTACTGAAGTGCAATTTCATGTTTTTTGAAAATATTTCAGTGTTTTAAATACAAAAACTATCAATTATGATATATTGTTTTAAGTTTGTTTTGTTTATTTTCTTTTAATTGATGATTATTATTTGAATTGGGCCATAGACAATTTATATATCTCTCCTAGACTGTTATTCCAGTTTTTTCAGGTTTTCTCACATTAATGAATAACACATTGGCAACCACTAACTTAGACAGATATCATTAATATT
>JAODIE010008181.1:0-179244 GCA_027575565.1 Diploeciton nevermanni
TTTCTATGGCTGAAGGACCATTGATCGATGTCCTTGTATATGTATGATTGTATTGCGCAATTCTATAGGTACCAAATATATTATTATTATTAACTAAAATTAGTTTACATATTGTAGTAAAAGAACTTCAAAAACTAAAGAAGGACAATATTAACACATCTGGTGAATAATGGAAAATTGAGAACAAACAATATTGTCATTTTTGCAAATTTTATTTTTTGTGATCTTACTATTAAAGAAAAAAATAAGGTGATGAAAATATGAATTTGATCCAAAGCAAATTGCAGAATTACTGCAAAATAATAGATAAATATTTAGATTTTTTTAAATATATAAACAAATACATTATGTTGAAAAATTGCACTATAACACTTACTTAAAATTGATTTGTAAAACGTTTTCGGCATGTTGCCTTCTTATATATTATATTTATACTTATATATACTTATATATTGCTTAAGTTAGTAATATTGAGTGGAGAGTGGTCGGCTGTTTATTTTTTTTATAATTTAATTTTTTTTAAAATAAACAGCCGACCACCCTCCACTCAATATTACTAACTACATTACTAAATTTCTACAATTTCAAGCATACTGAAGAAGGCAACATGCCGAAAACGTTTTATAGTGCAATTTTTCAACATAATGAATCTTAAACACTTCGTGACCACACTCAACAATACTTTTAAACAAATACAATAACATCTAAAGTTATTTAGGATCAACCAACTCAAGAGAAAAAGAATGATTTGCATTTTGCAGTAGCAAATTCATCCCAAAACAAAAGCCAATTATCATTTCCAAAATTAGTTTACGAGTTTCTCTCATTATTTGATTACAATTTCACTGCTATCATATTTTCCTAAATACTAAATTCTCAACTTATATAAATTTTCCCTTTATTAATCAAATTTATCACTCCTAATTAATTCTCTGCGCCTGGACCGTAAATAAAAGCACGTAAATTTTGATATTATCCAATTATTAAATTACCATAAGCCGGTAATAATTGCCGGTGGCTCTTTTAATGCTTATTGGGCGGATTATGAGCCATAAAGTAGATCGCGAATAAAGGTGACCGGCGCGCATTCACCGCGAAAATGCAATTTCGGACATTCCTTCCCTGCTGCCGCCGCACTGCCGACGGCAGGCATTGTATGCGCGCGTGTAATGCCTGCTATTTTCGTGCACTGCAGCGCCGTTAGCTATTATGTTAGCCGGCCATTATGTCAATTATCGATGTCCTCGCGCCTCGCTCCTGATTGTTTTGATTTTGCTGCTTGGTGCAATGCGGCGCATACGCACACTGGGGGCGGTGAATATTTTCCAACGAGCATGCTGGCATATATTGCAAATTGAGGTCAATCACTTAATTAAACGTGTTTTAGGAATGGAACAAGTGCTATTCTTAGCTGAAATATAATTAATTAAGATAAAGAATTGTGCTATGATGCCTTTATAGTCTTTAATAAATATGGAAAAAAAATTAATTATAAATTACATATATAATTCTAACAAACAAATTAATTAATAAATAAATAGTTTAACGACTACTTTATATTTATTTTAGTAAAATTTCTTAATATTTTTTTTTTGTTTCATAATTTATTAATTATTATACTAATAGTGACAATCTTTTGTATATAAACATATATGTTTTTTAAGCGTACTGCAACCATGCCAATTACCGACACCCTACTTGACCTTTGTCAACTTGAGTTGAAGACTAATAGTTTATATAGTAACTAACTGCCAAAGAACCTTTACGTTTTTTTTTTCTTTGATTTATTTCTATATAAATATTTATTTATATTTCTATAGGTTGTATCTAAGGTATGTAAGATATAAGCAACTCATAGTACAAGACTTCTAACGTGAACTACCTATTACTTTACCTATATGTAGTGTAAAACATGATTTTTAGTGTAATTATATAAATTTATGTTGTTAAACAAAATTATATATAAATAAATATATTTTTTATGATTTTTTAAGAAATTTCTTTCATCCTTGTTATCAAATATAATATTATTGCAGAAAAGATTTTTCTCTCTAGTTAAATCCATTTTTTAATTACCAAAAAAAAACAAGGAAAATTTATAACGTTGCCTAAACACTAAATCCAGTTGAAACAGTTTCAATCCAGATTAGTACGAGCCATCTTGGCACTTGCACGCTACCATCTTGTTCTCATCTCGACTCCCGTACGCCATATCCTATATCCAGCGAACGGTGGTGATGAAAAATGGATTAGGGTTTGACTTAATTTTATGGAGTTATTTGCGCTGTTCTTTGTAGAAATCCGACTTATATGAAGCGAAAGAGATCACCCAGGCCAAGCACAATGGACCGAGCGGATTATTCCCACAGAAGACTTATGTGCAAAGATTGCGCGCATGAAGTGGAAACGCATCGAACCCTCTTCGTAAAAGTGGCATTTTTTGCCTGCTAAAAAAATAATATAAAATGATAGCTGCTAGTAAGCAATCTAGTAAGAGATCAAAAGGTGAAGGAAATAATGTTAAGCTAGATATAAATTATCTTTTAAAATTTTTGTTGTTTTAAAAGAATTCAAATATTGGTAAAATATGTCAAGAACATAAATTTGCAAAAGACATTATCTGGTCTGGTGTAAACAACATCAAACAGAGTATAAATAAATGGGTATTTTTATTCACGTCTGTTTCTTCTTTATTGTCTATTGTGTGGATTCAACTCGATTGTGCTGGGCTGCTGGAGTGAACATGTTTGAGATTGTCATCGCTTGTGTGTGATTTATAAAAATGCACGCCGGCTAGGCTATTAAAATATATTTATGTTTTACGAACAAACTCCTAAAAAATATAAAAAAATTGGCATGTTCGATGAACGTAATAATTGATGCTTTTATATTTTACAATTTATGTTGTACTAATTATAAGATACACCCTAAACAAATCATCATAAAAAAAGATGAAAAAATTTGTTTGAAAACAATATAATAAAATTAAGTAAAGTATTTTGTATATTTGAGAATTAATATTAAAATGTACTTGTTTATATTTACTAAACTATTATTGCCAGAAATCTAAATCAAGTCTACAGATTTCCATTAAGTTATAGAGAAAAATCTGATATTGATAAAAACTAAAATATTTAAAAATAATTAATTAAGTTTGTTATATTTTTTATAAGTCTTGATTTTAAAAATATATTTTAATTATGTTTTTAGTAATTAATTTTAATTACTTAAAGCACTTAGTTGAAATATGATTAATCACTTAATTATTAATAACACAAATTTATTAAAAAATTAAAAATTATTACAATATATAAATAATAAATTGTATAATTTTTATTATAGGTAATTATTGAATTAGTTTAACAACAACATTTAATTAAAAATGTAAAAATTTTAAAAAATATATTAAAATTAATACATTTTATGCAACATAAAAAACTTTTTAAAAAATAATTTAATAAATTGGCCAACAATATGGGCGTAGTTTTTGACATCTACATTTGAGTATTAACCGCCTGATGCCTCTACCAATTTTCGTCCTGCTTGTATTACTTCTCAACGTAGTACCAGGCCGCGTCACAAGCATACCGCCAATATTGCTGAATTATTTGAATATATTCCTAAGTACGCAGTACGTAATATTTCTGTAACGTTGCGTCCGTGCAATACAAACCTCGTTCAAGTGTCAGCATTTATCGCTACAGCCTCTATATTTCTGTAGTCTCTAAACCACGATAAAAATTTCTTTCCATTTCTGTTCTTAGCACATTTCCAAATTTATTTGAGTTTACACAGTTTTCCCAAAACCTAGTAAATTTCTTTTTTGTCTTGCAAGTGAAAATGAGCCAACTAATGACACTTTTTTGCGCTCGCTTAATAGTAACTGGCGGGATGAGTGGACCGCTTGCAAGGTTTTTTGAATCGTAAATAGATAAACGCCTCTGCGCCGCATTGACCATAAATCATTTTCATTTTACCACTGCCGCCACTATCCAATGCCTCAGCACTTCAGTGCCAGCTTATACCAAGCCAGCGCGCTTTTTGTTGCTTCCACGCGTGCTTCATCAGAATTGTGGGTTTTCCGATTTTTTTATTAAAGTTGATGTCCGTTGAATAAACCAATTTGCGTTTTGTTTTTTCAGATCTCTTGTTTTAGGAAAAAGAATAAATGTACACGGCAAGGAAATGACACTGGTATATAAATCTTTATATTGATTTATAAATATTGAAAAATGTTGTTATGAATTCTATTTATGTCTTCAAAAAGTAAACTAATATTTAAATTGAATTTGTAGGCATATTAAAAATAAATAGTATGATGTATGTTGAGTGGCTGCCTAGTGCTATTTAATAATGCAATATTTAGAATAAATAGAATATAACATTCTAACAAAGAAAGGTATTTAAATTTTATATATAAATTTTAAAGTAGAGGTAATACTTATTTAAGTGCTTTAGAAGTAAAACAAGGATTACTTTGTAGTTTAGATTCTCTCTCTCTCTCTCTATATATATATATATCGTAAGAGTATGTTTTAGTTTTTTTTTTTAATACGTTTATAGACAAATCGTAAATTAAATTTCTATTAGTTTTAATTCTCAGTTGTTTATTATTTCTGCCAATTGTTAAACGTTACTTTATTCTCCTAGGGCTGTTATCAAATTGTTATCTATGAAAAAAAATGTGACATACCAGAATCTAAAAGCAGCAACTTGTTTCCTCAGAATACATTGCAAATAATTATATCAACCATATTTTTTGTCAATTATTCTTGACCAAATATAAACAGAGCCGGTAAATGCTTTTTAAAAATACAGTTGACGCGCGATGTAATTATAATATTAATCGTAAGCTAACTATTTAATACTAAATTTTACTAATTCCGCTTCGTGGCACAATCAGTAAGCCGTCTGACTATAGCAGTGACAGCGAGGTGTATATTCGAGCGATTCAAATCCTGCGGAGAGTGTATCTAACATAACACATACTCCCACCAAATGCAGTGCCAATAACTGCTAGTAACCCTGGTTACTAGTTGATGCAGTATAATGAAATAGAGGTCAAGTACGGTGTCGGTATCCGGCAAAGTTGCTGCAGTATTTAGTAGAATTTTGTACTCAATTTTGTGGTGAAGGGCGTTGTGGAGTGTGACTTGCTACCGTACTGCAATCACATCGGTCATGGACCGACGCCGTACTTGATGATCTCCCACCATTAGTCGCTCAGTAACTGCACCGGTTTTCTGTTCGGTAGAATGCAAGTCTCTCAGCACAAGTTTTAAATTACAATGCTGCCAAGAACAGAGTTGTTAGCGATGATCAAACTCATTACGACTCACTGACTCGCAACCCAGCGCGCTGCTATCTGTGCTACCGAGACGGTTCAGTAACAAAATAATAATTTATTTATTTTTTTCGTAACATTGATTACTTTGTGTTAAAAGTAGTTTGAAAGTAGGTTTATTTCTGTGTGTTTTTTTTTTTCATAAAAAAGCATCTAATTTGAGTTTGGCTTCAGTTTAATATAAAACTACACTCATAAATAATTCTGTATGAAACCATAATAAAACATATAATTCTGCTAAGAACAACGCACTTCTCATCATACTGATAAAACGTGATTATAAAACTTTCGCTGCTATTTACACGCGTTTTTGTAGAAAACCTCAAACTCATTAATCTTATATTCCTTTGTTAAATGAATTATTATTTATTTATTTTTGAAGCGTACTGCAACTATACCGGATACCGGCACTGCACTTGACCTCCTCTACCTTATTATACTGCATCAACTTCCAGGGTTATTAGCAGTTATTGGGACTGAAATCGATGAGAGTATATATTATATTAAATATACTGTCAGCAAGACTTAAACCCGTGTCCGTGACTGTGCTACAGAGCGGGGCTCTTAAGTTAATTATTATTATAGTTTTTCTAATTCTTCTAATTATTAGTTTTAAATTTTTTTTCTAGAGAACCGGAAATCAAACTCGAGTCTCCTAGATAAGATTATTTTTAATTAAATTAATAGCACTCATACTTGAATATACAAGTACACGCCTAATAATTATTAGGCCATTATAATGGTATTAATTGAATTACATATAATGTAAACTCAAACGAATTTAAATCACAAGCACATAAATTTTTCATGTAAAATGTTAATATAAATTACCACATTATTACACAATTAAAATCGTAATTAAAAAAACATTAAAATTAATTAAAGTATTACTTTGTTGCAAAAACTAAATCAAGTCTAGTCATTTTTTATTCTAGTCAAGGTTTTAATAATGGTCGTCTGGTCTCAATTGGAATAGTCTTCCCAATGGAGCAATATCAAATTAATCTCTTATGAAATTAATCCAATATTTCACGATGATATACCGTGCTCGATTTAGATATGCCGGGCGTCTGTGCGCGCAATTTGTGCGTGTTTTAAATATTCGATAACATGCTACCATACAATTCGAACAGCAGTATTACAGCCTATTGCAAACCAATTATGGGCTCACTACAATGTAGATCACAACAAAATTAATTATAGTAGAATAGAAATTACTATCATTCTGTAAATACTTATAATATTGAAACATAAAGTATGTGTATAATATTTTAGTCAATTGTTAATGTTAAAAATTTAAGATTTGTGAAAATAATAAAAGTATTTATTATTGCGACCTAACTAAAATTGTTGTCAGTGTCAGACATTTAAGAGAGAATGTTCTAGAAAACGTCGGATTGAATCAGGACAGTGGTTGCCTGCCACCAATGTGTCTCCGATAGCATTACGGACAGAGCTGTTATAACAATCACCACCTATCTTATGGTAATAAAATAATAAACACGATAAGCAAAAAAATTAAGCGCTTTATATTAGAGTATTGACAATAAGAACTTGTATTTTGTATTTCTTTCTTCTGGGTTAGAGGAGGTAACAACCTCGTTTGATTTGATTAAACTCACAATATATATAATTATGTAAAATCGCACGGTAGGTTAACCGGTGAAATTTTAGGAAAGACAGCAAAGCGCATATTCTGAAAACACAAGTTCAAATTTTCCTAGAAATACATTCACATAATGTATACTTTTGCAGAATCCAGTTTTAATAATTGCTAATAACTTTGGAAAGTTGATAATAAAATGAAGATCAAGTACGGTGTCGTTATTTAGGATGATTGCAGTACACTTAAAAATAAAATAACTAAATTATTCAAAATTATAAATTTACAACAAAAACAACTAAATTTGGATTTCAAAGATGTAAATTGTAATTGTGATTATATAATGCAAATTTTCGAAAATAAATTTTACATTTTAGTGAAACCTGCATTTTTGTAAATTATTTCTTTCATCTGCTCTTTAGACAAAAATCATCGTGTTGAAAAAATTGATTACGTCATTGAATTTAAGCAAAAGTTTTACATGATAGTTCGGCACAAAGACTATTTGCGACTATGTAAGTTGATTTCTTCTTCCTGTTCCTGCAAGCGGCACTTGCGCGTGACATACTATTGACACAATCTTCACGCAATTGCCGTTTGGTCTGATTTTTTAGAAAATTATTGCAAGTATTTCATTTTTGTGTTATCTACGCCAAGAGTCTACAACTTACGGCTCGCGGGTCGTAAACGGCTCTCAACAACATTTTGTATGGCACGTCAAAGTATCCAAATAATTTAAGAAAATACAGCAAACTAAATGCATGAGCGTGTTGTTACTGCCGAAAAAAATGTACGAGATAGATTACAAATTCTTTGTTTTTTCTGTTTGCAATGCTACAAAAAAACACTAAGGGCAAATAAAATTCAATATGCAGCCCGTGCAAATTTTTTTTTTTTGAAATGGTTCCTCGTCCGAAAAAGATTGCCGACGTCTTATCTACGCCATGAGCTCAGTACTGCTTACCAGTTACCTCGGCTTACTTCACATGTTCTAATCAAACTAATGCTATATTTATTTGTCCAGTGTTTAGTGAGTTAGGTTTTAAATTATAAATAGAGTTTATTGTTTAATTAACTAGGATTATATTCATTAGTTCCGCATCTCTTTTAAATATCAAATAAGCTAAGTTGTTTATTTTATCTTTAAATATTTAGCTTCATATTCGTAGTCATCCTTAATCAATTCACCACTAATAAAGGACACATCAGTCAACCAAGTTATACTCAAATTCTTACAGTCAGTTACTATGTCCGATTGAGTTGCGAGAGTTAATAAAGTACCAAACAGAACCAAACTGTTTGCTGCCTTTACTCTTCGTTCACTCTACCCCAAACGATGACAACTAGAGTCTTCCTCCGCCCACGCACGTATCCGCTTAAAATCTTCACTCTTGTGAGCTATCCTGTCCTAGGCTGGTGCTTTGAAATTGGCTGCATTCCAAGCGTGAGCACTTTAGTACGCCCAGCATAGTCGAGCCGCTGGCGCCATCCGTTGCAGTGAGCAGGAGGCAAGTTCCCTTTGTTATATTTGTCGCTAGAGCCAGTTCTGTACTGCATCACTTACTCGAGTCCGGTCCAGCATTGAATATAACCAGTATAATCTATATGGAATAGCAGCAATAATAAATAAACGACTGCATCGTACATTTCTGTGCACCGAAAATCCGACGTGGCGTCTGCATCGTCACAACGTATGTGAAAATCATCGACAAATTTTCACATTTCTCTTTATTTGCCGAACAGTGTAATTACAAAGAACAATTTTTTTGATTTATATTGAGTATTTTTGTAATTGTTTCGGCTATACTCGTATTTTAGAGGTAATAATATTTACTAGGTTTTCAAATGCTGCAAAACGCAATCACAATTCACTCAAAATTGGCCAAATCAATATTTTTTGTTATTTTACTGCTATTATCTAATATATATAAATAATTTTCATTGTCGTTTAAATTAAAGCGATTTAAAAGCAAAGTGATAATATGATGTTATTACCAAATTTTATTTCGTGACAATTTGATAAATTAGTTTATTGTTAAAAATTATGTTTTTATTATTTTTATACAAGTATTTTTGTCATGAATTGTATAAACTAATTTAAATCGGCTTGTAATAGCAAACGCTTCATGAAATAAAAGAGTGATTTAATATTTTAATCTGTTTCTCTTCCTTCCTGGTACTTCATTCTTGTTTTAAGTCTTTTAGTATTTTTATTGTCTTTAGTTACTTTATTTCTGAAAATAAACAAGTAGTTTGTAATGGTCTACCCCCATAAGATGCATTCCAATGACGCGCTCTTTTTCCGGTTTGTAATCCGGGTTAGATTTCAATTAGTTTTAAGATTGCACTGTCTTCAGCAGCAATTTTATAGTTTGCGCTTTTCATTTGTCAGAGTAATATTTGTTTGCATTGCATTGTTTTTAATAAAAAATCGTTTAGGAAAAACAATAAATTTACAGAAAACATTTAATTGCCAATTAAAATATATACAATATTAACAGACTGTTTTTATAAAGTAATTCAGTTTTTGAAACATGCTACGGTTTATAATTAAATATAAATTTAATTGTTGTTACTGTTACTTTTGATATATATATATATATTATAGAAAATAGTCAAGTCTACGTGCTGAACGAAGTAACAAACCGTTTTTCTCTTATTCTATTGTTTGATTTTTAATTTATCTTTATACTTTTCACCTTACACTCGCGATTTTCTTAGTAACTGAAATTTAAACTTTTGTCTATTTTGTAAATAGGTTTCCTTCAAGGTTAACGTAGGGTATTTATTGTTGATGATAAAAATTGGGAACAAAATAGGTTAATTTCAAACAGAACTCATTAAAATTGATAAAATTAAAATTAATTTAAAACTTCACCATGCTATTATATAATATTTTGCTGTATTTTTTATTTATTAGCAGTTATCAGGAATAAATATATATTATATTGATAATACACCCAGAAGAATTTAAAGCCATGTCCTCATAATATACACCTCGCCGTCACCGCAACAGTCGGACGGCTGAACTACAAAGTAGAACTTTGCAGTAATGAAATCAATATTTAGTTACTTATCTAAAATTTTAATCATTATTTTAAATATATTTTCTCTAGAAATTTTTTTTTACTGGATTTATGAGAAAAGTTTTCTTGATATTTATTGAAATGTTTTATTCATGGTGTTATTTGCCAAATTACACTTGTATTACCCTAGACGTCAAACATGGACTTGATTTTGACTTTTGTATAAATTAATTTATATTGTAAATACAACAATTTTAGTATAGAGAACAATATATGCCGACTATCTTATATATTTTTGTATTGTTGCAAATATTGTATATCGCTTTTAAATAAATGTTAATTTCCATTTTTGGGAATCATAAAAATCGCATGATCACTATTAGAAAATATTATTTATATATTTTCAGATGTTTTAATTACAATAAAGTAAGCTTTGTGAAATATTTATATTTATTGTTTGCTCCTAGGTTTAGATCTAGACAATTTTTATCTCGGTAGTTAAAACTGAAGAGAAATCCTCCCAATAAACGAATTAGCTACCGAGCGGCCAGTGGTAGGAGATCGAGTACGGGTTCAGTCTGTAATCGATATGGGTAAAACTACGCACAAAGTTACACATGACGGCATCTCGCAACCGGATAAGTACAAAAGAAACAATATTGATGGTGAATGATATTTGCCAAACAAATCAGCCTTTTAAACTGGGTCTTCTAAGTGAAATTTTAAACCTAATTAACAAACTCTTTATTTACATAACTACTACTTACAAATATGTTAGATGTGGTACTAGCGTTGTCATGAGTTAGGAGAGCTCCTACTATGAATGAGATGGCTATGAATGTGTTGCCATGACAATCTGTTAGATGTTATTCAGTAAGATGGCTATGGATATGTTGCCATGACAACGAGTATGTTTTGTTTTTTAGTTATGACTATGTCTTCTTTGATAGAAAGTAGTAGTGAGTAGTAAGAAGCAAGTAGCAAGAATAACGAGTGGTCACGTTGATGACACAAGTCAAGGGGTTTTTAGATAATTGCTCGGGGGCGGCAGGGTGGTTTTAAGCGAGTTATTGAAAGTGTTTTTGTACGAACTATTAATAAATTCTAACAAATATAAGAAAACAACAATCGATTAGTTAATATATCAGCATTTAGTTTAGTTTCATAACATAAAAAATGACTAACTTCATTAGGTGGAGCACATCTAAATTATTTCAGTGCCAATAAATGTAGTTTATACAGAAATTTGCGGTTGCACAAGGTTATTAAGTCCCTGATATATACAATCTTTTTTTATACAATCAATTTTTAGTATTGATTCGATATTAGACATGTTGGAAACGGAGCAGAATTTTCTTTAATAGATCAATCATAATAAATTGTTGCTTTATTAGAAAACTGTATCAATATTAAATTCCACTTGTACTGTAATATTACATCAATATTTTTTCCAACCTGACATTTTATAACCTACTGCAAAAGTATGTTTTTGATGAATGCAAATAATATGTACCGAGATGTACTGCACTCCGTGATTATGTGCATCTCTCTATCTTTGCCTCACAATATTTGCACTCCACTGAGGCATAAAATACAGCCAACTTATTTGACATCATCTCGTAGCTTGTTTACTCGTATTTTATATTTCTTTTACCAAGTTTTAATATAATCCGACTATTGTTTACGACAGTTCACAATACACTCATGCCTTGTGTTCATTATGGTTTATGCTAAAAACTAACTAATTTTCTTTAAAAAAGTATTAAAAAAATTGTGTTTTGTAAAATGCCAAAGAAAATTTACTTTTTATGTAATGAGAAAGTTGTGAATATTGACTTTATCTAATTCTTCAGCTTTAAAGGGTTAGTAGAAAATTGAGTAGTTCAAAAATGTGACATTTGCTTGCAATATACCAAGAAAAAACGTGACTTGAAAAAAACGCACACTACTACTGCGCCAAACATATAAATAAAAACAACAAATAAAAAATTGGAGATAAATCAGGATGACTTAAAATTAAGAAAACATATTTTCAGGTATACTTGTTTAGAGAATAAATTTTCTATGATTTAGTTGTGAAAAATTGTTTAAATTAAAATTGGTAAATCTATTATAAATAAATATAAACTGTTCTCTAAGGGAAAATAACATAAGTTGTATAATAAGAAAATAAAAAAGCAGTTATCTAATTATAATAAACAGTTAAGGTACATCATTTACCCCAATTTCAATATAAGCATTTTAATATAACATTCTAATCTCTTTAACAAATTATTTAAAAAAGTTGCATTTTATTATCTATGTTTAATATTCATAAGATTGGTTAAAATAAGGGTAAAAATAGTGAAGCAGACAACAAACTTCTAATAAGTGTAATGGTTAAATTTTATCTGTATAATGAATATTACAATTTTTAAATACTAAACAAGTTCTATAACTTGTTCTATAGAACAGTAATATTATAGTCTGGCACAGCCAAAACATTGCCCAACCAAGGTGGTTATTGTGCCAACGTAGATGCTGCCCAAATTTCATGTCCTAGTTTCGTACATTATTAAAGCCATGTCTAATCAGAAAAACAGAATTGTCTAGCCTAACCAAACAATGTGCTTACTTTAGCATAATATTTACCAGAGCACCTCTTCATTTCACTACAGGCTAGTACTTACACCACACATAAGTTTGCAGTAGTTCGGACAAATATAACCAATCTATTATTATGCCTTAACGTGTAACACTGCAAAAGTAAATACATTTTTTCTAAATATCTTTCAACGGTTTATCATTATAATTTATAATCAATTTTCAAAGAAACGAAATAAAAATCGTAATTTTTGGCTTTCTTAAATTGTAAGAAATAGATTAAAGAAGAACGTGATTCTCATATTGTTGCGTTTATTTGATTCACATGAATGCTTGCACTTTCCTTGTCTTTCAAATAAAAAATTGAATTGATAATCATTTCTACTAAACAATAAATAAAAAAAATTAATTTATACAATTAATTTAAGTGTAATTAAAAGACTTTCTAGTAAATTAGAATAAATTGAAAATCATATTTACATCATTGTTCTCCATTAGTATTTATCGTGACTAAATAAAAGTTGATTGATTTTTGCTTCAAAAAATAATTATTCATTATTAATTGCCGTATAATTAATTCATCCATTATTCATCGCTTGTTATTAGATTTAACCGCCCGTGATGGATAGAGAGGCGGCGGCCACGGTGGTGGCAATATTTATCACGATCTAGGACGCAACAAATTTCAACGCAATCAGTCAATTAACCGTGTCTAATTGACAATGGTGATGAATAGTTGGTGTTAATTACCAACACAAGATCAATTGATATGCCCAAATAAGTTGGAGAAAACTGTAGTTTAAATTTAGTTTATAATTATTATTCAGTTATTACCTAAAAATTATTACGGTTCAAGTAATAGCAAATATTTAATCAATAGTGCTTTAAGCAAATATTAAAAAAAATATTGCAGAAATAGTTTTTGGGCAAAGCCACTTTCTATATTTTATGTTCAGACAAACCTTTAAAATTATCGCTTTTTACAATGTGTGCATGGATGTAAAAAAAAAATAAAAATATATGAGTAGTTTTATATGGTCCACTAATCATTCATGTTGAGTCAATACCCAAATTTATTTATAATTTATTTAAAAAAAGTGAAGTTATTTCATTTGTATGCGCAACATACTTAAACGAATA
Source organism: Diploeciton nevermanni (assembly GCA_027575565.1). Classification (NCBI taxonomy): domain Eukaryota; kingdom Metazoa; phylum Arthropoda; class Insecta; order Coleoptera; family Staphylinidae; genus Diploeciton; species Diploeciton nevermanni. The sequence goes on from JAODIE010008181.1 coordinate 13,697, forward strand.
ATTTGAACTGAAGCGTTTCCTAAAGTACATTAGGAAACGTTTCTTGATGCAAATCGGTACACATAGGTCTAACAACGTGATATGAATAGTAAAGTAAATTTATGCTTAAAATACTGAATAGTGGCAGGATTCTGACACAGGTGATCAATAATGAACGAACGATAAGAGCCAGGAAACCTAACACACAGGAATTACACCAATGTGTTGACAGACGAGATGTAGAATCCCTGTAGGGTCAAGACAATAAGCTATCTACAAATGAGCTGTTAATGCACAAAGAAATCCAAAAACTAAACTCTCGCTGCACTAGCGCCACCTTTCACCAATCTTTACAACAGATATTTCCAAATTACGGACAAAACACAAACGTTTCATTTCAAGTTTTTTCTCATAATACTGCAATAAAAAGGTGTCTGTCTTAGCCTGGCTTAGAACACTCTGTTTTGCCTTTATGGTTTAATTTTACTTCCTTACTATTCATATACAGACGCCATTTAATTTGCAGATTTATTATTTTTTTCATTTATTACAAGTGATTATATTTTGTTTTATAAGCAAGAATCTTGGAAATAATGTATCATTGATTGAGGTCATCAAATATTCAATATTTATTATGTTAATATAGAGTTAACGAACCCAAAACGTTTTATCAACAAATAATTAGTGTTGTTTAAATGGTAAAATATATTTGATTTCATATAGAATAATTGATTTACAAATATTTTAGCAGTTATTTTTGTTATAATTGCGTATTGCCGATTGTAAAGCAATGTTCTTATAAATACTCTTAGTTGAGGGCTGGAGATAAAGTTCAATTTCTTCACCATTTATTTCCAAAACGACAAAACACACTACACACTTTCCTGTACTATATTCCATCAACCTACCGGATTTTTTGTAGTTTTCTTTTGTGCTTCGCATTTTATTTTGTTTTTTACTGGTCGATTTATATTAAACTTGGTTGCGTTGCCGGCGTATACACAATACTGGCTTTTCTTTATTGAGTAAAACGATTCTTTGATTTTATTGTAAATTCTAGAATTTCTTAATATTAGAAAATGTTCAAAGCATAATATAATATATTTTAAATATATTCTTTTAATTTCTTTTTCATTCTTTTATTTTGTAACATTTAAAAACAACTTTCTTTACCTTTTGAGTTTTTTAAATGACTTTAAATAGAGAAGAATTCGTGTATCTAAATAGGAGTGAAAAAGGTAGTAAAACTGTGTTTTCATTCCGTACGCCTAAAGGTGTGCTTATGAGTCGCTTTTAGTTTTGTTGCTCGTTTACAGTAACGCGTTGAGTTTAAAGGATCACGCACAAAAGACTAAAGGACCAAATGGAGACCACTGTAAGCACAAGACAGAATAAAAAAAGTAGTAGCACTCAGAAATATCACCTGAAACTGAACTACACAAACTATTATAATAAAACATTGATTTTTTTATTTAAAAGTACATTTTTAAAATTGGCAAAAAAGTAAAGCGATCTAGTTCAATCTAGTTTAATTTGTTGCCAAAAAACAATGAATCATATCGTAAACCATAAAAGTCTTTGACTACTCGATTGACCTGTTCTTTAAGTTTCAAGTTAAAGATGTCAATTTTACTAAAATATTAAGTTTTATTATAAAAATAAGCTGTGATTTTAATAATATCATTATCTATGTAAATAAAACATTAAAAATAAATATTTTAAGTTTAAGTGAGTATTGATTTTAGTACAAAATTACGAAACAAATTTATGTTTTTCACGTAAAAGTTATAACGATAGTAACAATTGTATTTGTTGTTGTTAATTTAATATATTTCAAAATAAAAAACAAAAATAATTTTTATCTTCTGTGACAAATTTACGTAAAACCTGGTCTTAACTGAAGTTATAATAGATTGGGTTGTTCGTTTTAGTATGGATTGAGATTAAGGACAACAATTTTTGATTTACACATTACATAACTAATAAGATTCATGAATAAACAGCACTGTTTTTGTAATACCTTATTTGAATGCGGTCTAGATAGATGACATAACGTCTGCTTTGTGCAAATAAAATCTGGACTTACTAAGATCCTAATTTTAGGGATTTTTATACTCAATTCAGGCTCCAGCCGCCAACATTTGAGTAAATCTTGCGTGAATGACCAGAGTGCTTATTTTAGATTTTTGTGTAAAAAGTGCATTTTTGGTGCTTGTCTGCTCAATCGAATTCGCGTGCAATGTTGTCAACTATACCAACTTTTCAGTTGGTACTACAGAAATAGATTGTTACGCATTACCATACTGTCTGGTTTATTATCTCTGGTATTTTTTCTCCTGCCGTAATTAATTTGCAAGGTTATTACGCTTTAATTTTGCTGTCATAAATCCAACAAAAATATTGTTATTCTTGTGTTTTACATTTAATTATACTTTGGAAATATAACTTTACTATAAATTTTTAAACGTAATTAACTCTACCAAATTTTATTTTTGCCAGCTAAATTGCGTCAATTTTTATCTGCCGGTTTTGAGCCATAATCAACTAAAATATGTCATTATAATGACACAGCTCCTAACCTATGAGTGATTAACACAAGAGAAAGATAACTCAAGTCATATCTGTTTTCTATTGCTCTCAAAGACTATCAACTCCAATATACTTCACTCACTTATATTATACACATTAATTTTAATAATACCCAAAGAAAAATTGTAACCACTACTGATTGAAGGCATGAATAAATTGGTATGTGACCTAAACTAAATCGTAAACATCTATTTGGATTTTAAGAGTTCGAGCATCTTCAACTACACTGCTAAGGAAGTGTGACTTTCGATGCTTTAGACTTGCACGCGTTGTTTTATCTTAGACAAAATTGATAGAATCTGTTGGTTTCAGGTAGCAATAACATTATTTTGCGTTCGTAACTTTTATATCTTCGACAGATGTGTATTGTTAATGTTAAGTAAGAAGACAAAGAATAAACAGGAAAACAATGTAGAACGCTTGATGAAACGCAGTAGCAACCCCGAGAAATGATGTCGGTTCTTATCGCTTCTCTATATAGGACTTTGCTTTATTTTTAATCTAGGAAAAAAATAAAAACAATAATATAATAAGTCATTAATCTTTGTAAAATGGAAACAGATAAATGATTTGAGTTTTAGCCGCCGTTATTTTTTTATTAGTAATTGCAAAATACACTTTTGGAGTTAATGAGATGACATAAATAATTTATTCTATATATATACTTATTCTTCCATGGCGTTTTAAAGCTTTCTTCAGAGAGAAAGCTTCTTTAATTGTCCATCAGATTAATAGTCTATTTTCTGTTCAGTCTCCTGAGAATTAGGTGTTCAAATAGTAGATGCCAAATTATGTTGCCGTTGTTTTTAGAGAATGTAGATTGTTTCTATTTTCAATAACATCGGTAATCATTAGTACTTTGAGGTCATTATGTCTGAATTAATTTAAAACATGCCAAGAAGTATTAAAGATCATTCTTAGAACTTTTAACGTTTCTGGCTGTATGCCAGATTATATTTGCGTGCATAGTTTCAAATCTTAATGCCATACGTTATGCAGATCAATGTGGTGATTGTTTTGTAGAGTAAAATTTTGTTTTCTAATGATAGTTTTAATATTTTTTAAATTAACCATCTGATTATTTTACTTTATAGGTTTATCTGCTTTTTAATCTATTTGAAAATTTTTGATTTATGTGCATTTCCAAAAACACTTAGTACCTGTAGATTGTGAGATTACAACGCAATTAAATGTGAGTTCAGAACATTGTTCTTTTCTAAGAGTAAAATTTATTTGGGTTTATTTAATTTGATCTATTTTAGCACCAAAAAAATTCCACAAAAGTGTCATTGCATTTTTAAGTAACGAATATTTGTTTTCTTATAATATTACAAAAATTTTAGATATTTCAATCAATTATTATTAATATTTCCTTGACTTTTGTTTTTATTAAATATTTTTTTATAATTAGATAATAAATTGATAAATTAGTTTTTATCACTAAAAATTAATAATATAATGTGTTTTATTACTTAATAACAATTATAATGTTTATTTCTTAAATTTATTTCTTATTGTACATTTTTTTAAATATTTAAATTTTTGTTGTATTCCACATACTACAAATGAATATAACTCTTTAGTAGTGAAACTTTTACATGTTTTTATCATTTGTCCCGAGTTGTTTTTCTACCATGCTCCAGCTCCGCCACCGTTAAATTTCAAAATTACATCAAAAGAGTGCGCATAAGAAATGTAATCTCTCTAATCCAACCACTACCATATGCCGTAGCAGTGCAAATGTTTTGCCACATTTTTTGTTTATACACTCATAAAACGTGCGACAGCCACATATCAGTCTCTGCCACGCAGAGGCGCGACGAGTAAATGACCGGAACGCGCTTTTCTCGTTATCTGTGTTACTCGCTTAACTCTTCGTCGACGACAAAATTACAAGCTGTGCTCAAAAACACAACATGAGAAAGAAAAAAACGCTACAAAGAAGAACGTAGATAATACGGTTAGGTAACGGCTATCATGGGAGGTGATAGAATATGGTTACTTTAGTCGTCTACTAGTTGAATGAACACTGACTAAAGTTCTCAAGACAATAAGTAGTAGACTTGGTGTTGGGGTGTTTGTGAGTATTCTTAAATTTATCTGAATATAAAATAGACAGTTTTAATGTTTGTTAAAATCTTTTTATGTTTTCAGGAGTTTAAAACGTATGATGGTTTAGCCTTGTTGAGATTGTTCTGGTTGTGAAAAGTATTTGTGGTTGGAAATTAGTTTATGAGTTAAAAAGTACTCTGGGTAGTTATAATTGAATTATACTTTAGTAGCCAGAACTAAATTAGTTTGTTTTTGAAATTGCATTAAATTCATTTAAATTATAATTAGAAAAAATTTAAAACTTTAATGAATTAGCACTTTTGACATTTACAAAACTAACAAAATTACTACCAGGGAGATTTTTTAAAGTAAAAATCAAAATAGTATACTAATTGTAATAGTAAAAAATACGAATTATTAAATAAATACCAGTTTATGGAAGTATGAATATAAGTCCAAAAAACCACTACAATCCCTATGAAAATAATCTAGATAAACGCATAGTTTTATGAGAAATAATTTAATTTTTGATATTGCATAAGAAAAAATTATTTCAATTTTAAAAATTATTATGTTAATAAAATTTTACTATACAGTTACTAAAATTCACTTACTAGAACATTTTCGGCATGTTGCCATATGTATATAAAAATACTGAAGAAGACAACATGCTGAAAACGCTCTATTAAGTGACATAATTAATAATAAACACTTTGTAGCCACGCTCAATAATATTTTAAAATTGTTTATTGCACAATATTAGCATGCTTGACAACAATATTTTTTTGAGCGTACTACAACCATGCCAGATACTGACATCGTACTTGACTTTCATTCCATTATACTGCGTCAACTAGCAGGGTAATTAGCAGTTACCGGAGCTGAATTTTCTGAAAACATAAATGATCCGAGCAGAATTTAAACCCATGTCTTTAGAAGAAGAAGTCACTTCTACTACTTTCATATATATTTAAATTTGTTGTTTTCAGTGTGTTTGCTTATTTTACAAATAATCATTTAAAATTACCATACAAGAATATACTTAATACTAAATTTTTTACGTTTTTACGCTTTCTCTTTCTTTGCTTAACAATTTTTTTTGTTTGGAAACAGTTTAGATTTTACTAAATGAAATTGTGATTATTTACTTACAATAAGTAAAAAAATATTCTACCTTATCTACAATATTACCAATGTAGTTTAATGTTGTTATCAAAACAGTACCTACCTCGTTTTATTGGTATAAGAAATTTTCTATTTTATTCCACTTTAACAAATGACATGTGTTAATCATATTTTTCTTTAATTTGTTTGTCTTAAATCAAATCTCTTTAAAATATGACAATTTCATAATTGTTGTTGTTAATTACAAATTTATATAATCAACATAGATTTATATAAGTGTGAAGCTTAAAACTAACTATAGCAAAATAACTGTTTTGACGTTCAGCTGAATCAACATCCAATAATATACATTCTCTTATAAGTGGAGAACAAATATGATGACAGGCATGGGCTTTTATGGCATTTTATACAAACGTGGGTATCACTTCAAAATATTAATAATAAAAATAATTTCCATTAACTGCATTTACAAAACTTTGCATCAATTTATTATTTTGTTAAATTTATCTGGATGTTTTATAACATATTTTATTTTATAATATTTAAGGTGTCATTGTATATTGTCATTGTCACAACTTTGCCTTTATATAAAATTGCTAGTAGTTTAAACTACCAAACTGTTTCAATGTATATTATGACTACACACTAGCGTACTTCTAAACAGTTCAAAGTACATTACGAAATGAAACACCGTGACAACCATTAATGCAGTGCGTGCGGAACACATTCCTAATACTGGTATTGCGATAACTTTATAAAGTATCAAAACCAAGTATTTCTAAATAAAATAGAACATATGTCAGTTGACTCTAAACGATGTAAATACGTAGAATTAAAAAGCAAAGATTGCCGACTACAAAATAAGTGGAATCAACTCTTCATTACGATCAATCACTCCAGGTGCAAACTCGCGTGGCACGTCGTTACGACAGGCAGCCTGCTTTCGAAGAGTTAGGGCCTACGCCGCACCCTAAAGCTTTCTCAACCACTTGGCATGACCGCTCCAATCTTGACCAAGTGAGTTGTTCAATCTGCAATGTATCGCCGCAATAAACCAAACTCTTATATTGTGTCTAGTCTCGGTCACGGCACACTGCCAAGCTATTAACCAATCCTCTGAGCATGAAGCATGATTTAAGTGTAACAATACAATTGTGTAAGTTTTTATTTGCTATTGTAGATATCATAATTGCAATAAATTATTATCAAAAGATAACAAGTTCAGTTCCTTGCAAATCATCTCTTGCAAATATTTATTACGTGTAAACTTCTCTATAGCAGAATTTTCCTACTCAGTTATGAACAAATCAACCTACTTATTAAACATGCCAGATCAATTTTAAATACAATCCATAACCGAAGTCAAATCTATTTATGTTTTATGCCAACTCACGTATCTGTCAATAAAAAAATTCATTTTCATATTTTGTTTACTTCTGAATCTATTCATTGCGCCCGCACATTGTATAGTATGTGTTGTTTTCATATTTTAGAACTTTTACATCCGTCATTGCGATATGTGCGCAAATTCTTGCATCATCTGCGTCGGCAGTAAACCCCAATTCTCCGCTCTCTGTGATGTTTATAGCGCATTGGAAAATAAAAGAACGCACCAGAAATTTTCACGAGCACAGGCAATATATATGACAGCGTTCGCATGCTTCGAGTGAAATTTTGGTGCTAGTTTATCAAGATTAATAAAGTTTAGCAATGAGTCTCTCAACAGAAGTTAGAAGAGATGAGTTTAAGTGTGGTGAGTAAAACTAAAAGAAGTTAAAATATTTGATGACTAAGACTTTTATTTTTAACTTACCGAAATAATGATCGGATATTTTTGATAATTTTATTTTTTTCAATAACGTATAAATCTGCATACACTGTAAAACAATTTTTTTTTGATTCAGATGACATTAACAGCATTTGACTAATTATGATGTGCTAAAAATGCGGTTATTATAAAATTTGGGAGAATCGTTTTTTTTTTTTTTTAATTTTAGTGTTTGGCCAAATTCCAATTTTAATTTTTGTATTGTTATTTGATCATATAGCTGTTTTTAATAACCATTTGGGAATAAATACTGAAGAAATGTGTAAAAACATAATTTGTTTATCGTTATTTGTTACAAAATTATAAGTTATTAAAATGCATTTATTTGAAAAAGTGCAGACGTTTTTGAAATAAAATAGAAATATATTTACTTGATTAAGTATGAATTGCTCAATACGACACTATTTTTCCATTTTCTTGTTTTATTTTGGTTGTGAGCTAGAATTTCTCTTAGTCAATAAATTGAAAATTACGTCTGACTCGTTTACGTGACTGCAATAGTATGATGCATTTGACTTTGCACAAAGAAAACTCTTGGAAAAACTGTTTTTTCAGCACATCATGATTAGTCGAGTGTAATTAATGTTATTTTAATTAGAAATTTACTGTTTTGCAGCGTTATCGAACACTGCAATGTTTCAGTAAGAGGGTTTTCTAGTCGGTTAACAAACTTTTTATTAACCATATCCGTTAGTGGCAAATACCGCATATTGCTATTACATATTTAATGCGGTAATTTTAACTTCTCTATAAATCATCTTCAACCTGTTCGATTATTAGAAAATTGCTATACTTTTCTTTTCTTTATATGTCACCGCTTATAAACACTTAAACGGTCATTGTCCAAATATAGACTTATGCCTGCCTTATGCTTGCCACTCTTGCGTTGCTTTTTCCTCCTTTCCGTCTTCCAGCCGCGTCAGTTAGCACATACATCGCCGGCATGAAACATCGTTTATGTTGCGGTTCAAACAGCTTAATAATACAAAGTTACCACCCGTGTGGGATTAATAAATCTCGTCGCTAGCGCATGCCGCCGCCGCTTGCAACTTTTCGTTTTAGCAACTTTGCGACGTGCACGCTGAGGCTGAAAGCGTATGCGTTTCGGAATCAGTTTTCGAAAACAAATTGTGATGCATGACACCCACCCGTGTAGCATATGCTGCTAGAAATAGGTGAATAGGGAGTTGGAGAGACGTTGCAAAAAGGTAGTGTGTCCAACGAACAGAGATCATGTATCATTTCAGATAAAATATTAAATTGCTCATGTGGTGCATGTGGTGAAAAAAAGTAAATTAAAGATTATATTATGTTGAAATGTTGGAATGTCAGACGTTTAGTCTTACATTAAAGTGTATTTACACAGTTAACTACAACGTTAACTGTTGGTTTCTGCTGGTTTGATGCTGGTATTTATTTTGTAGTGCATAAATGAAACACAAAAAAGCACAACTGTAAGTTCTATAGAGTTAATATCCTTCCAGAAAACACTTCTTAAAATATTATTCTTTATAGTTACAACTTTAAAAAAAGTTGTTTACAGTTACTCTAAAATACTGCAAAAAATATAACATTGTGACAGGTTAGTCATCTTTATTAGTATCTCCAGCCGCCTAGGTAGCACATCTAACCGGCTGGCCTACGAGTTGTAGTTTAAAACTAAGCCAATAGTCTGCATTCTGCCGAACAAAACAACATTGCAGTTACTGAAGGATCAGTGGTGGGGGGCCAAGTACGATGTTGATCTATGACCGATGTGATTGCAGAACGCTTACAAGTCACACACCACGACGTCCTACACCCAAATTGAGTATAAAAAGAAGATGAAATTGATGATCAATTTAAATTAATAATTGTAATTTATTTTTTTAATGTTTTTTAAATAGTTCGCATTTAAACAAATTAATTAAATTAATATTAACGTACAAACCAATAATAAAAAAAAAACTACATATTTTAATATTTCAAATTAAATTCAGCATATACATTTCCCGTATTTATATTTACCAGCTTGTGTCCCTATCTATCTTTTTAAAACAATAAAAAACCCGATAAATAATAAGGTTACACGATCTTACACAGTCATTCGCCTACCTATGATAATCATCTCTCATCTCATCTCTCATCTTCTTAGCATCAGTTAAGTATTAGTCTAATTTATGTAGTTTTAGTTTATAACAAAGATTATTTTACTTTTATTTTTAATTCCAATAAATTCTCATTCAAATCAATTCAGTTAATTACCACCATCTCAATTTTAATTTTTTATTCTAAGTTCAATTGGTGCTGTAGATTATAAAACAAGTATATCGTTCCCTTATAACAGTAATTATCTTGATAATCATTTCTACTAACCATGTTTTTTTTAAGAAATATTTATTGTATTACTATGTTATTAACATAATACTTTATTGCAGCAATGATACTTAATCTGCATTAACATTAATTATATATAGCATTTAAAAATACATTTTTTGTTTATTCCTACAACTTACTTAATTTTTGTAATCAATATTTTCCATATTGCATTGGTCTCTTCACCATTTAAAAATGGAAGTCACCTACGTACTTTTATTTTAACTCTTATGTGACTATTGTGTGACTATTTGTAACTCAGTGTCACTATGTATGACTGTGCGTAACTAGGTAAAATTATGTGAATGCCCGTGAGACTGTTTTTATCTGACTATTTCTTGATCATTTTTGATATGATTTTCTGAACCTGACGTTACCTATACGCGGCACAGTAGACCAATTCAAAGAATCAACAAAACAAATCAAAAACGGTAACATCCCGGCTCTATAGAGCAATTTCAAGAACAAACTAAAACCAGTAACACCCGGCTTCTTAAACCGATCTTAGTAACCAACTACGATTGGTAACAGCAAAACTATCCGTACTGCAAGGACTTAGTTATTATGATTACCTACGTTTCATTTGGTATATTATTAATTATAGTAAGTAAGTAAAAATTTGTGATTGTTTAATAGAAATCATATTTCTGGCAATTCAAAAACAATTAATACCTATTTAATGAAATACCTAATATTTGTAATTATAATTATTGCAATTATTAGTACAAGTTAAATTCCATAAAATTAATAATTTATAACGCAGAGTATGATCTGTATGAGTTATGGTAAAGTCATATTTTGTTTCGTAGAATATCTAATGTGTATTTTTTTGCAACAGTAATTAGTATAAACTTGATCAAGATTTAGACCAAAAAATATTGAAACTATTTTTAAAAAATTTTTACTCCACAGCTCAGTTGTTAAGGTGTCTAACTGCATCAATGACAATGAAAGATATATTCGGAAGATTCATCGACAAAAGCGCTCTTGACTAATGCATTCATGATAAATGCGCTTGGTTTCTACCACTCTCCTACCGCACCTGCACTCTCAACCTTGTGTCAAACTGACATATATTCAACACTCCCGACCCTATTTTATCTATTTTTAACACCTATATGAAGCAGCTATCGTGTTACAATTTGGAGTACACGTACATTCAAATCTTGCTGGGAGTATAACTTATGATATATATTCTTACTAAAACCAAACCTAATAACTGCTAATAATGGTAGTTGATGTACTATCGCAAATATGAAAAACATGTACAGTGTCTGTGTGTCCATATAACAATATACCCTAGAATTAATAAATATTTTATAATTCCCGTTGACAGTTAGTTTCAAGATGGTATGAAAATAATAAAGAATATTTACTTTCTTACTACTTTTTTAAAAATATAGCTTTAATAATAACCAATTCTAGTATCTGTTTTATGACTTTACCATTCTATTTCCGTTACATCAAACGTGACGCTTTTCATCCAAGTGTAATTGCACTCCCGGCTACTCTGCTTCTTCGGCTCCTTTTATTTACCCGGCAGTTGATAAACAAAAACACAAAATGTGGCTGTGAATTGCGCTAAAATAAGACCCCAACTAGCGCGCTATGTATGCTCGAACATTATGACTTTATAAGACGAGTTATTGCCATCGCACTCCGCCATCGATGTTATCATAATAACTCACTATTTGCGTTGCGCCCGATATTAAGTCTCGGTAAACGCAATATAATAGTAAAACTAAGCGCGCAATTTTCGTGCGGCAAACGGGCCAGAAAACGGCTCGTATTGCCGCGTAAGGCAAGCGGAAAGCGATAAAAATGCCCTCGTTGAGGTGCACCTTTATTTCGCTTAATAACATTTCTATTACCGATAACGTCTGCTTTGGAGGCAGATATGGCAGCGATATTACTACATTCATGACGATTTTCATTGGCCGAAACTACATTGGGTTGCTGTTTTGGCTGCTAACCAAGTTGAATTGATTTAATGGCATTGTTTGTCGTGCCAGTGCCAAATGGCTGTAGAATGAATAAATCCTATTTATTCATTAGGTTATTTTTAGAATATTCTTAGTCTATGATTAACTAATTAGAATACTTACTTTAAGACGATGTGGAATTACATTGACCACCACACTAAAACTGTGGAGGCTCACGAAACAAACTTAATAATCTGAAACAAATATTTCAATAGTAAGAAATATTCTATTTAATATTAAAATCTAATGCAATTGGTATATATTATTTGTAATTTTTTATTATCTATGCGTATTTCAAAATAAACAAAATTTAAATTACGAAATTTCACGCCAAAAATTATTTACGTTTTACAGAAAATTCAAACTGCGTATTATACTACTGTTCTTCATATACATAAATAAATAAAATATACAATTATCATAACAAATAAAAAAAGCTAATTCATAATAAAACTACATGATGAAATTGTTTTATTCTGTAATGTTTACATTAGAAATTATTCTTAGACGCTGTACTAACTGCGCTACGAAGCTGAGTAAAAGTGATGAATTATTATTATCTAATCTAGTTTGCCAACAAAAGCGAGGCGTAACTGGGTTCATAACACTTCCATTCACCGCAAAATAATCTCTCTCAACCTGAGTCAATCTAATTCCTACCCGCCCCTTGCCGACGTTTGTTGTTTTTTTGTAATTTTAGCTACATTTTTATATCAAAAACAATTATTGGGTCATAATCTAGTTTAATCCAAACAATGCTAAGTATAATTTATTTAAATAAACTAAGAATGGCAGTTCAATCTCTATAAATTCCAAGACACTTTCAATTCAAACTCTAAATTCGCAGCACATCGGAAAAAATATCTCAGATCGTCGATCTTATCGCATCGAAAAACATTTTGCCACTCGTAATTTCAACTCACGACTCCCTCAACACTGAAATCTATTTTTGTCTGTAAAAGAAGTAAATCAAGTACAACAAAATCAAGAGAATAAAACTAGAGAATAAATTGATCTGTAGAGGCTCCGGAATGAAATTAAGCATAAGAGTTACACTTCGTAAAGTGAAAAAAGTAAAGATAAAAGTTCAGAGAACTGGTAAAAACAAAGAAAAACGTTTCCAATCTTGAGTGGTATTTATCGGCAAATAATTTGGAATTAAGAAAGAGGAAAGTTTTCAACCGGACTTGATGTAGCTCTGATACCGATATATGTCAGACAAGTCGAATTAAGTTCTAACGTGCCATTTCCGGAAACCAAACTTTTTTATTGCCTCTAGTTATGGAACGGACATGCTAAGTATTAAAAGGTTTGTGATTAATTAATTATTTTTTCTTTCTGTAGAAAGAAATCAAATAAAAAAAAGTTAATGATGGAGGTGCCGGAAATTCTCACAAGTTACACTAAACAAACAAAATAAGTAAATATTTAAACTATTCCATTAAACACAAACATATAATATTAATGAACTGGTTTTATCGCCAAACAAAACATTCGAACATGACCTGCTTAAACAAGTCCAGATGCGACGTATCAGCAATGCCAAAACACAGACATTGGTGGGTAGCACGTCCGTGACTCAGGTAACCTAATTACCACTTGCATTCGAATTTCTATCCTGCTGCTCGCTGCCCTCGGCGCGTAATTTCATCCCGTGTGTTTTTTATTTTTGCTCCACCCCAGTCGTTTCCTTTATCTCTCGGACGTAACGTGTTATCGTGTCTTTGGAGTCTCAGTGGTAGTGCTGTCTGCTATTCGCCCGTCCGGTAACTCCAGCAGCACACGACCGGAAGCAAATGCGAACACGCGGTCTGCCTTAACTCGTCTTTCATCTAAATTATTATCTCACTGTGTTGCCTTGGTTTCTTAATTTCTTACGTGGAATGGAATCCATTGCTTCTCGAATTAGGAAATTACATGAGCTTGAACAAAATTTATTTTGCTTCAAAGCATTAGAGAAATTTCTGATAATGTTCTATATAATTGTTTGTTTAGGATATTATTTTGTTGTTGAATTAAAATGTTTATCCAAAAAATAAGTTTAGATAAACATGAAGAGAATAATGTTGACTCGAGGAGAGCAAAATGCATAATGAACGTAGGACACTGTTATGCGTGGTTTTATGTGGTGTAAAATAGTGGGGAGAACGTCGCGAAGCTGTATGATTTGCCTCACCAGTGTAGCTGCTTCGTTTCACGCTACTTGCTATCTAGGAGACATAATAATTCTCTAACAAGTGTAGCAGCTTTTTAAAGTTAAAATCTTCTTAATACTGTTCTTCCAAAATAATTGGTTTTAACAAACCTAATAAGATATTTATAGTAATAGCCCACTCCACGCAAATTGATTTCCAATGTTCTTCGAATTTACAATCAAATTAATTTTGGTTTTACAATTGCAAAAGTAATTTCTGCTACACTTGAATTCAAAGCAGGTCGTCGCTTAGTAGTTTCCACGAAATTTCGCCGAGAATTCACTTTGTGCCCGTGTGCATTTGTAACAGATTTGCGAATTATCTAGATTCTCCTTCAATCCGTTTGTCATGTCAGCGAAGCTTTCTGATGTCCGCGAACAGATTGCACGCTCTTGTTGAATTGTTTCAATGAAACGCTTAACATGTGCACGATAACAAGATCCACGACTCGTCCAGCCAAAAGCAAGCAAGACGAGAATGATATACCGCTTGCTACGCTTGGTTTATTTGCACCCGACATACGTGACCGTGGGCAAACATTATGAGTTTAGGAGAGTTCGATGTCATCACGTGATAAAGAATAAAAACGTCTGAAAAGGAAGACGGGTTTTTCACCAAACGAGTAGATGGAATTCCAAATAGTTTATCGTTTCATAAAAAGCTTAAAGTCATCAACTAATTTGATTAATGTTGCTTTTATGAAATCAACTTTAATTTTAGATAATTTATAGAGATACTTGTACTTTAAAGCTATATATTTAAAGCTATCTAATAAATAATTAGAGCATAAACTATTTCTACAAAAATTAAAATTGTCATATCTTTCTGATTAATTCGTAAATTTTAATAATAATTAAAGTTGGTGATTATAACAACAATATAATATACTCGTACATTATATGTTATTAGAAATTAATTTCTCTTATTGAATCCAATCCCAATAACTGTCAAGTGGATGAAGTGGAGGACGAGTACACTGTCAGTTCATAGAAGCATGAGTAACGTTCAATGACAATTTTTTTTATGTGTATTTCCAAATTATAATTTTACCTAATGACGAAAAATTATTTTTTGTTTTGTTGAAAATATGTCTTGTTATTTTATCTTTAAAAATGTTTATACATTATCACTCAATGTGTAAAAAATTACGTCTTGTATTGCTTACATTAATTATATATATAAATAATGTTGTTGAGTTAAAGATTTATATTTATTGCAAACAACGTACAATAATATAAGTTTTTATTGACAAGTAAAAAAATGTAAAGAGCATATTATTTACTCGTTTATTAGCACTCAAAGATTGCAACGTTGCAAAGTTAGGTTAACTCTTAAATGATAATAATTAAGTTCTACAAAAGGAATTAAAAAGTTTACTTTAAAACAAATTTATTTTTATTTTAAAATATTTTAAAACATACTATAATACAAATTCACTTTTCTCTTATATCTTTCTTGCTGTATCAAACAAATTTACATTAAACATGCCTCTTTATATATTTATTATTTTTAAAAATATTTATATTATTATAACTAATAAATGAATAAATACACTATAAATGATAATATATTATTAGGAATATTATTTTGTACATAATATTGAATAAAGATAATATTTATGATTTTCTTATATTTCTCTTTACGTGTAAAATCACTTCTTTCTTGCAATATTTCTATATAAAAAAACTATATAAAATCAATAATTTTTGCACGGAAACACACGAAAGAAATTCACGCTTTTTTTGCCTAAAATATTAAAACATTTAGAAACGCATCCACGTTACATACTCAGCAAACCATTCGTTCCGGTTCATTTTTATGATATTTTCAGCTCGCTTCCTGTTGAGTTTGCAATTCTCTCCGATTTTTTTCTATTCTGCAAAATGCAGCCGGTTCCATTTCGTTTTACTCGCTAAAGCGCTTTGCTACCCCGTTTGCTTTTCGCGCCGCACTTCTTTGCGGTGATATATAAACTTAAAGTTTGCAACGCAATATTCATAGAAGAACTTTACATGAAATTATATATTTTTACGCGAATGAGCAATAAAAAATGCTATGATGGTGTAATTTAAATCGGATTTATTTATATCAGAACTTAGTGAGAAGAATATTGATTTACTCAAGAAAAATATTATTATTTTAAACATAATGAAAAACAACTAAATATTGTCAAAAAATAAGAGATTTCTGTAGCAAAGAGTGTTTATGTGTCATAAAATAGTTGAGAAATTCCTTTTTTCAGAAATATTAATAAAATATATTCTTAAATTATATTGGCAAAAACTATGGCCATTGAAAGAAATTAGATCATGTTTAAGATATTACTTATTTGTTCTTCCTCTAATTAAATGCTATTAGAAATTAATTTTATACTATTTAAATGAAAAGATTATGGTATATTTATATATTATTATAATACTAAAAATGAGATTATTAACACATATTTAACATTAACACTTAACTTCATAAAAATTAAAATATATTTTTGATAGTTTTAACCTTTTTGTAATAATTTACTAGATAAAAAATGACTTAATTCTGGTATTTATTAAATTCAGGTAAGTAAATTACAACACATTTTATACAATGCATTAGTTTTTAAATTGTTTTGATAATGTTGACAGTGTTAAAGACTTTATTTCTTTGGTGCATACTGATTAAAAATTAAATAGTTTAAAAATTTGAGACGTTTGCTTACTATTATTTTAAAAAACACAAATATCTTAATAAATAGTCAACTAGAGAACACTAGAAATTAATTTGTTGTAACTTTATTATTATTCACATATCTCTAAATAAAGACAAGTAACATTTTTAACAAGTTATGGTATTTATAAATAGGAAATTAATTATGTTGTTGAAATATAAGTTGTTATTTACTACTTTAGTAATTTAAAGCAAATGAATTACAAAACGTTTCGCCAATAATAAATCCCATCCTCTATATAATATCTCAATATGCTTGTATATTGGACGAATAAAAATTACACGTTATCTGTATTGTTGTAGATGAACGAAAACTACGTCAGTTGGCTATTCCGAGCACGATTTCTATCTAGAAAATCAAACGGCACGAGACAGAATTCATTCCACAATAACGCTTATATCAACGCTGGGCTTTGGCTCGGCCAATTTGATGGCGGCGAAGGCGGCGGCTGCAATTGAATATGTACCAATGCAACAATTGAAAGATTCTCACAAGGAATTCAATTGCGTGAATTCGCACTTCTCATGTTTGGAAAATGTTCCCAATGCCTTGAGGTGGAAAAGTCACGTTTTACAATAATTGCTTCATAAAACGTGCTGAATTTAGAAAATTACTAAAAAATGTGATAAATTTTGGCAAGAAATATATAGTCAAAAAAATACTTAATTTACAAACAATTGAAAAATTGCAAATAACACTAAAAATACAATTTATTATTTAGACATTAATCTGAAAACATTATATATGGAATTTCAAATAAGATTGTAATAAAATGCTAGTTTTTATTTTAAATGGTTCAATTTTTGTATACCCGTGGTTTGTTTTAAATTTAATTTTCTTAAAATACTCAAAATGATTATTTTTACTCTAATTGGGTTAATAACATTTATCTAGATTGTCAATTTGAGAATAGAAGCTGTGACATGTAGTTGTACCTGGTGCCAGCGATACAATCAAACATTTTTTGAGTACCGTTGAGTGTGTTCACAAAGTGTTTAATATTTATTATGTTGATAAAATTTCACTTTCAATTATGCAATTTTTAAAACGTATTTTGTCTGTTGTAATGTGTAATTTCTAGAACGTTTTTGGTTTGCTGCTTTCTTTAGTATAATAGTAACTAATAACTGAAAACGTTCTACAAATCAATATTAAATTTTTTAGTTTATGTTTGTGCCGCTTGGGTTTTCTGTGCCATCAACTAAATTGTAATTTTATAATAATTATTTAAGTACTTGTTTTACGTTTTTTAAATTTAAATTTCAATTAAACGATAAGTTAAAAATTAATGTTTTAGCAATTCAATTTAAATTATGATAAAAATAGTAAACTATAAACAAGCTAGAATACTTTATTTTTTGTTTTCCTAACATATAGTCATATAGTCAAGGCAACATTTTTATACAAGCACTTATGTTATTAACACGTTCAAGATCTGTGAGGCTACGTAATTCCACAGAGGTTTGCGTTACGCGCCGGTTTCTCTCTCTCTCTCTCTCACTGCTCCCTCATTATTGTTAAATTATTTAGCTGTCTTAAAAAAACTCCTGAATAGACACCAAAAAATGTGTAAAAACGTAATTTGTTTATATTTAATAGTATCAAAATTATAAGATTTCAAAATAAATTCAGTTTTTAAAATAAAATTATTTTAGTTAAAAAATTAAAATTTGATATATTAGTAGACGATTAAAATAACAATAAATAACATGTAAATGTATGCAACACAATGTTTTTAATTTTTAAAAAAATTTATACCTTATCTATACGATTCATGTAGTAACAAACTATTGTTTGTTTAAATAATTTATAACTCTGCTATTATTATTTAAACTAGGTTAAATAATTTAATCTAGAATAAAATTTGATGTTATGTTTTGTAGCATTAAAACCAATGACCTTGGTGAATATGCAATAAAATAATCATAATTTTTGGTTGTGGCAATTAAATAATTAAACCAGGTGATTCAATACATTAATTTACAATACTCAATCGTAAACTACAATTATAGTTTCTGAATTAAAAACTCATTAGGTAATCTCTAAAACAAACTCTAAAAAAAATTTATTACAAACATCTTCTTAATCTACAGATTCCCGCACTTAAAAATTACCACACTAAAATAAATCTTATTATTTGTTAATGTCCTTGCTCGCTAGCATTGTAGCAAAATGCAGCTTCAAAACATGTTTTTAATTTTCTATTTTTGTCACCAGTATGCGTATAAAATATATACACATATATGTTTTTTTTTATAATTGAGCGTAGTTAGACTATTTGTACATGATGGTTTTAAAATGTAGTTTATACACTGCTACGCTGCATTAATGTTTGTTTAAATTTGGAACTAGATAACACACGGACAACACACCACCCATAAAACAGTTTACTACTTGCTAACAAAAATATATTTTATAAGCAATTTTTTTTGTATGGTGTAACGAGTATTTGTAATTTGTTGCTTTTTCCGGAAATTTCATTCACGAGTATTGTGCAGTGCTGGCGAATGCCGTCAATTAATTTACGGTGTATCAGTCAGACTGGAACGTATTTGCGTGTTTAAAACAACGCAACGCCCGTGTTGAATGTCGGATAATACACAACACATTTATATAAAGTACGTATTTTTGGAGATTTATAAAGGTTTGTGTGTGAAGTGTGATGGTAGGGTTGTTATATATACAATAATCATCGAGAAGCATAAAAAATTGCAATAATTGCTTCCTGTTAAACATTTTTGCCAATAAGTTAAATAAATCAAAATAGAATTAAAAAATAAAATATAGTAATTTTATAATTATTATGAATTTCAAAACTTTTTTTAAAAGCAGTTCTCAGCACCTCCACCATCAATAAATTTACGTCTCAAAAATTATATCAAAGTATTTTTATATAAACCTGATAAATTTGAATGATTGTTATAAAATTAAATTAATAATTTAAAGGTTAACTTTATTTTAACAGTTTGACATAAACTTTAATACCACGCATCTTCATCGAAACATTGATTTAAATAAAGAATTATTTTCTTTCATTATTATTAGTATATTTATCAGGTATAGTAAAATATTGCTCAATATTAAAAATAATATTTTTTTCAAATTTTGCATTTTTATTATTTCTATAATATTTGTTTCTTCAAAAAAAATAACTTAAATCACAAATATTTTATTAAACCAAAAATTTATATCTACATTACGAAATTTTATGTGATGATTTTTAATTTTGTTTAATATTTTTTTATTTATTTTTCAATCTACATAATATAATAAAAAAAATTAAACAAATGATCGATTTACAGTTTTTCTGCTTTGCCTGCTTTAAATATGTTTCACTTTGTATGCGTAGATTAATGCATTTCTCCCATTGTATTGCAGTTAAATTGTTTGCATCCATATCAGATTGTTTGTCGCAGTTTAAACAAAACCGCAGTATATAGAAACAGTTTGCAAGGGTTTGTGTGCCACAATTACCAAAGACAGCGGTCGTTGATTTATTGCAACCGCTCTTCGAAGCGTGCCGTCTGCAACATCCGCGCCGCGTAAGCTTAGCGTGATTTAATTGCATTCGAATGAGGCTAATCAAAAGACATAATGTGCGCAATGAGCAAAAGACAAAGGTTCATTAATAAAGGACAATAATATAAGTATATTGATATGGTTGAGAGATTTACTTAATTTATTGTCATTTAATTTAATTGCTCCATTAACAGATTAAGGGTGAAAATTGAATAAGCAGTTAATGGAGAAAAAAATTATAATTTAAAATGTCTATGAAAATGATAATTTTAAGTCAAATGTTTTAAATGTTTGGCAATTATTATTTTTAACAAGTAATAACTTATTTAAAACATTAACAGAACTTGGTATATCAAAATAATATTCTGCCATATTACCATGAACTGCATTATAGATACTAACTTTGGCATAAATATCTTTTCAATTTGATTATTGACATATTCAAAATTTTTGCAGTTATATGCTTTAATAGAACCTTAATAACATTTCTGTTAGTTTGCCAGTACTTAAAATTAAGTTCAGAAAATAAGTTGTATGGAAAAGATAAGAAAACTAAATCTTTTTTCTCCTTGTTTTTCTTGGTTATTTTCATCATTCGTTGATTGAAAAGTATATAAATTTTGTTGAGATGTTGGTAGATTGGGTCCACATTTGAAGAAGTCGTGAATTGCAATCCTCGACTTGCCGAGCGTCACCAGTCGCGCTTGTCGGTCACCGAACACTTTCAGAATGGATAGTCTTCTAATTTTACCACCTCAAATTCACACTTCTCGTTTGCACTCCAGGTAATCAATTTCTCTTTGGTTCTTTTTTGCATACAAAAGCAGATTTTTGATATGCTCTAGACCAAAAATTTTTTTCTCAAATAATTCTTCCTTTTTCAATAATTCTCAATTCTTGAATATCTCTGATTCTTGAACATCTGCACCTATCACTAGAGAAGAAACAGTCATGGATGAGGCGGATGATGGTTGTTTCCATGAATGATGTATAAGCAGGAACTAATGATAGAAGTTTGACTTTGTGCATCTTATACATTAAGTCGCGGAATTTCTCCGGCATCTGATCGTAGAATAATATCGTGCAGTATTATTTGTTTTAAAGGTAGTCTACAAATTTATATATAATTTATGTATAAACATAAAATTTCCTATACAAGAATTTATTCTTTAATTTTTAATAATTAAAAACTTTTAAAAATTGTGTTTTGCAACATATTTGATTATAAATAATTCTCTATTAAATTCTAAATAATTTGTATATAATTTATAGCATTAAGACTGTTGCGCCTGTTTGCGATAACTTGCTACTAATTGTTTACCGCGCATTTCTAACTTGTTGAAAAATTGTTTATCTACTTAATATGCTTCATAAAGCGAGAAACATGAAACTAAAAAATATTTGATTAGCATCAAAACAAATATGTCTTACAAGCACACATATTAATCAAATTATTTTAATTGCCAACCGCTTTCGTAGCGTACTTGGCAGTGCGCTGGTTTACGAGTCAGTGGGTTGCAAGTTTGAACCTCTCTAACGACTCAAGAACGGAGTAGCATTATAGTTTATAACCAGCAAGCTGAGAGTTTGCATCCTGCCGAACAGAAAAACGGTGTAGCCACTGAGTGGCTAGTAATAGGAGGTCATCAAGTACGACGTTGGTCTATGACCGAGGTGATTGCACTACGTGTGATTGCAAGTCATACACCACGACGCTCTACACCCGAAAATGACAATCTTAATTACTAATGTGTACTTTCTTATAATATCTAACGTAAAGTCTTTAATTAAATATACATTAAGATTAAAAAGGTAGTCAATTTGTCTCCTACATCTTCATCCTTCACTGAAGATACTGGAGACCTAACTATGTTGTTACACAGTAATTGCTGTATACATGCACTATTTTCTATTAAATTATTTTCTATTTGGAAAATTCTGCGTGCCACGTACCCACGTTCTAATTATTATTTTCTATTAATATGTATTCCTGCAGACTAATAAAATCATTTTAGTCTTGCTTTATTTGATATTTATCAATAATTAATTACTTTTTAAATAACAATCATAGTTACATTTTAGTAATAAATTCTTATGATTATCTTCTCTTTTATGCCTTTTTTCGAGTTTCTGAGCAATTTTTTAGAGTCATTGCGGTAAAGACGCAATTAGCCATATTACAAGAGAAAAGATAGAGACTGAGATTATGCAGAAAATTAATGATGGACCTCATTAGGTTATAAAACAAGAATGATTCGTTCTCTAATTATTCCCATTTCAAATGGGCGATGCGAATTGAAGGAAGCAGATTACCAGTTGCAAAGTGGAAACAGGCATGTTCAAAGTGTATTCCAACATTTTATAATCCCTACAAATTAATTGCAATGAATTACGTTTTAATCCGTATCATTTTTTATTTATCCTAGAAAAATAAATTTAGTGAGTTTATAGAAAATAGTGCAGAAACAATACTTGAACAACAAACAAACGTAAATTAAGTTAATCAAAACTTAAAAGAAGAATCTTACTAACATCGGGTTAACGTGGTTTGAATAAAATATCACTGTCGTAAATTTAAAAACTAAATACCGATTGATGGCCAAATTCTGACACAAACGACCAACAATTAAAAAATTATTAAAAAACAAAATATAAACGCTTACCAAACATATACGCGTGGACGCACATAAACTTATATTCACACGATTCATAAAATCAATTTTTCTTTCTATACTACGAACAACTTAAAATAAGTTGCTTCTGCAAAGCAAGATCCAAAAATTGGATTCTCGCAAAACTAGCGCAACCTATGTAACGTACATATAACAACTTCTGAACAACTGAGCTGAGGTTAGTCAGCTCAGTGACGAATTGACAACCTTCAAAGTGCTAAAACCAAAGTTTAAATACCATGATTTAAATATTTCTTTTTGCCTAATAACATCTGTGGTATAATATGATCCAAACAAATATTTTCAAGATTTTTAGTTCAAAAGTTATATTCATTTTTTAACGTTTTTCATTGTTCTTTAATAGACAAATTAAGTAGTTTTATAATATTTATATATCAATTGATAGCATGTAAAATGCAACAATAAGATCTAATAATCTAATAATAATATAAAATTTTATAAAATCTTTTAAATTCTAAGTCCAATTAGTTATTTACCAATGCTAATAGTATTGTAATAAAGAGTAAACAAGTACATAGTAAACAGATCAAAAACGTTTTAACCGGTAAATATTAGTAAGTGTTAAAGTGAAATCTTATCAAGATAATGAATACTAATAGTGATTGTGTAAATATAATAGTCCCAAGCAGGTACAAAGCATAAAAGGTCTTGATTGTGGATTGAGTTTGGGTTTTGTTATTTGTCATAAATAGGGTGCAGCAAAATCAAAATTTAACATACATTTTATACAGTTACTATAGTTGTGCAATTTTTGACATGCATAAATTTTGTTTTTTCTAATGAATGTAATTTTTAATTTTCTACAAAACGATTTCAATTATATTATTGTATCATTTATTACTGGTTCAGAAATTAGTAAATGTCGGAAAATAATAATTATTCACTTTTCTATCAAATACATTTTTGTAAAACTATTCAAATTTTATCACATGTTAATGCGATGATAAAACGTATCAAACTGTTTGAATTATGCGACAATAATCATATGTTGCATAAGGTTCTTATGGATATAATTTCTCGCTAACCCTCTGTCGCTAAGTTAACACAGGTTTTGTTAATACAAACAAAACATGCATAACTTAAAATGCATTTAAAATTAATTAGCAGCTACTAATACTCCTAAATTAATTTTATCAACTTTTAAAGAACTCCAAGCCATCGACGACTAACACTCGCTTATCACGGTAAAATCTTACCAAAACATAATTATCTTTAAAACAACAAGCATAATTTCTCAACGACCACTCAAATCTATGCAAATTCTAGGAATAATGCCCGTTATATTCAAACAAAACTCTCTAACTCAAACATGAACACACCGCTCCCACACCAGCAAATAACAGGAACGTCGTAATTGTATACGCAAACTTCAAGTCCTTGAATTTCTTGGGCAAAGAATTAAGATGTAAGAAACTTTGTTGTCGTAAGAGTAAAGGGGGCGATTGGTAAAAAGTTCTCTTCAATCGCCTTCGCTCGAGTTTATTAAGATGGAAATAATTCAGTGTCGTCACGTGAACCTTGTGCTTTTGAGCACGTCGTTTTAATGGCACGGCTTGCAAAAATCGGCATGCAATTGGGTAACTTTAATTATCAAAACGAGGGAGGTGGCCGACTGCTGGCAAGCAAACGAATATATTGAAATCACGATAGTGCGCCAAAAAGGGGTGGTGCGCTGCGCCTTGTAACATGTAGCGGAAATTTTACGACGCTCACGTGCGGAAAGTATATATGTGATTTTCACTAGGCGAATTGAAATATTACAATTGGGTGCAATGGCCCAAAATTGAAAATTCAATTTAATATTAATGCAATAAAAAAGTTGCCAATAAATTATTTTATTTCTTTACTTTCTAAGTTTTAATCACATTAGATATACCCGTATTATTTTTAATATAACAATTATATTATAAGTAAATCATAGATTAGATGTTATTATGTTGAGAGCTAAATAATGAATGATAAAGTTCGACAAGAGTGTGAGAATTTATATGGACTTACGAGGAGGGGAGAATGTTGCGCAGCTGTTTGACTCTAACTCCCTCGTGTGCAACTACAAGTGGCTACTAGTAGAAGAGACGAGACTTCCAGCTTTTAATTTATTCATATTCTATATATACTAAGTGATTAGTTATGCAGAGTATATTTTGCGCATGCTTTATACTTCTTCAATTTAATTCTATTTTAAACAAATTTCTCAATTATTGATATCAACAATAAAGCAAAACCTGTTTTCATACAATATCTTAAATTTGCTGAATTTACGTCTATGCAATATTTATTTAATTAACTCTCTATTAGTAATTCTCGAATTGATTTTTTATATACATTTTTAATACACTACGAAGTTTGGCACTTGAGGTTAATGGAAAACGAGTGGTGGCCGTTTGTGTGGTGTATAACGTTGGAGTTTTCGCGTTTCCGCTTCAATTACATGCATTTACGTATTTCAGGCGCACCATTAGGAAAACCACATCGAAAAATAAGCCTATTATCAAGCATAATGACGCTCTTTAATTATCCATAAAAGCGTCTTTTATTAAAGTCGTAACAATTACGTTGAAGGCACTTTGCTGAAAAATTTTCACTCCTACAAAACCAAATAATCCTTAAAAATAGGTATTTATTAATTAAAAGAAAAATAGAAAGTTATAGAAAAATATCGTATTTGCACTATGCTGAATCACAATGAAAGAGTCAGAACCTACAGGAACTTCTCTTCTCAACAACTGCATTTATTGAACATAAAATAAAAGCATTCCGCTAGCTGTCCATGTGGCCGGTCGAGTACAAACTTATACAAGCACTTATGGCACGGCGTACGGATATAACTGAGTCGTGCCGACGCAGCTAGCATACGTAAACATGTCATTTGCTAGGTCCGGAATAAGGCATGCGCGTGGTTTCCCCCTCCACTATGTTTAGTATGAAATCGTAAGCAATAACTTCACGCGTTTATTCATCAGGCCACATTCACTGCGTTAAGCCTAAAATATATAAATTAAATGCTTAATCAACACAATTTAAAATAAATAAATTTTTTACATATCTTAACTTTATTTTTTTCATAAACTATTAAAACTGAAATGTCTGCTTTTTCTATACAATTCGACACACTTTGCTATAAATGTATTATTAAATCGAATTTATAAAATTAAACAGATCGTATCTGCACGTACAAACAATTTTAAAAAATCCGTTTTTCAGCTGGGAGATTTTCAGCCGAAATTAAATACCTATCGTAAATGAAATAGATAGAATACGTTAAGCGCTAAAACCAACATTAGATTGTAAATAAACTTTACGGAAATGTGTGTCATAAAGTGTGTGAAGGCAACATTAACAAAACTAAAGTTTTAAACCGCAAGAGCCACTCATTCCACCCAAATTCTTCCCAATTCTTTAGTTACTCTCTTTAATTGAGTTATTATATTCTAAAAATATATAAAGGCACCTTTTTAAAAACACTCTTAGCTACTAGTAACAGCAAATAACAACTTAAAATTGCAGATTAAAGATTAACTACCGGTGGGTAAAGAGCGAAGTTTCTATACGCTGCATACTATAGTCTGCACATATTCACGCATGCATTGTTAATGACTGGTCTCCGGGACTGGAGGTGCAGTTAGAGATCCGTGAGCTGAAAGAGATGAAATGGAAGAAACGATGAAAGCCAAAAAGCGGAATTACGAAACGTGGAATACGGATAAGGCTGTGCTCGCCTGGGAGTTGGATGCAAAACACATCGGATGCTGTGAAGTAGAAGATGATGGGACTAGGGGGTAGAGGTAGATCTAGCAAAGTTCTTTTCACGGATATAATATGCACACAAATAAGAGAAAACGTCAAAGCAATGAGAAAATGAAAAACCCGCAATGCCCCATATAAAACAACACAAGCATACAAAAATCTTCGTCCACAATTTTTATTCAAAATTAAAATGCATGAGAATAATTGAATTTTAAAATTGTCCATGGCGTAGTTGAAAATATTACATTGCCAAATGTGAAACTAGTGCCATTTTTGAAGTTTTCAGGTTATGCTATACATTCTTATTGTTTTCTTTTATTTTTTACTAATTACAATTAAATTCATAAATGTTCAATCTCTACACCATCTATGCGCCATCCATTTTTTTAATAAAAATACCTGAAGACACTAGAATGATTTTCGAATATATAAATAGGCAAACATTTTACGCTAAAAATAATTTATTAATAATTACCAGGTTATGTATAGACTAAATATCTACCATTCCTAACAAACCAATTTGTCTTGTTGAAATCTTAATTTCGAAGTGCAAACAAATGTAACAATTGACATTTTATTTAAATATTAATTACTTCTTAGAAATGTAATAAAAATTTTCTAGTAGTACTGATATTATTGAATAAAACTTCTTAAATAAATCTGTATCAAAGTTTATTTAGCTTTATTTCTAAATTCTTATACCGCAAGAATTATTTAAGCGTCTCTTCTCTTATCTTAACCGGAAACATTCTTGATTTATCTGAGTAATACGCTCTTTGCAACAAAAAATTAATTGTTTTTTTGTTTTCTATTATATCTAGAATTAACGATAGTGTGTGTTTTGGCAACTTTAAACGACACGAGCGGCACAAGCGTATACACTTTGACTTGCTTCGGTAACTGAAATCAGAAATATATCTAAAACAATTGTACCAGTACAAATTGAGTAAGTTTTTGTTCGATAAATTGTGTTATCTTTGCTACACTCAGTCGCCTTACTAACTAAGCTACAAAGCGGAGCCACAAGTAATTTATAATGTCAAACAGTGAAATATTACAATAGTTACTTCAAATAGTAATAGTCAAATAGTTAATTCAAATTTCAGACATGAATTTTAAAAGTCTAAAGCTTGGTTTTGAGTTTAACCCAAGAAATATTCATAAAACGAATAAATTTTCTTTGTAGACATTCTGATGCTGTGGTAGCATAAGTATAAAATTTTGCTATAAAATAAAAGTATTTCTCATACTGATAGATTGATATTCGCTCATTGTAATACTTGTCTGATGCTTGCATTTTGCTTTTCGCCTTTACAACATTTCAACTTAGAATGCAGCACCAGGCTATGCTGACGTATGAATGAGCAACGGAGTAGTTTCGGGTGGAATTCCACACTTGAACGAAAATCTTCTTAGCTTAGCAAGCGGGTATAAGTGCGCGTACTTTATGTTCATCATTGATACACTGGCGAGTACCACGGCTATAATATCCGCCACGCAGTCATACATTTCGGGGATGCGGCAAAAGATGTAACGAGATCACAGAGATGCAACGAATATGTTGAGGATGCTGAAAAGTAAGCTAGTGCGGACGTGATAAAGTGAGGAGAAGTGATAGAAGTAATAACAGTGTTTAAAGGTTTTGCAAATGAAAAAACAAGAAAAATATGTGTGAGGAAGTTGAGGATGTAACATAAATTTAACATGTTTAACATAAATGTTGAAGAATGTTGCATTAGGAAAATATGGTAGATAGAACTCGTTTAACTTCAAACATATGTAGACTAAATAATAACAATTACTTATTCTCAAAGACAATTTAATTTTTCATCTTATTGCTCATTCTCCTCATTACATACTAAGCAAATTGTTTATAAATTGTACCTAAATATCTCAACAAAATTACGATCTATTGTAGAAGTACGGCATTATTAATTTATATCTATTAGCAGTTTGTTCAATTTAATTGTTAAGGTTTGTATTTATAAATAATTTAAATAAAAGTTGCTGTTTGTATTTATGTAAATTTATTTATTTTGATACAACATAATTCCAATTTGACTCAAATTAAACCTTTGTAGTTTAGTTTTTCTTATTTCTACCAAATTCGAGAGCCCCCAAAATTACAAATAGCTAATGATAAATAACACATTGTCATATTGACGTATGACAATGTCGAATATTTGTTTTTAATTCGTTTTTATTTATCTTTAACAGTGATAATGTATAATGCAACAATGATCAAACTACTGATTAGAAGAGTACGTTTTTTGTTATTTATACGTTTGTGTAAAAAAATAATTAACTGAATTTTTAGTAATATATTTTCTAATTGCTTCTAAATTATTAATTCAATTTATAGACAAAATAGGAGTTTTTTGTATTGTATTTCAATGCATTGTTCCTGTCATAAATAAGTGCTATGGTATCAAACTTAATTTAGAACTAGTTCCAATTATTTGTTAATTAATTGTTTTTTAATTTTAATCACTGATACAAATGGATATTTATAAATAATTAATCTACCTTTATTGACACGTGGGAACGGCGTGCATCATTTCAGCCGTGCTGAAGAGCAGACTTTTCTCTCGTTTTCAACCGACAGCGCAACTCTGAGCTGGAGGCAGCTTCGTTTATTTTTTGTAAGCAAACAAATCAGTGTAGCATTACATTTCATTTCTTGAAGAGAAAGAAATGCCATCGCATAGAATATGACTGTGGTAGTCTCGTGACTCTCGTGAGTTAAGCTCCTCTTGTTTCTAGAAATTGCTGAAGATCTAAAATTTGTTCCAGTAGCTCAATTTTTTAACTATCTAATTAGTTTCATATATGAAATATAAATTAATTAAATACATTCCAGCTGTTACTATCACTTTTAGACAAACCTCACTTGCGCTCTCAACAACAACGTTCCTGCCTCACATTGAAGTGCTTTTTTCATCGCCGCTGCATCCCCAGCTCTTCATACACTTTCATTGAATGTGGGGCTAGAATGCAAACATAAAACGGCCATCTCAGCACCCACCCTAATGTCTAAATATAGTATTTGCCTATTTGAGAACGCGCGCACGCTGCCGACGGGCAATTGCATAATTAAGGCGTTTTATTCTCTAGCTAAGCATTTCTTTGTTTCCGCATGCCCTTCGAGGCATAGTGGATCCTATGAAGTATTGCGCGGTGCTGCGCAATGGTATATTAAATTACGTATTTCGTTATATTCGTAAATGAACCAGAAGAATGAAAATAATGAAATGAAAACTAAATGCCTTGGAAACGTTAGGAAAAATATACGACAAGGTTAAATTACACCATGCATTTACGTAACACATTTATGTGTACACAAAATATTTAGTCATATTTTGAATCAAAGAAATTATTTTATTACGTTGATAAAATTTTATTATAATATTTACTAAAAATTTTAAACAAATCTTATAATAAAGAAAGCAACAAGCTTAAAACGTTTTATTAAGTGAATTTTAGTAAGTGTTATAGTAAAATTTTATCAACATAATGAATATTAAACACTCAACCATACTCCAAAACCATTTTACTTTGTCTACTTCTAATACAAAGAGATACTAGAAGTACACTAGAGGTTAGGTCAATAAAATGACAGTTCATGTTAAAGGTCTCCAATCAAAGCAGAAGTTTAAACTCTCATTTAAGATGCGTTGTTACCAGAATTCACTATTCAAATTTTGTTCAAAGTGAAATTTTGATTTTACTAACATTCAGACTAAGTCAAATATACTCAAATAAAGTCAAAATCAAATAACAGTATACACACCCAATCAAATTTTAAGTGAAAGGTGGCCCACAAAAGTGTCATCTCTTTGTGTTAGGTTGCGAGAAAATATACTATAAACTTGTAAGTAATGTAAATGTAAATTGGAGATATAGATATTAATTATATGTAATGCAAATTTTACAGTTGTTTTAAAAATCATACGATAATAATCGAGATTTCAATAATATTTCTCCGAGTATGACGTTGAAATAAGCAAAAAAGTATTAATCCTATGTTCTCTTTATTGAATATGATGATGTCACATTATTTTTAGAACGCTTTTAATGACCAACTTTAGAAACAAAATCAAATAATGGTTCAACGAAGAAATAGAATCAAATTACATAAATTTAGAGGCACTATTACGATTATAGTAAACATAGAATAATGAAACTATTAGCATGGAACTCCAGAAGACATCATTACACTCATTCTTTCAAAATAACAAAGTAAACAAAATAAAGCATGTAAATGTTCTAATTTTTTTAATTAAAAAACAAAACTGGCATTTAATATGTTGCTATTAAATTCTTGACAATTATGCAAATGTACACAACCTAACGCCATCTATAATTAATTTGAATGAAATTGGGTCCTAACAACCTTAAAAAGAATAAAAACATTTTTCAAATTGATAAATTGCTGTTGACCTCAAAGTAATATTTAAATGTGCAATGGTACGGGTTAAATATTTCCAAGTAATTTTTTCCTCCCAAATTTGATAAATTAAATACGGTACATAAGTGCAATACGTCTTGACGACATGCAAATATAATTTTTCGAATTGATAAATCTTGCGACAGTGTCTCCGACCAAAATTGGAATTATATTCCTTCCACTTTTTCTTATGAAAAATGCACCGCTAGCTTTCTCCGTCGAACACATCCGCACGAGTTTATCCGTTTGCGAATGTCAGCAATAATCTAATAATGTAACGAGCGCTCCAGGCTGGATGGGTGCAAATATTATCCACAGCCACACGTGTCTTGGCACGTGTGCATATGCAACCATGACAAGCACATATGTTGCGTATTCCTATTCTATCACGAAGGCATAGACAAGCAAACCAGGTTCAAGCATCAGAATGCAGAATTATTTATTAGCGTGTCAGGTGTCGTACGAATGTCTTCCGCTTTTGCCACGGCATTTAGTTTACTAAGAAAGCGAGGATTTGTGTTAATGATAATTAGATTGAATTATTTATTAGTATGTGTTTCAAAAAAAGTAGAAGCAAAAATCGGATTAATTTTCATGAATTATAGTTGTTAAGATTTGGAAAGTTGAACTTTCTGACATTAAGGTAAAACTTTAACTTGTAAAACACTTGGTTTCTTCAGTATAAGAATATACTTAGAGATTCTGAGAATATTAGTAAGTGTTATAGTAATATTTTATCAACATAATATATATATATATGCGTTGAGAGCGTTGTTCAAACCGAAGAAAGTTGTGAAGAAGGCAACATGCTGAAAACGTTTTACCAAGTAAATAATAGTGAGTGTTATAGTAAAGTTTTATCAACATAATATTTATTGTTTATTATTTTGTTATTTTTGGAGCGTATTAGAACCATATTGTATACCGACACCGTACTTGACCTCCATTTCATTATACTGCATCAACTACCAGGGGTTATTAGCAGTTATTGGGACTAAATTCAGAGGGAGTATAAATTGTATTGAATATATCCTCAGCAGGATTTGAACCCGTGTACCCAGAATATGCGCCTCGCTGTCACTTATGTTACTATTTGGAAAATAATGATTTATTATTTAACCTGCATGATTAAGCAATAAAACTCTAATTTTCTAACACGTTCGAGACGGGCTAAGCCACTGGTAGAAAATTTGTATTTTCTCAGAAAGCGACTTTTTACTCTTTCTCATCTCTCGGATGCAATAGTATATGTGAGAGGAAGAAATAAGACGCCGTGTAGCGCAAACCTCAGAAATCAACTCTGTCCCCAACGTGTTCATGAAATTATTGTGGCGGCCTCGATTGCCAGGTTAAGTGCAAAATCATAATGATGGCTCACAAAAATCAAAGTAATTGTGCCCGGCCGTGTAGAAAGGTCAATAGCGTACTTACATAATCTCGGTTAAGTTGCTTTAAGCTCCCATCCTTAATTATACACAACTTTCCAGTTTTTAATTAGTTTTTAATAACAGATTTAATAATCTATGTTATATTAATATTTCTTATGATTTTATCTTCATAAATAATCATAAGTATACTTGGAAAATGTATTCTATTTTTCAAAAACAATTTTTACGAAAAGCAAAATCAAATCTTACAACAAACTTGTTAAAGAAAGCTTGAAGTAAAGCGTTTGTCATCCGATAGACAATGCTGCAATAGTTTGTAAAAGCATAAACAATAGAATATATCACAACTCTATGCATAGATATTGCAATATTTGTATTAGTTAAAGTTAGATATAAGTTCCTAGGTTTTTTGAGAGAACATCAAAAGTTTTGCTTCCCTCAAATCTTAACTACCAAACTTATTTCCCACCTTTCCAAAAACCGACAGGTGAAATTCCTAAAACCTCCACACAAAGCTCAGTTTCGTCACTCGCCTTCCGAGTCAAATAAATATGCTAATGACCACCTCGAGCTACATATGTAATGCACGCGTCACCACGAACGGCCCATCCGCCCGCTCCCGTGAAACATACAAAAGACAGGCAAGTACTCACGTCGAGGTGAGGGTTTGCCGAGTTGTATTATGTTGACGACACGTCAGAAAGTGGTAAACTCTGATCCAATGTCTTGCAACGTGACACGAAAAGAACCGTTGCCGGTAGGATAACAGCGACGTTCTCGGCAAAATCATCTTCTTCGCGACACGCTGATGAGATGAACTGGATCAGCCCGGTTGAATACGTTCTTGGTGGAGATATGTGCGTTTGTCACGTCCTCGAGCAGCAAGCTGGGGGAGCAATAAGCGTGACAAGATGTGAAAGTGGAGCATGCGGGCGAGTGTGAGGTTAAGGCATGCTGCAGCGCTAATGAGCACGCGTCACGCCACGTCTAACAAGTGGCTTTCGAGCCCGAAAATCTCTGCATTCAATTTGAGCAACGTATGTGCCTGAGACGATCAAATTCACAGATCTTCAGCAACCTCCAGTTTATGTGATTTGGGTAAGATGTTGAAATAGTAATCAAAATGGCGGAACACAATCCTCGTAATTTTCTATAACGAGCTCAATGAAATTAAGAGACATAATTCGAAGCACTTGTCCTAAACAAGGTTATATTCATTGCTCACTGACGTTGAAAACAAAGTTTAAAACTTTTTTGCTCCAAGGAAAAATTAGTCCGTACTTCATCCTTTAGCGCAAGCTGAAGAAGTTCATTAAGTCTCAACCACCTTTATATTGCTCACCGCTGCCTGCAGATTGCACCCAATGCCCGGCGACAGCCGTTGGCCTTAATTTAATTTCCCGATACATGTGCGCATGTGGTTTGTCTCGCGTGCCTTAACTAAGCTCCGCTGGAATGCAATTTCGTTTTCAGCCATTTTGCGCTGAGATAATAATAATCTCGAGCGCTGGAAAACATCAAAGCGGTGGAATTTTACTCTGATTGCGTTAACAAATGCGTGAATATGCTAAAAGGTTAAAAGGGGAGTGTGAGAAGGGTGATGATAAATGGAAATAACCTGACAATTGTATGACGAGGCGTCCATTTGATATGTGTGTAATACGGATATTAAATAATTATTATTTTGAATATTAATTAAAGTTGGACAATTTTGATAGAAATGAATAATTAAAGCGTCAGAAATTGACGATATTGGTCATGGGAGTTTGCATTGTTGCGATAGTTGGAAATTGAGAGTACAGAATTAAATTTCAATAGCCGGCATCTATCATTTATTACATGACAAATCAATGCGGTGATTATATTGCGCTAGCGGGCTTGAAAATTTAATGCACTTAGTGCAATGGTAGTGAGTTGGGATGCAGTTAGAGATTCAAGAGAAATTTTACTGCGTCAACTACTATAGTTATTGGGGTTGGATGCTGAAAAGATATGTATTATTGGATATTCTCTCAACAAGACACAAACCCGTGTCTCCCAAAAACACGCTTCGCTGCTACGCTGATTTTATGTGATTCGCGAGGATTTCTCATAGCGAATCAAATCTGTTTCCACGTCAAAATGCGACGCTATCAAAATATCCATATATTCTATAGTTTCTCTCAAAAACGAAACAAAACTATAGCTGTTCTTATTTTTGCGTTGCACGAGTAAATCAACTCTATTCATGTGTCTCGCTTAGGCATAATACGCTTGCGCCTCGAATCCGACGTCTGATTTAAAATCCTCTCGTTTTTCAACTGTCTATTTTGAACTAAAATCGTGGCACTCAAAATGCGAAAAAATGTTTGACAGCTTATATCCGCCTGGATTCGCTAGAATCCGCACATGAAAATGTAAAATGGTTGCCTAGGTATATTCAAATCGAAACCCATAAAATATGCATATTTTACTGAAATGGTAGCAACTATAAAATTGCATTTATTCATTTTCATAAACAACAATTTTTATTCATTTCAACATTGTTTCTTTGTGCTTAAATTACATTTTACTCATTAATTTATTTTATTCAAGGAATTGCGAGTGAGGTTGCCTATAGTTGCTATGCCAAAGTATAAATACAATAAATGTATAAATACAGTATGAAGCATATTTTACAATTTAAATAAAGCGCAAAAAAATATTTATACGGAAATTATAAATAAGAAAACAATAATATTCCAATATACAAATATATTTCAATGTTAATAAATTGAAAAACTAGTTAATTCATATATATATATATATTAATTCTATAATTTTTTACATACCAAATAAACGTTATCATGAGTTTATAGTAACAAAACCATGCAAACTAAGAATATCATAAATGGTTTGATTAATTTCGTAAGGCACCAGACAATTTAAATAATTCATTACCTTCCTCCAGCTGCTCTATTTAATAAATGAATTAAAACTTCCCAATGGGAGAAGACTTGAAATAGTCGCCATAGAAATTCATTATTTACTATATTGGCCCACTACCGTCGTCTGAATGTAGCAGCGAGAGCAAAACATATACACAAGAGGACATGGGTTCTTTGAAACCTGCCGAAAATTGGATACTCGTATATACTTTCGCTGAATTCAATTCCACTACTGCAATTACGAAGTACGGAGTCAGGTATTAGTAACAATACGCTCCATAACAAATATAAGTCGAAATTTATTTCATGTTAATCAAGAATTTTAACATCGATTGATTAAAATTAAAAAAATATTTTTTTGGTATTTTATTCTAGTTAAAAATTATTTTCTATCATTTTATTTTGAAAAATCATGCTTTAATGATCGTCTGATTCACTATAATTATAAAACAAAACAAGAACACTGCTCCAAAATTTGAATAATTCTTCTCTTTATTATTGTTTTTGTTGTTGCACAGAGCAAGTGTCGCATACATGACGATTTTCTGTTCTTTTTTGCAAATCCGTGATGCTAGGTTATAACATTTAAGTGCGAGTGTTACTGGCGTTTCAATGGCGTTAGCGTGTTTCCGATAAAGCGTAAATCTTTGAAAATCCTCGTTTTTTGCGTGACTATTAATTGTAATCCGCCTTGTGGTTGGAGTTTGCCAACCACTAAAATCTATCGGTAAGATAGTTTTGATGGTTTTACACATATTTGTAGAACCAGGTGTTGAACACAACTACACTCCGAGAACTATTTGTATTTGCTTTAAAAAAGCCTCCAAGACCACTTCAACCAATATTACAAAATTACATTTAGAATATAAATTACCTTACAAATTTGATTCATTTTGTTCACAAATTGTCTGTATTTATTGTAATTATGATAATTTTACATGGACTCCACCTACATTTTTGCATTTATAAATAAAACGTTAATGTCTTGTAGTCTTTTATATAAGAATTCTTCAATATTGTTTAAAAAGAATTAAACTGTTTTTTGGTAATTGGTTTTTACGTTTTTATTATTAAGAGTATCAAAGTAACAAAACAATTTATAATTTATTTATTTTTTCCAATTAAAAACAATTTTCCTTCCATTAAAATACCATCAGTTATATAACCGCAATCTTCTATTGTAGTAATAGAAAAATAGTTTATTTTTCCCGTGCTCAATTTGTTTGTCTGATTAAAAATGCACCACCACAAGTCAATCCAAAAACACAAAAACAAATTTAATTAAAACTCCAATTATTTTACCACCACTCTTCGTTTCCTCGCCGTGCAATTGGCCAAGAGGAAAAACATAAAACAGTCGTGCCATGTATTCCAAGCTAGGGAAATAAGCTGACTAACTCCGCAGAAAGTCCAATCTTGGCTTGTCTCTTTTCGTACGTGAATTTTGTTCTAATTTTTGGCAAAGTTATTTAATTCAACCAAATCCTGATTCTTTAACTGTCTTACAACTTTCTCCCCTAGTTCACTCTTGATAATTATTTAAAACAAAAAATTTTACAATATCAGTGATATTGTCTAAACTTGAGGCGAAAACATAAACGGCCGCTAACTGTCAACAAGAGAGAAAGCGTGAGATATAAAAAAGAAAGAAAACAAAACTTAGAGATAACCGGATAGAACAGGAACATTTCAATACAATCTTACATGTTTAGGGGCATATAAAAGTTTAATCGGTTTTCGAAATGATTTCGTTCAATTCCTTTCTGCTGCCCGAATGCAAGACAACTCTCTGTATTGTGCGTGTGAAAACTTCTCGCGATTTAAACCGGGAACCAAAATTTAGGTCACGCTAAATTTGATAAAGTGTCGGGAAGCAAAATGGACTAAAATTGCAATTGCATCACTGTTTATGAAAAAAAAATCGAAGGTTTCTTATTCAATATTCAAGAAATATTTATACTTTTATTAGAGATTGCTATATAATTGAATTTATCTTTTATTGTAGACATACAGTTCAGCTAAGAATTGAGCCAATAATGAATTTATTTAATAAATCCCTAATTTATTATACAAAAAATATTTATTAATGATAATTTTGTTGGTATAATTAGTCACTTTGTTTTTCTAGTATTTTAAGTAAACTTTGTACTTTGAAAACTTAATATTACGAAGACTATTACCCTATATACTCCATTTCTGAAACTTTTCTCGTTTTCCATGAAATATTTTTTGAAATCTTTCTACCGGATAAGTAGAATACGTAGTGCCACCTCATATAATTAGAAAACTGTTTTTTTTTTAAATATCTAGTAATAATGAAGTTAACCGATGCCTTCATAAACCTAGATGGCAAAAATGTAAACTAAAAGTTTCAATGCAAAAACATTGTGGGTGTGTGCACCAGTAGCGCCACTTATGCAAACCTTAACAATTCTACCAACAGAAATCAAGTATGTTTTAGTTGGATTATTTTTTGTCAAAAATTAATTATAAAAGAATTACACTATAATTATTGGCATCGGGCTGACTGTAGCAGTGACAGCGAGGTGCATATTCGAGCAACACTGGTTTAAATCCTGCTGGGGGTGAGTTTTGCTGTAAATCAAAAGATAAATATATTTTTTTTGGTCAAATATAACTATCTATTTAAACGCACCAAAAAAACAATGTTAATGTTTAACATTTTCAAACAAAGTCAATGTAAATAGCTAAATTTTGCGACGAGTTTTTAATCGTTTAGGCGCATTTAAATAAAAGCTTATTTTTAAAAAGTATTTTTTTATTATTATAAAGTGCTCTTAGCATCCTCTAAGTTTCAAAGATATCAAATAGTCATCTAAATCATTGTCATTTAAACCAAACGTGCCAGATTTCAGCTCAATCCGTTAAACACATCTGCCTAAAAATTGAGTTGCAAAATTGCAGCATATATTGATATTTCCTAATTATTTATAATAATAACACAACCTAACATTGCCATATATTAGCCATATATTAAATAGTATTCCACGATTTATCAAGTTAGTTATCCTATTCAGTTAGATTTCTTCTTTAGTTTAACTCTTTCAAGTGAAATAAAAGTTGATTATATTTCTGAAATTAATTGAAAATGCAATTGTGCACAGGCCGCAAATCGGTAACGACATAAGCGCTTTATTTAAATATTGCGAAATTAGCCGGAAATAAACAGATGCGGCTATCATGTAATCGTGCGTGATATTAATCTTTCAGCGGGAATACGTGCATTTAATTTCATCTACAGGACGTTCTACAAATATAATATCAAATAAATTTACCTAAACAACAACCTGAGAATAAATATCATTAAAACCACATTCTAAATACGTTTTCTTTTAGTCACTCTGTAGTAATATATAAATAATATACGAATATTTTAATCGGCAGCAGTTAAATCTACAAAATGTGAGTGCTTCGCAGTGAATCTGCAAACACGTCAAGTTATTAATTAATTATTAAACAATCCGACTATCGAATCCGACACTCGACGCTATTGTGCACGCGTCAAATTCGCCGCGCGCGTATACCCGCCAATGCATTCTTTGATACCGGTATTGGTTAGATGCCTATACGTATTATCGCCGCCGCCGGCCGCTGCCGCCTCCGCGATTTTGCACTCCGCTGTATTTGCGTACCGCGCGCGCGTATTAGTTATAGATGTCTGCGAGCGCACAATGAAAATTTAAATCTATTTGCGCCGAATGCACACGTGAACAAACCGACCCAGCCTGGAAGAGTACGTTTGAGGTTATGCGCGCCGTCGAACAAGCATGGTGGCCTACCACGCTAGCACGCGCGCATGAATATTTCATGGCGTGCATGTTTTCAGTTGTTTGCGGAAGCGCAAATGGCAGAAAATGGCGGAGAAAAATATGATTCGACGACTTACTCGACTTGCTGAGTCATTTCGTTATTCATTCGCTGGCATTCAATTTTTATTCATTTATTTCGATGCGGCATTTTGTTGCGCCTTGCACGCAAGGTAGCAAATAGGTAGACTTGGACAGCTTATTTAAACTGGATGAGTGTTAATATACACACTTAAGTTACAACTTGCACATAAGAACAAATTGAAACTATTCTTATAAATTATACTTCTATTGTCTGCCACTTGGAGACAATAGAAGATTGATCTTTGATTTTCTTTCTGCACAAAATGGCAGCGAGTCTATTACTTGCAATGCAATAAGTTTCTTCTTCTGTAAGTTTTTGCAAGAAGCTTCTTTAACTAACGCTAGCTCTACAAGCTTTGCTAGATTTGCCGCATTGTTTCAGATGCTGGTCGACGCATTGTCTTGAATGCGGACGTTTAATTACTATGATTTCGTTTCGAACGTTCTACTGAAGCCTGACAGCCTGACAGGATTGCAAATGAGCCTGCTGCACGAATGACTACGTTGAAGAGTTGTGAATTGTTGCGTAAGTCAGAAACAAGTTAACCAAGCGAAACAAGCATGAATTATTATTTGCAGACTTTCAACACAGTTGAAATAGTTTACGAATACCAAGTTTTAATCTTATTCATAACACCCTTTTCTGTAAACTACGATTGAGGTTGAATGCAGGTTTCTTTATTACCAACATTATATTTATCACT
The DNA here is from genome assembly GCA_027575565.1 of Diploeciton nevermanni. Classification (NCBI taxonomy): domain Eukaryota; kingdom Metazoa; phylum Arthropoda; class Insecta; order Coleoptera; family Staphylinidae; genus Diploeciton; species Diploeciton nevermanni. Next base: position 53,824 of record JAODIE010008181.1, read on the forward strand.
TTTAAAATGGGTTTTGTTTGGGAAGAAGTTCTTAGAATGGAACTGTGTGCAGAAAAGTAAGTAAATTGAGGTTTTTGGCTCAATTTGCATCTTGAATTCGTGCAAGTTATGTGAGGAGCTTAAGGGACGCGATGCTTTTAAGCACGGCGTAATCGGATACGTCACTGGATGACCCCCAAGGACGCAATGCGGACGCCTGCACGTCCTGCACATGACACCACTTACATTCTAAATATATAATTTGAGTTTTTCAATGTAAAATAAAATGTCAATAAAAAATAGAACATCCTACAATTGAATATCCTTTATATGATCTTTAAAAACAATAATAGGAAAAAAATAAATAAATACAAGTTATTGTGCTAAAATGTAATTATTTCAAGTTGCAGTAACTATAGGGAATTAACCATTCATAGACAAGTACTTAATCAGGCCATCAATTCGATTGTGGAAAAACGTTTAAAACACGTTTCATGTACATCATGAATAAAAATTTTATCCAGATATATAGTCACATATATAATGTTTTGCAGCTTGCAAAAAATTCACATATTGTTGAACATTTGCAGAACATTCAATAAACAATGGTAGCTAGAAAAGAACTTTAAACCTAAAATATTACCTGATATATCGATAGATAGCTCTAAAATTCATTTATTTTACAAACTAATTCATTAAATAAAAAGTGTATTGATAAATGTATTCACAAAGTGTTTAATGTCCATTATGTTTGTATTATTTTATGGTTGAGTGCTGTTACAAAGTGCTTAATATTCATTATGTGGATAAAAATTTACTATAACACTTACTATTATTCACTTAATAGAACGTTTTCGGCATCTTGCCTTCTTCAGTACCTTTTTTTTTATTTGTTAAATTTGCGAATTTATTAATTTGTGAATGTTTGTGTTGGTATGGTTTTAAAAGTTTTTCGAGTTTTTGAGATTGTATTTGATATTTGTGTAATGCGTGATATATTATTTGCTTTATATTACTTATGTATTGTGTTTTACTTTATGCTATAAAGTTGGTTTATATAGTTTTTAAATATGTTGTATTTAAATTTGGTTATTGATTTTGGATCAATTACTTTGTTGTTGATTTTTGCGTGATGCAGGGATGCAGTTGTGCTTGTTGTATTTTAAATTTGCAATGATTCTTTGTAGTTTATATTTAGTATATATAAATATTTTTAATTGAATGTATCCCATTTCGTACAGATTCAGAGTATTGTTGAGTGTAGTTACGAAGTGTTTAAGATTCATTATGTTGTTGATAACACTTTACTATAACACTTACTTTTATATACTGAAGTATACTGAAGAAGGCAACATGCCGAAAACACTTTACCAAGTGACTAAAAGTAAGTGTTATAGTAAAGTTTTATCAATATAAAATTAATTTATTGTTATCTTGTTATTTTTTCAGTATTATTTTTCTCTTGAGAACATTTATATGGCATTATCTCCAGCATCTGTTTGTCCATAGAATATAAAGTATGCGTCAAATTTTTAGCCTATGAAATTGTTTACGCGAGAAACGCAATTAGCTTATTCAAGCTAATTCGGCCTCAATTAATAGGATTTAATGTTTATCTCTCTCTCTTGTTTATCTCTACGTTATTGGATACACACTGGATACATGCTAGACACTCAAGAATAAAGACAATGTTATGGTTTATATAGGGCCTAGCATGGGTATATAACCTTCGCGGCGTGTTTCTCCTATGAACCTTTCCATGAAATGCCAACCGTCGTTTTTGCAATGTTTGGATTGCAACGGTGGAAATATTCCGCAAATCATTAATCACGGTTGACGTATTCTATGAATCGGCAACAAATATATTAAGCTACGTAATTTTTGACCTTGAAATGTTTTTCATAACAATCACAACTAAAATGTTAAAATATGTTTTAGATATGATAATCCAAGTGTTTTGATTTTACTTAATTTAATTTGAGTATAATATTATTTCAAAAATGTTTTAATCTTTTTTAAACTTTCATCATAAAGTTTGTTACGTTTATTTCGTTTCTTTATTTGATGCAATCATTACAAGTCTGAATTAAAAGTAAATCACCATCGCATTACTGTTTAGGCATCTTAGAATATCTCTTTAGAATAGAGGTTTGACATATGATCTTTATTCTCAATATATTTAATTCAGAAAGTAATTCTGCAATATGAAGATTTTGCCCTTCAAGGAAATCTAAATTCATCTAAATCTAAGTTCATGTACATAGTAAAATTTATTTAATTTCTTATCTTAAATATTAAATCAACTTATATATAAAATTATCTTCAACAGCGATGTAAACATTGAAATCAAAGGAATGCTTTATCTAAAAATTGACTTGGCTTACATTGATAAGGAGACTAAGACGTCAATTTTTCTATTGCTGCAAGTTTGATTAATTATACATTATCATATAATAATAAAGTTATTGGTTCTGTTATTGATACAACCCAACGCAGATATACTAAAGCGTCAACCGTTCTTCAAGACATTGCTAACACAACTAATTTTCCCAAATGGGTTTCTCATAAAGATGGAACTGATGCTAACACGGCATTATACGAAATTGACATCGAATTTTTTATAACTATAAGCAATGTGTTACAGTCTAATGATGGGTACGCAGTTAAATTAGGCTCTGTTATACTTTATGTTATTGATTCCGAAGAATACAAGAAGAAATAAGAATGCCAAACTGCATTTATAGATGTTCCGATGAATCTTACAAAGAATCACGGTTTTGAGTTTAATTCGACATTGATGAATAAGTTATATGATGTTGTTGCGCAAAATCATATGCAAAAGAAAGAGGCAATTGAAAAGTATGAAGCTGTACAGAAAACGGAATATTTATTTTAATTTGTTTTCTAATCATGTAGAATAGTAAGCATTGTAAAGAAAAAATTATTTGTTTTAAGTTATTTTCTTAAAACCCGTACATTTCTGAACAGTGTTCACATTTTTAGGCACAATAGGTTTGATGATCTCAAAAACGTATAACCCAGGTGCAATGTTTGGACAAAACACTTATTTTGCTTTAAATTTTAGTAAAAAGTGATTGGAAACTAAAATTTATATTTAATTATTTTGTCTTAATTTAGTATATATCAATCAAAATTTTTTCCAAAGAAGAGTGTAAGCAAAGCTGCAAACTATCTTAGGTTTGCGACACTGAACCAGATGATGAAGAAAGCAACAAACTTAAACATACAAAATACAGTTATGGTAGAACTAAAATATTAAAAGTAATGTATTTCTATGTATGTTTAGAATATGAAATATTAACTCACGTTACTAAATATAATTTGGAATTGTAGGCTATGACAACTAAAACAATGTAGAAAATAAAGTCTAGATATGACAATCTACATGCCTAATTACATTGTTAATGTTTTATTTAAAAAGAATGCTTAGAATTAAGCAAACTATTTTTTGATTTACTATATAAACCTATTGCCATGGTTTAAAAATTCATTTGTTTTAGACAAACCATGAAGTTTGTTGCATTTATTTTGTTTCTCTATTTGGTGGGACTGTCCCAGGTCCAAACTAAAAGTAAGTTGCTATCAAATATTTCATATATATTATTTTTTATCATTATTTTAAATATATTTAATTTAGAAAACAATACTGCATCTTTGAAATGTCCAGCACCGAAACGAATTGCTCGCTATGATAACGGTTTTGTAGTCCAACTAAGCCAACCAAAGATAGTCTACATCTACGTAGAAAAATCCAATTCATTTATTGTATTAAATATTAAATTAAATTATGTTGTTGTTCTTGATGGTACCAACAAAACCGTCTTCAGCGTTGATACAACCACTGGTTATGGAGGAATACTTAATCCAAAAACCAACTTAGTCTACGCTGTTACAGAAAACCGAAAACCTTTCCATTTATCCAAAGTCTTCAACGGTGATTTTTCTATTGTTCTAAGTTTGATTAATTTTGCATCAAGATATACTGATAAGGTTATTAGTTCTGATATTGATACAACCCAAGACAGATACGCAAATGCGTCAACTTTTCTTAAAGACATTGCTACCACAACTGATTTTACAAAATGGGTTGCTTATAAAAAAGGAGTTGATGCTAATACGAAATTATACTCAATTAATATTGACATATTCAAAACTGCAAATAAAGTGTTACAGTCAAATGCTGGATACACAGTTAAATGGGGCCCTGTTATATTTTATGTTGTTGCTTCCGAAGAATACAAGAAAGAAGAGGAATGCCAAACTGCGTTTATTGATGTTCCAATGAAACTAGTAAAAGATCATGATTTCAATTTCAATTCGACATTGATGAATAAGTTGTATGATGTTGTTTCTACGCAGAAGAATATGACAAAGGAAGAGGCAATTGAAGAGTATGAAGCTATACTGAATATGGAATAAAACTTATCTTAATTTGTTCTCTAATTATGTAGATTAGTAAGCATTCCAAAAACAATTAATTGTTTTAAGTTATTTTCCTAAAACCCATATATTTCCAAACAGTGTTTACATTTTCAGACAAAATAGTTTTACAGCTTTGACAATCCCAAAAACGTAATCTTTATGTAAAATACTTTTTTGCCTTAAATTTTAATTCAGATTGATTGGAAACTAAAGGTAATATTTGATAAGTAATAAATTGAATAATATTTAATGTACTGCTTGTATTGAATATTGAACTAACATATGTCGTTATTTTTGATTGTACCAATAAAACCTTCCTCTGCGTTGATTCAAAACGAACTTAACCCATGCTATCGTAACAAACCAAAATCCTTTCAATTTATTTATAATCTTTTTGTTATTATAATTATAAAATTTGATCGATTTTGCATCAAGATATACTTATAAAGTTATTGATTTTGATATTGATACAACCCTAGCCGGGTTGGGTTGTATTCAAAAACGTGAACATTTTAAAACGTTGCAAACACAACTAATTTTACGAAATGCGTTTTTTATAAAAATGGGTTTTATATCAACGAGGTATTATACTCAATTAATATTGACATATTTAAAACTGTGAGTAACGTGTTACTGTCTAATGATGGGTATACAGTTGAATGATTGAATTAATATATAATGAATAATGAGTTGAATAATATTTAATGTCTTGAGGTAGTACCAGTTACTTGAAGTTATTCACGAGAGCCGCGACGACATGCGAACAGGGCTACAACCTGCAGGTTTGAGATACTGAACCAGATACTGAATAAAGCAACCAACTAAAAACATTAATTATACCAAATACATTTTTATATATTTTAAGTATATGAAATGCTAACCTACGTTAGTAAATGTCATAGTTAACCTTGGAATATTCTTGATAATATTAACATCAAAACAATGTAGAAAAGTAAGTTTTAAATATCCACATGTTCAAGTATATGGTTAGTGGATTTTTAAATAAAAATGTTTAGAATTAAGCAAACTATTTTTCAATATAAACCTACTGAAACTATTTGAACATTCATTTGTTTCATCGACGAACCATGAAGTTGGTGGCATTTATTTCGTTTCTCTATTTGGTGGGATCTTCTCAGGTCCAAACCAAAGGTAAGTCACCATCGCATTACCGTTTAGCTATCTACAAGTATATGTCAAATATTTACATAATCATTATTCTCAATATATTTAATTCAGAAAACAATTCTGCATCTTCAAAATGCCCAGCACCGAAACAGATATATCGTTTTGATGACAGTTTTGCAGTTCAACTAAACCAACCAAACATAGTCTACATCTACGTCGCAAAATTCAATTCATTTCTTATATTAAATAATGAATTACATTATTTTATTATTATTGATGGTTCCAATAAAACTTTCTTCGCTTGTGATGCAAGCACTGGATACGCAGGAATGTTCAATCCAAAAACCAACTTAGTCTACGCTATCGTAAAAGACCGAAATCCTTTCGATTTATCTAAAGTCTTCAACGGAGATTTTTCTATTGCTGCACGATTGATTGATTTTGCATCAAGATATACTGATAAAGTTATTGGTTCTAATATTGATACAACTCAACCCAGATATTCAAATGCGTCAACTCTTCTTCAAGACTTTGCTACCGCCAGTGATTTTACAAAATGGGTTTCCTATAAAAATGGAACTGATGTCAACGAAGCATTATACGAAGTAAATATAGAATTATTTAAAACTGTGAGTAATGTGTTACAGTCTAATGCTGGATACACAGTTGAATGGGGCCTTGTTATATATTATGTTGTTGCTACTGAGGAATACAAAAAGGAAGAGGAATGCCAAACTGCGTTTATTGATGTAATGATGGTACTTGGAAGAGATAATAATTTCGAGTTTAATGCTAAACTGATGAATAAGTTATATGCTGTTGCTTCTGCGCAGAAAAATTTGACAAAGGAAGAGGCAATTGAAAAGTATGAAGCTATACAGAAAACTGAATAAAACTTATCTTAATTTGTTCCCTAATCATGTAGAATAGTAAGCATTGCAAAGAAAATTAATTGTCTTAAGTTATTTTCCTAAGTCCCTATCTGAACAGTGTTTACATTTTCAGACAAAATAGTTTTACAGCTTTGACGATCTTAATAACATCAACCCTATGTGAATGCTTATTTTGCCTCAAATTTTAATAGGGATTGATTGAAAACTACAATTAATATTTGATAAGTAATGAGTTGAGTGATACTTAATGTCTTAATTTAATACCAGTTAATAAATGTGATTAACGAGGGTGGTGCAATTTTCGTATTGAATACTAAATTCGATTATTTTGTTCTTGATGGTATCAATATAATTTTCTTCTGCGTTAAACACCGAATATAGAGAAATGTTTAATTTCAAAATCGATCTAGTCTACGCTATTATAGAAAACCAAAACACATTTAATTTACCTAACGTTTTCAACAGAAATTTTTCCATTGCTGCAAGGTTGATTGATTATGTAATAAAGATATTCATTGATAAAGTTATTGATTCTGCTATTGATACAACTCAAGTTGGTTATTCAAAACTTCAACACATTGCTAACCGAACCGATTTTGCAAAGTGGGTTTCTTATAAAGATGGAACTAATGTAAACATAGCATTTAAAAAAATTAATATCAATCTTCTTAAAACTGTGAGTAATGTGTTACAGTCTTAATTAAAGCCCTGTTAGCTATTAGGTTGTTGCTTTCAAAAAGTACAAGAGGAAAGATAAATAAAACTAAATTTCTTAATATTTTGTTAAAGTTTGTAGGAAATCCTGATTTTGAGTTTATTTCCAAATTGAAAAATCAGTTGTATAATGTTGTATCTGCGTGGAAAAAAAATAGGCAATTAAAAAAAATGGAACTTTACTAAAAATGGAATAAAATTCATTTTAATTTGTTATTTAATTATACAGAATTATTAAGAATTACAATTTTAAATATAATCCTTTGAGTTTTGCGCCCTCTACTTAGTTTTAGCCTGGTAAAAAACAATAAAGATAATCAAGAAGAATAATCTATATTGCAAAGCAAACTGATTGTTTTTTTTTTATATACACACATTTTTGAACAATGTATATTTACAGCTTTAACTATCCAAAAATTGTGCCTCATTTACAAGGCCCATGAACATTGATATTGATTTTGATCTAAGTTTTATGATATTGTCTGTTCCAATACAAATGTTATATACACCTGATTAGAAACTAAAGTTGATATTCGTTAAACCACGAATTAAACGATATGTAGCGTTGATTAATATAAATTAAAGTAATTCGCAAGGATGTTGAAGAGGTGTGAGCAAAGCCGCTATTTGTAAGCTAGGTTTAGACAAACCTACGAGTAGTTGTTAATTTCATAATAATCACACAGAAATAACTGTAATTATTGCAATAAGAAAGTAATATAAAATAAAATATTTGTTGTGTGGTTTTGTTACTTGGGAGGCGCTAGTGATCATGAGGGCCCGCTTTTTAGTTCTCCGCTTGCACTAATGGCTCAATCGTAAATTGTTTATTGTGTAATTTGGCGTAATTAATTCTACATACCGTGCGTATTAAGCGTTATATTCAGTCTCTTAATAATCCTACAATTGATGTTATTGTTATTTTTGGAGCGTACTGCAACCATGCCGGATACCAATACCATGCTTGACCTTCATTCCATTATACTGCATCAACTACCAGGGTTATTAGCAGTTATCGGGACTGGATTCTGTGAGAGTATATATAGTATATTGAATATACAATCCTCAGCAGGTTTTAAATGTAATTGGAAAAAAATTAATAGGCAATCAATTACCTAACCAGTTCTTCAATTATCATCAACAGTAAAAATATTAATTTAATTCCACTAAAGATTTTTATATGTATAAATAAAATAACAATTTGTTTATCAAGATATATATTTAGTGTGAAATTATTTCGCAGATAAAATTAAAACCACATATTCTGTCTCATTAATACGGAGATGACTTTTTTCTCTTTCCCACTCCACATGGCGACTCTGGACTGTCTGCAGATTGAATAATATGATGCCACTCTGGTTTTTACCGTATGTTTACAAAAGATAAATAATTGACTCATTATCAGCCTTGTGAGACAGCAAAGAATAAATTGCACTGCATCACATTACATCATTGAAGCGCAACTCGCTCAAGTTGCAAATGAATTGTGTTTTAGTTTCGAATGATAATTTAGAAAACTGAAAATTTAACGCCTATTTCACCCATAGGAGGAATTTGAATCTCTACTCTTTTTGCAATCGTGGTGTATGACCGCTGGCCCGTACAGGCAGAATTTGAAACTCGCGCCGAATAAAAAAAATTAGCACCTATTGCGAGCATTGCCATGATCAGCGAACACTTTGCTCGAAATATTTTAAGGAATTACACAGAATGGAATAATGCTAACTGAAAGCAATAGAATAGTATTGAATTTTGATAATTTTTTTCGTTTTTTCGTTATAATGTTACTCGTTAGTTGAATTATTATGTTGGTGTTAATAATAAATGTTTTTGAGAATCTTCATTATTTCCATTTACAGTTTTGTACATTATCATTCGAAACTAAAACTCAATTCATTTGCAATTTGCGTGCGTTGCACTTCAATGCGTGGAATGCAATACATTCATTCGCGAATTGCATTTTATTCTCTGCCGTCTCACAAGGTCGAAAATGAGTCCGTTACTTATCTTTTGTTAACATACGGCAAGAGAACCAGGGTGGCATCATATTACTCAAGCCGCACCCAGCTCAGTGTCGCATTGTCGGATATGAGAGAGAGAACTGTCGTCGCCATGGCTGAAATGATCCACAGTGGTCCACACGCTTCGAACATGTTAATATATATATATATATATTTTAAATTTATAACGTGCCGTTGAAAATCTTCTATTTAAAATAAAAGAAACGCGTTGTAGACGAGGTTGATTTTCGAGGTCTACATTACGCAGTGTTTTTCTCCCACTCACACTTGACTTTTGCAATCGCACTTTGGAGTGGGTGAGAATGAAAAGCCACCTTGGTGGCACACACAAATTGTCCGCCGGTAGCCCAACCAGTCCCCAACGTGTTGAATAAAATATTATAACGTAGGAAACTTTCATATTCCCTCGCTAATACAAAGTGTAATACAAAAACAAACACTCTGCTGGATAGTTTAGCAGAGTAAAATATACATTAAATCAAGACCAAAAAGTGAAAACTTTTTCCCTTCCGCCTGAAAATCCTCGCCTGCGAAAACAACACAATTACTAAATGATATTATTATTTTTGCACTGATCTTATTTCTCATTCATATGCAAAAGCTTTGCGGTGAAGGCATTTTCGTCTTGGCTAAGAGGGAAAAGTTTGGCGTTGTTCATCCTTGTTAGGAGCACGCCATCAAAACTATCAAAGCTCTACACTCACAATCTAGCTTCTGCCCAGGCAGCGAAAAAAGCCAGAACTTGGGGATGCCTCGCACACACCAATCGAAAAGATGGATATCATTCTAAGAAATCCGTGTTATGCTCCGTATAAAATAAAAATTATTCAAATAACTTTCACAATGTGCCGCGGCCCGCACGGGAAAATGCGTGCAAAGTGAGACCGTTGTGGAGGTGGCAGCAAGACGGATTAACGCATAGGATGTAGGAAGATATAAGAATATGTTGAAAAGGCTGCTGCGCATGAAAAAGAAAAGCGATAAAAGAAATGGTGAGAAAGAAGTCATCAATAATATTGCCTATCTATTTAAATCAGGGATATCTTTTAATAAAGATTGAATATATCTGCATCAGGGCATATAAAAATAATTGTTATTTATAAGATAAGAGTTAATGATTATATAAGCTACTCAATGTTTAACAGCTCTAGAAATAATATTCATGGGAAAAAATACATTGAGCATTAATTTTAATGTAAGCAACCAAAGAAAACAAAGCAAGACATTAATTTAATTCTACTAACAATAATGAAGACAATCTTAATTTATAATATTGGTAAATTGAATAATAATTCTATAGTTTTAAATTTATTATGAGTGGTTTCTAAACTATTTCAGCATTTTTTTTTTCTTTATTCTCATGCCTAATCGCTAAAAATTTCTCCGTTTTTTATAAATATTTTTTATATCTTACCTGGTAAATTTATTGAAAAACCACATATGACTAAAAAATCCACTATATTTCTGACTTTAATAATAACAAAGTTAGGTTATGTTTTATTGAACCCATGGGGCACAAATGGGAACTATAAATTCCAACACAAAAAACACTGGTGTCAACTTGCGCCGCTAGCGCCAAGCCAAGCCAAGCATTCGCTTCAAAATATTTCGACAGCTAAAGTCAGAATGACCAACTTAAGCAGTTGTACCAACTGTTGCAATTCCAAGTGAATAAGTTTTGATCCAATTATTTTCTTTTCGAAATTAATTACAAATAAACTAATCGATAATTAATGAAACTCATTTAGATATAGGTAAGTTTTTTATAATATAAACTACTAGTCCATTTAAAATTTCATTGTAAATATATTATAAAACATAAAAATTTCTCGCAATTTATTTTAGCATTAAAACTCAATGTATATGACCATGATATGACATTGTAGCAATAATTGAGATGTGAAATTAAAAAATGATAAAACATCAATTGCAAATATGGAAAATACCATCACTTTGTGTCTTTGTGATTGTAAGAAATCTATCAATTCGGGCTCGAGATATTTTAAAATTTACGAATTAAACAAAATTCGATAAACAAATTTTATCTTCTGCGTAAAAAATATCATCAACAAGATAGAAAAATAGTTTTTTATCATAATAATATAAGACCTTACCATAAGGTGACGGTATGAGGGACACATCGAGGTAGGCAGAAGTTACCTGTCACCAATGTGTCCCCGTCGAGAGTAAGGGTGAGTTGGAGTTTAAGCTCGGTATCAGACAGACTACGTCGACATACCTCCAAATCAGATAGTTCTAGTCGTTTTATTTGGTTGACACAGTTCCGTTTAGGAGTCTCTTGGATCAGTCACTATAAGTGTATAGTGTAATATATAGATTAGAATAATCAATTGTTCCGTTGAATTTAGTGACAAAGTATCTGATAATTATTGTATTAGGATTAATTTATTACTTTCATTTATTTTATACTTAATCAATAGATTGTTTTTGGCTTATTGCCTTCTCTGGTATCTGGTGTTAGGTTTGCCCCTATCTACCTTGTAGGTAGTAAGTTTGCTTACTTTGCTATTAATCTATACCACATATCTCATGGTTTAGCGAATATCAACTTTGGTACCCAATTACTTCTAAGTATGTAAAGCTTGTTTCCCATCAGGCAATACCATAAAGTTCAGAACAAGAAGTGTTTTGTCCAAACCTTACAGGTAAGATAAGCTACAATGTTGGGATCGCGTAAACCAAGCGTCGGCAACCTTTTCCGGGCGCCAAGTCATTTTAAAAAACGAACATTTTATGAGAGTCGCAAATTTAATTTTGTGTATTGTGAATAATAAATATAGAAAGAACTTCGCGTGGGAATTTTAGATACAGGGTTAGACATACTGGGTACTCTCTGATTTAATGAATCACGCGTTGCGTCCACACCAACTGCACAAGTCTAATGAAGTTATGATTTTACTGCTGTGTCTTCCTCTATAGCTTTGCCAAGACAAAGGATCGACCATTTATGAAACTAATACGCCTGACGCATGGAAATAATATTCTTCCATAAACAACAAAGAACAACAAAGAAATAAATCGACAAAACAGATGAAAAAACAAAGCAAACAATAATTTTGTAATCTATCTCGCACATTTTTGTCACCGGTAGCATGCCGATGCTCACGCCATTGGTTTGTTGTTTTTTCTTAATTTATGCTTTGGTGGGCTACACAAAAAGTTGCAAAGGCCCGTATGCAGCTCACAGACCGCGGGTTGTTCAAAAAAGTGTACACTTATGAAATATGTGATTTTAAGAAAAGTAACATAAAACATTAACTTTCTTTGCAATGTTCAGTATACAATCATACTTTTTAGTCATACAACTTATTCATCAATTTATGGGTAAGCTCTAAATCACGCTCTTTTGCAAGTTTTCACCACATTAATAAACGCAGTTTAACATTCTTACATGATATCTAACAGGGCCCCATTCAACTGTGTACCCATCATTTGACTATAACACGTTACTTACAATCTTTACTATATTAATTTAAGATATTGGTGTCTTAAGGCCATTTCGTAAAACCAAAAGTGGTAGCAAAGTCTTGAAGAAATGTTGACGCCTTTGAATTGGGCTGTATCAAGAATCAATAAATTTATAATTATATATCATAGTCAATCAAACTTGTAAGAAAACAAATCTTTACAGACAACTTTAAATATATCAAAAAATGTTCGGCTTTCTGTGACAAGATAGATGAGGTCGGTTATTGAATTGGCCATTTTACGTATCCAGAGTTTGCATTTCAGTTTAAGATAATTTTATTGATAATTCATCAAGAACTACGAAATAATCTAATACAGTATTCAGTACAAGGAATGAATTGGATTTTGTTGTGTAGATGTAGACTATGTTTGGTTCAACTATGGTTGAAGTGCAAAACTATTATCATAGCGGGCAATTTGTTTCGGTGCTGGGCATATTGAAGATGCAAAATTGCTTTCCGAATTAAATATAATAAAAATATTGATATTAATATCTATATAATATTTGATGGTGACTCACCTATATTTTGGACCTGAGACAGTCCCAAAACAAATAAATCTTTAAATATTTATAGTAGATTTATATAATAAATTAAGGAATACTTTGTTTAGTTTTAAGGATTCTTTCTTATTAAACCACTGACAATAAATTTAAGTCAAACACTTAGATTGCTATATTTATATAACCTTACTTTTCCTCATTGTTTTAGTTGTCGTAATAATTAAAGATATCTCAAAATAATAATATAAATATATAATATAATATAAATAAAATATAATAAAAATTAATAAGAAATTAATTTACCATTAATTAAGTGAACTACTGTAGCAGTGACAGCGAGGTGCATATTCGAGGGACACGAGTTCCAATCCTGCTGAGGGTATATTCAATACAATATATACTCTCACAGCATTCAGTCCCAATAACTGCTAGTAACTACCCTGGTAGTTGATGCACTATAATGAAGTAGAGGAGGTCAGGTACGGTGTCGGTATCCGACATGGTTGCAGTACGCTTCATAAAAAGAAAAGAATTAAGTGAACACTATATCATCCGCATGTTTCATAATAATTTCTTCGTTGGAAGCCGGCCGTTCACAGCATCAGCATATACTGTGCAATAGTAAATTTCCACCCGATATAAAATTAACAGCATTCGACTAATTACACTGTGGAATAGCAAATTTCCGATAGAGATGGCATCAACGATCAATGATTGATCGAATGAATCATAATTTTCTAAGAAAACCGGTTTTTCAAAATTTCCGAATCGTCAATCGTTTTTTTTTTTTTTTAATTTCGATTTTAGTATTTGGTCGAATTTTGGTTGCTATTTGATATATTGTCCCATAACTACCGTAATTATTGTTACACCATGTTTTCAAGAACAATTTGTGAATAGATACCAAAGAAATAAGTGCAAACGTGATTTGTTTATCTTTAATAGTTTCGAAGTTATAACATCATAATTATTCAAGTACCGTTAATGTCATATTGATCGGAAAATTGTTGTTGCACAGTGTTGTGCTTCACAGTAGGCAACCATATTGTGATTGCGATTGTGATTCAATTTAAACCATACATAAATTATATACATTTTAATGAAATAAATATTATCCTGATTATCTCTGATTGCATTCATCTGCAATGGTAACCTTTACCTTCAACCAGCTCTTCAACCAACGTTTATCCCCATTGTTTAATTTTATTCCGCAATTCCAAATAAATAGGTCCCTAGTGAATAATAATCTACAAATAGTTTGAACGCGCTACAGCGAGTTGCAGCCTCGTCATATGCAGTTTGCTCACCTCTGACCTAAAAAGTGTAAACATTGCAGAATGCACATCCATGCCAGTGCATACTCATAATAGAAGTATCTCGCGCCTCTCAAGGCATTCAAGAGCTTGTTTGTACTTTATACCGAAGTGGGTAAGTATACCATACGTAATAATTAGGTAAGCGTGCTAATTTCGCTCAAGTAGTTACGCAACTGCCGTAAACGGAATCTACCGTGTACTGGATTAAATACATTAAAATTAACAAAGATTTCAAGTTGGAAGTAGGTATGCTCTAAATAATAATCAATGGATATGAGAATATTTATAATGCCATCGTATTAAATGGTTCCTGTAATGTAGATTACCATACAAACAATAACGAAGCTACAATCTAATTCTCAACTTTGTGCAATTTCCAAAGGGACATTACCAATTTAAACGAATATTTTGACTCCGAGTTCCAAGCAATCTTTATTTATAGTATTGTAGACTTTTTTAAGAATATTTAGAATATATTTTAACTTTGATATAGGCCAATGTTCTAATTTCATTCTACAATTAAAATTCTAATCGAAAATTATTGACTTAAATTAGGGGTCGGCAGCCTATGGCTCGCGGGCCATACACGGCCGTCAACCACCTTTTCTACGGCCCATAATTTAGGAAAAAACAATAAACTTATAGCGTGCGCGTCGTGTCGTGACTGGCGATAAAATGTATAGGTTAGGTTAAAAACGTATTTTTTTCTTTGTGCTTTTATCCGGTTTGACGATTTATTTCTCACGCTGCACCTTGGGGCACAAGAGACTATTCTTTTATTAATCAACATTAAAATAATTTAGTATTGTGATCAGTTTATCTTATTAAAGAATATGAAACACATGAAAATACATGTGTCGGTCGTATTAGTTTTATAAATTCTCAATCTTTTCTTCGTCTTAACAATGTTACAGAAGGAAGCATTAAACCAAACAAAATCCAATGTGTGGCCTGCATTTTTTTTAAATGGCCCGTCGTTCGAAAAAGGCTACCGATCCCTGACGTAAATGAATATTTAAATTTTTTTGTTTCAGAAATATAATGATTATATAATTAGCACAAATATAATATATACAACTATACGTTGTTGATAGAAAAATTTGTAATGCTTGTTTAATCATTTTGATGGCTGTGTGAATTCTGTGTTCAAGAATTCGGTTTTAAGTTGATTTTATTAATGAACTATTATATCTTTATCTTAATATGTTATTTATTTATGATTAAAATGATTAAAACGTAATTACTAAAAATATTTTAACCATAGCTGAAGAGGTACAAATAACATATTAAGATAGGTTTTATTTTAATTGAATCGCCATTTCATTGGTAAAAGTAAAGTAATATAGACTACACTATTTTCATATTCACATATGCATAGAGGCTTCATATAAGTCACATTAGAATTGATATGAAACAAACATTTTTATTATATTAATATTTAATATAATAAATATTGTAGAATAAATCTTTAATTTATAGTATCGTTTTAGTATTTATTATGTGAATTAAATTTCACTATAACATTTAGTTAATATTGATTTGTTGAAACTTTTCGACTAGCTACTATCTTCACTGTGAGTTTATCTTGTACTTTGTTTATATGAGATTTGTTGTTGATTGAGAAGTTAGGTGGGAGTAGTCGGCTATTTCTTTTATCAGAGACGGGTATTTGAATATTTTCTTTTGTCTAAATGTTAATTGTTTGATTGAACAAATTGTTTATCTAGCTTTGAAACCTGTTTTTTTTTTGGTTGCTAATATTTTATTTAATATCTAATGCCTATTTTGAAATGAATATACTGTCAACAAACTACAAAACTACTAAAAACAACTAATTAATTAATTTAAGTCAATGCTATTATTATTATAGAAGCTGGTTATGTTTTTATCTCATTCGTTAAAATTATGTTACTATTGCCGCAAATTTAATGATTGCATTGTGATGAACCTCAAGAATGCTAACTATCTAATGAAATACTCACATGCGGGTTTTTAAATCAAACAATAAACACTTGGCTATTCAAGAAAACACGCAAATTAATTATATCATACTCCAAATACACATCGCTAACGAAAAAAAAAAAAACAACCAACAACTGACACCCAACATTTCCAATGAATATCAATTATATATAAACAAATATTGTACAAAAACAATTAATAAGCACGTGTTAAAGTTGCTATATCATCGTTATGAACTTTAATTTATATCTACTTTATTTAAGTAAAATCAATACAAATATACAAAACAAAAGTAATTGTTGCATGCAATAATTGCAGCAGTGTTGAAATTTTAATTATTGTTAGCGCACCCCAGCACAATTTCTTACCACGCCACCATCAAATAAATAGTTGCGATAAACAAAATCCACCATGTTAACAAATATAGAAGTTACTTTGAGTTATTAAAGATTTATAATATAGAACTATTAGAGAATAAATAAAATGAGATTAATATAAGGTAGTTTTTTTATCAAAATAATAAATAAATTGGTTCAATTTGATCATGAAATGTCTGACATTCATTGTATTAGGATAAATTGACACTTACTTTCGGAATAGATCGCTTTCGGTTTTAGGTTTGCCTAAACCTAGCCTGGAGGTTGTAACTTTGCTCACACCTCTTCATCATTCTCGTGAACAACTTCGATTAACTAATCAAGACACTGTAAATATTAACTTTTGTTCTCTACGTACAGGCAATGCCATAGATTTAAGTTAAAATCAGCTTTTTGATCAAATCTTCTAAAGAGACGCACGTTTATGGGATCAAAAATAAAAAGCAATTTTTATTATGCAATGCTGACTATTCTACGTATAATTAGCTAACAAATTATAAACTTTTACTTCATATTCAATATAGCTTCATACTTTTCAATTGCCTCTTCCTTTGTCATATTCCTCTGCTCAGACACAACATCATACAACTTATTCATCAATGTGGAATTGAAATTGAAATCATGATTTTTTACTAGTTTCATCGGAACATCAATAAACGCAGTTTGGCATTCTTCTTCCTTCTTGTATTCCTCGGAAGCAACGATATAAAATATGATAACACCCCATTCCACTGTATACTCATCATTAGACTGTAAGAGATTAGTCACAGCCTTAGTCATTTCGTAATTTGTTTCATATAATGCTGTGTTGGTTTGGGTTCCGTTTTTATAAGAAATCCATTTCGTATAATCAGATGTAATCGCAAAGTCTTTAAGAAGTGTTGATATTTTTGTATATTTAGGCTGGGTAGTATCAATATTAGAACCAATAATTTTATCAGTAAATAATGATGCATAACTAATCAACTCTGAAGCAATCGAAAAATCTCCCTGGAAAACTTTGTATAAATCGAAAGGTTTGTGCTTTTCTGTGATAGCGTAGGCTAAATCGATTTTTTGGATATTCCTCCGATACCAGTGTCTGAATCACAGTCAATATTGAGTTTGTTGCTACCATCAAGAATAACAAAATAGGTTAATTCAGTATTCAATACAAG
Organism: Diploeciton nevermanni; assembly: GCA_027575565.1. Taxonomy (NCBI): domain Eukaryota; kingdom Metazoa; phylum Arthropoda; class Insecta; order Coleoptera; family Staphylinidae; genus Diploeciton; species Diploeciton nevermanni. The sequence goes on from JAODIE010008181.1 coordinate 71,805, forward strand.
AAATGAATTCGATTTTGCTACATAGATGTAGACTATGTGTGGTTGGCTTAGTTGGACTGCAAAATTGTCATCATAGCGGTAAATCTGCCGGGGTGCTGGGCATTTTAAAGATGCAGAATTGTATTCTAAATTGCATATATTATAAATAATGATATATTAATATTTATGAAATATTTGATGGCGACTTACTTTTAGTTTGGACCTGAGACAGTCTCACCAAATAGAGAAACGAAATAAATGTCACAACCTTCATGGTTTCAGTAGGTTTATATAGTGAATCAAAAAATAGTTTGCTTAATTCTCAGCATTCTTTCAAATACTCGCAATATACTTCAGTTAAACACGTAGATTGTCATATCTAAACCTTACTTTCCCACATTGTTTATATCATTAAAAAAATTACTATTTATTAACGTGGGTTAATATGTCATATACTAAATATTAATAATAAATTACTTTTACTATTTGATTATTACTTTGATGCGTACTTCTCTTTGTATGTTTGAACGTTTTCATAACTATAATAATAAGTGTCAAAGTGAAATAATCTTAACACAAAAATAATTAATATTAATACACTGTAAACTAGAAAATTCTAATTTTCATACTTCTATTATTAAGTACTTGTTAAATTTACTATAAACAACTGAACAAGCCTATCACTTTACTGTAATGATTATGATTCAATTTAAACCATTGATAAATTATATACATTTTAATGAAATAGTCACATGTTTATACATCTATTATCTGATTGCATTTATTTGCAATGGCAATTAATTATTAATAATTGCTTAATTTTATTTTGCAATTCAAAATAAAGAGTTCTCCGTGAATAATCTACATACAGTTTGAATACGCTAGCAGGCAAATAAAAAATGAGAATGCATGAATATTTATAATGACAAAGCCTTATATTAAATGTTATCTGTAATGTAAGCTACCATACAAACAAAACCTAAACTACAATCTAATTCTCAACTTTGTGTAATTTCCAAATAGAAATTACCAATTTAGATGAATACTTTAATTCCGCGCTGCAAGAAATCTTTATTTGTAATAATATTATTTGTAACTGCTAAATTTGCTGTAATAGTAGCATAATTGTAGCAAATAAGATATAAGCATATATGTATATATTAACAATATTTGTTTACATTAATGAATTAGCACAATTATAATTTCAATTAAAGATAATAGATGGGTAGAAGATAGAAAAGGTATCGAAATATTAAGGCTACACTATTCCAGGCTCAGTAAACAATTACAAATTTTAAATAATAAACATTTAGATATGAAAGAAAACATTCAAATCTACAAACCCAAACTAAATAATTCAAAACTCCTTAATGAGCACACCCAGTTACACTTCTAGACAATCTTTAAGCCCTTAAAACGAATCACATAATCCTGAAAATACTCGTTCCAAACAAAAAAAAAACAGCCGACCACCCCTACCCAACCTTTCCAATCACCAACAAATCTTATATAAACAAAGTAGAAGAAGTAAGTGTTGAAGTAAACCTAAATAGACATGATGGATATTAATTAAGCACTAGACTACACTCAACAATACTCTTTATTTATGGTTAAAACGTAAATCACCAAAAATGTTTTAACCACAGATGAAAAGGTACGAACAAAATAGTAACATAGATTTTATTTTAATTAAATCGCCATTTAATTGGTAAAACTAAAGTAATATAATCTTCGCGATAGTTACATTAGAACGTAATTTAATCAGTTATAGTGCATTGCGAATAAACTAATTTTTATCATATTCGAATTGAGAAACTTCCACAATAATGCAAACTTTACAAATTGGTGTAATAACAAGAGCGTTGCTTTTTGGTTTACTTGGCGTGCGCTTCAGATTTAATTGAGATATCACAAGCCGTAATAAATTTCCATCGTTTTTGTTCCTCAGTGTCGCTTGTCGGTACTTTTATTTGTTGTTTCTTTAGCGACCGCCAACTTTTTATGCCCGCCGCTGTGCTTACGACAACAGTCGTGCAGTGATGAAAATTGTAAGTTATGCTCATTTGCACTAACTGACTAGTAGTACCTCGTTGCTGCTTTTATGTACTTGCTTCATTTGTGCTTTGGAGAATTATGGCCATTATGACCAAGTTACGAGGCACTAACGTCAATAATAATTTCCATTTGTGTAGTCGTAGACTTCTTGGAGCTTATGGAATTTTTCCAGAGTAATTAGTTTTCCAGTCGCATTAAACTTTTTCAATGTTGAGAAACAAGGAACTGCTTTCGGTTATTAATAAGAGGAATTAACCATGGTTTAATAAGAAACTCTGAGGTTTCCTAATTAAATTTCTTGGTTTAATAAACCCTTTCTTTTTTATTTGCTCAGGATATTTAGATTTATGGAAAATTAAAGAGAAGGAAAGAAAATGTAAGCAGCCACACGTATATTTACAAAGTAAATAAAGTAAAATGCATTATGTTGATAAAAGTGCACTATAACATTTACTTTTTGTCTCTTGATATAACGTTTTTGGCATGTTGCCTGCTTCAGTATGAGAATAATTTGTGAACTGTTTCTGAGTTATATAGTCTTTAATTTAGTAGTATTGAGTAGAGGGTGGTTGGCTGTTTCTGCTGTCAAGAATGGATATTTTGGGGATTAAGAAATTAGTCTTAAGGATTTAAAGATTGTCTGGAAGTGTGAGTGGGTGTACTCATTAAGGAGTTTTGTATTATTTCGTTTGGGTTTGTAGATTTGAATGTTTTCTTTAATGTCTAAATGTTTATTGTCCGTTTTTAATATTGTTAGTGTTGTATCTATGTTGTTACCTGCGTGTAAATATTTAATTAAGTGTTTAGTGGTTGTTCTTTTGAATAATAAGTTTGGAGATCTTTGAGAACGCGCATGTGCTCTTTGTACCTAATTTGAAAATTTCTGTTGTTTTGTTCTATGTAAATGGATGAACAGGAGTTGCAAGTTAACTTGTAGATATATCTTGTTATTTCTCCTGTATGCAATTGTATTTTGTGTTCTATATTTTAATTATTTCTTTGATATTGTAATTGTTATTATATTTTTGATTTTATTGAATTCTAAATTATGCTGTTCAATTGTAAGTGGTGTGTTAAGGAGGCGATGGAGAGTGAATGTAAAGTACGCCATTTTATGTTTTTTTTTTGGGTGGTTGGAACCATTGTGGATTGTTATGTTTTTATCTCTTGGTTTTCTGTATATATTGATGTTAATATTATTGTTGTGGATTTCTATTGCAAAGTCTAGGTAATATATTGTGTTAGTGTTACTGTAAATTGTAAGTTTGGGTGTACGTTGTTAATAATGTTTTGGATGTTGTTTTTGTTGAGCTGAAGGTTATTTTCTAAAATGCAAATAATGTCGTCTACGTATCTAATATATGTTATATATGTTTGTTCGTGGAGTTGCAAAAATATTTCAGATAGGATAGGCGAAAGTGAGGTGCCTGTGATTAATCCGTCGTTTATTGTATAAAGTTTGTTATTAAATTGGTAATACAATAAACACAATAAACACAGTGTCCACGATTTGTGACAAGTGACAAAATAATGAATCTTAAACACTTCGTAACTCAACACACTCAACAATACTCTAAAGTAAAATGACTACATAGTATATCAATTTGACACCAATCTGTCAATATTTGATATTTCCGAGAAAATTACTTAAAGAAATTTTTAGTTAATTTTAAGACAAACGACACAGTTTTCCATATATATTAATTGCGTCTAAGCATACTAAGTGTTCATTTTAAGCAGAATAAGTTGCTCTATTTGCTAAACCAATTAGCGATTCACTAATGCATTTAGAGTTAATGTCATTAAAAATTATATTTATATGACAACGGTCAAATAAAATTTTAGAATAATTATATTTTTATTTCAAGTATAAGAATAGGTTTATACTTTTTTTAAATTGTTTATTAAAAGTAAAACTGGATTTCTTAGTTATTAATATGGTACAATATAGGCAATCATGCACACTTTTTAGAGACGTTTATATTTTATCTTTCAAACAAAACAATATCATTTATTTTAACAACTATATATTATTTATGAGTATTTCAATATATATTTAATGCAGATACCAATTATATACGCTACTGTTTAAATCGCAAGTTTAACTTTATTATGCAATACCAATTATTATTGCTACTGATAAATTTTTATGTTATTATTTATATATTATTTTTACAAAGTATGATTTTTTTTATTATAAATATAATAAATTGGAAATGTATAATTCCTCTAATTAACATTCTTGGTTTCTACATTTTCTAAATAAGATGTTACATTTCCATATTTTGTTTTGGAAAATAAATTGAGTGTCAAATTAAGCCGTTAATGATATTTTTAATAAATATTAATAAAGTTACGTAGAATTTTTGAATGTAAACAACTCTGATTTTCTATAATTTTTAGAAAACTCTTTGTTGGACTTCCCCCTTCTTCAATAATAACAATCCAAACAAGTATCGAACATGACACTCGAGTTCGATGCAAAGTTTCCAATATCCATCGCATATTCATGCGGGAGCTTTTGTTTAATGATCGTCGTACTCAAAACATTCCACGGACATTTAATTCTTGTGGTGATTACATTCTGTGTATTCGCAATTTGTTGATTATATAGCAATCAACTTTCCCATTCATCATTCACAACAATTTATAAAAAGCAAAGAAGATAATCTTTTCCGAAGCAAATGTGATTTTGAAAAGCATTTTCTCTGACAAATTGTTTTCTTATTGAATTTCTTTTAAAGCGCAAGCAAACTTGAGCAATGCCTGCCGACGCGGAAATAAATTCCACCGAATTAGGAATAATGCGAGTTTATTCCACTCACCATGGACACATTTACGTCGACGGCGGCAGCGTGGGAGAAGATGAATGAAGAAGACGAGTCCAAGGAACGTCCCTAAAGCACACTCACATTATACTCTCACGATGTTTGAACTTGGAAAAGCGGCGGCGATCCGATGCGTACGGCAAAAGCGCGAGAAGGCGCGACGCGCACAAGCACTTATCCTGAACGCCCAACGTGCACTGGCGGCTGAGAGGCGGTTGCTCCCCGCCGATGAGAAAACTTTCAAAGCGGGAAAACGCGCGCAAGCTCATAGCGTCGTGCGTGTACGCGGCTTTTCCATTTACTTTACCTACCCCAACGAGCCACTCGATGGCTTGCGCCGATAACGTCGCCGCCGTCTGCCGCCGCCAATGTGCGAATGCACGTATTCATTCGGCAGGTACATACGGTTGAATCAAATATGCAAATCTCGATTGATTTGAATTCACCGTCGCGATCTTGATTATGAAATGAAGCTGTTTCTAACTTACATAAACAAATTTGTTTAATTGCTTCTTACAATGATGATTATTGCTACTACCTCGAAAATATAAGTTTCTACATAATAATTAATTAAAATAAAGAACAAATGATATTTACAATATAAATTCAAACAATACAATATTCCTTTTATAATTAACTATTCATGTTATTAGAATAAATAACAATTAATGTATGACATTCATTAGAATCTCAAGTGAACTATGTAGCTAAGACAGTAAATACTAATTAGTAAAAAACAATGTGCGATATTTATTAGCGAAAAAATATAGTTGCAAATAAACTAGATGTTACACACTCAGTTTTATTCCGATATTTATATAATATAATATTATATTATTATATTATGGGTCACATAATTTGTTTTGTTGAATGTTGAACTGTCTTTTAACTCATTTTATTTCTTTTTTTAATTAAATATGAACTAATTTCTGAGTTATACAACCAATTATACATTTTTACAAAATAAATTTGTATACGTATACGACTAATTAAATAATTTATTAATATGATTATGATAAGAATATTTTAGTTTATTTCCAAGTAGGCTTAGTTTTAATGACTTAAAATAAACATCATATTTGCCATCGTCGAACAACTTCTAACCTCCAATAGTCAGTTAGGAATTTTGTTTACCTCCATTTCGCCCACCGCTCGTCGCATAAAATCCTCAAAATTCTCGTAAAAATGCCAAAAATCAGAATACAAGAACTTCTTTCATTTAGCACTGAGGATCCTGTAAGTACTAATTCAATTTGTATTTATTGTCATTTAAGTTTAAACTCGTAAATCCATTTTGAAATCAGCATCATCCAGCTGCAAACATCATGAACTCAGATCCAGGGAGGAAATGGAAATGTGCCCAAATCGGCGAGAAAACAGCAAGTGTACTTTTACAATTAGAAAAAGCTCAACAAATTACTGGGATTGATATTGGAAATGAAAACTCGGCTTTTGTGGAAGTGTTGGTAACGCGCTCCGGCTGCGATGAATTCCGACCTTTCCTTAGCATGTCTTCTTTCATGACACCACTTGAAGCTAGAAATCATCAGAATATCAACAAAGTTAGGATGTTTACAACCAAGGATTTTTCTGACCCTGAATGTAATGAGAAGTGGGATCAAGTTAAACTTATCTGTGTTCAGCCCTACAACAAACATGTGCAGTATGGACTATCATTTGTAACAATTCATACAAATGAAGGTGCTGCAAATGGAGGGAAGAAGAATGTGGGGAAATTCACACTTAGGCCTGATTCTCCAACTGCTTTCAGTGTTGGAAAATTGTTTATTGAAGCAAAACAGAGTATGAATCTGAGTACAAATTCATCCTCATTAAAAGGTAACAACTGTGAGATATTGGCCTGAATATCAAATAAACATTGAATTAAAATAGTCTGTGTTTAGGAGCAGCTGCCATACGAGAAGCATCAGCAAGACCATCTGTAACCCCATACAGATCACCCATTGTAAAGCAAGCATTTGCTTCAAGTCCAGTACCATCAACATCAAAAACATCTTCCGATAATATCGAAAAAGAGGAACACAATCGAAATCGCGCTACATTGCTATATGATGAAGAAGATGAAGCACCAAATGACAAGATAGATCGTATCGTTGAAAGGAAGAAACGAGAAGATGAGGAAAAACGAAAGTTGAATGTTAGAGATGAAAAGAAAACCGAATCAACTAAAAATCCTAAGAATACATCTAGGACATCAAGGAAGAGAAAATCTACTTCACCTTTATCTGGGAATGAAAGTCCGAAACAGCCCAAAGCAGACACAAATGTAAATACAGAATCAAGAAAAAGAAGGAATTCATCCTCTAGCAGAGAACAAAAAACTCCACAAAGTCCAAAGTTATCAAGAAACAGTACTGTTTTGAAGGATTATAATGTTAGTACACCAAAAGTTACACCATCTTCATCATATTCACAAGGTAGTCCAAGAAAGCGAGCTAGAATTACCATAGAAGATAAGAAACATGTAAGCAAACCATATGAACAACTAATGGAAGGTGTTGTATTTGTGATTAGTGGAATTCAAAATCCAGAGAGGGCAAGTTTAAGGACTAGTGCACTTGCTATGGGTGCGAAATACAAGGCAGATTGGGATAGCTCTTGTACTCATCTGATGTAAGTAGTTTTCGTGAAATTAATAACCATGAATTAAAATTTTATTGTACTCGTATTCTATAGTTGTGCATTTGCTAATACTCCCAAGTTTAATCAAGTTCGTGGCAAAGGTAAGATAGTAAAGAAACAATGGATTATCGAATGCGAAAAACAGCGTAAACGACTACCATGGCGTCGTTTCTGTCTCGACAAGAAAGATATCACCGGCAATGAAAGTGAAGATGAAATTTGTGAGGAAGCTGAAGAGTTAGATAGGTAAATTAAATGTATGGTTAATTTGAGGTTGATATTTAAACCAATATTAATGTTTTATTTGGGATATATCAGCAATAAAGTTGAGGATGAACAATCTCAAGCTCATCAAGTTGATGAAGATACCGACGAAGAAATTGAAAGAATTCAACGCAATAAACAAGAGAAAAACAAAGAAACGAAAAAAAACGATGAAAACCTCAACTGTAGGGTAAATGCTAAACTGACTAAAGAATTCACAAATGGGGAGGATGAAGGCACGGAAAATGTGGAAGGACAAGTCGTGAAGTGTGGAGATGGCGGAAATTTGCCTGTTTTGCCAAATTATTTCACAGGACTGCAGTTTTACTTGTGTGTGAATCTCGGCGTTGTGAAGAATGAACTGACGAAGTATATTATTGGATATAATGGGTAAGTTAACTCAATAGAGGCAATTTTGCATTTCGTTAAGTTAATTATTTCAAATTTCATAGAGCTTTTGTGGTTGCCTACTTTATGAAATTATAGATGATTGTTTTTAATGCCATTTAATTTCATTAATAGATTTGTTTTGTCTAGGAAAATTATTGAAGATGAAGAAGATATCGATAACAGCGGGATAGTAATCTCATACAGCGACGATGCGGATACAATCAAAGAACTGCGCAAATACACTGATCGATTAGTATCGCCGACTTGGCTCCTCGAATGTCACAATAAAAAGTGTCTTCTTCCATTCGATGACTTTCTAGTGTGATTTATTTGATTATTTGACAAAATGATCGGATTAGCTTACATAATTACTTATAAGCAATATTACTTTGGAAATGTTGCTATTTGGTTAAATGTTTCACATATTCTGTTAACGTTAGAGATTCATACTAATATTCGATGGAAGGGAGGAATGACGGAAAGATTGTTAATGTAACTGAAAGTGTTATTGAACTAATGAAACCAACTAGTTGAACATGACTGTCGATCTGATACAAGTAGGGAACTAATAAAAGAAGCGCGATCAAGCTCTTGAAATATAAATAATACAAATATAAAACACCGAAAACGCGGAGCAATCTTGTTATTGCTCCTTGGCACGTTCAAATGAACCACTAAATGAATATGTTTGCGACTTGTAGTGTCACTGCACTACAGGGTGTTTAAAGATAAACGAATGAATCACAACAGACTGAAGCAAATGAAAACAATTTGTTAGCTTTATGCTGATACTCATAATATTTCAGACATTGTCCTTACTGTATTTTTATGGAGTAGCAATATATTATGTTGTGGCACGTTCATTTTGTGCGTTGTTAACTAATTTATATGTGTAATGAGAGTGGATTACTTTCTTGGATTTGTCGGGCGCTGTATAAATTGCATAAGTTTTTTTGTTGCCGGTTGTTGTGTACCAACGCGGCGCGAATGTAATGAACGATATGATGAATGCGATAAGAAGTCGAGCGCTTGCCGCGATAAATTCGGAGGCAACCGTCCATCCACCACAGGCGCATCAAACGGCACCAGAACACGGACCATATGTTCAGTCCCCGGCCGATCGCACGGGGGCAGATAGCCGCAAAGCACGCGCGAAGAACAAACCGATCATATCGAAACTGAACGTCCAGCAACGCGCACTAGTCGGCGCTTTCTTCGTTCATAATACATGAATTGCAGAAAAATTCTTGCTGCACGTAACTAAAGAATTAAACTTAGGATAACTTGTTGCATTCTATTTCAGTTGATTAAGAAGATATTAAGTTAACATGGATGGAAGAAGGCGCGCCTGTTATGAAAACCCAGTGAATGGGAGTTTCAGCCCTCAAGAACACTTTTGTCAATTGGTTTTCGATGGGTATCTATGTTGGATGGCGACGAAAGCTGGTGAATTGGCAGAACAACCGTGTCCTAGTGCACAAATAAGTGACAGTATTATCACTACTGTAAGTCATTAAGAACTTTCTTTTAAACTAAGCAAATCCATTTTAAAATTAAATATTGGATGTAGGCAACTCAGTGAACTTTCTTAGCTGGAAATTCAAATGTTGTTCGTCTATTTTGTTTCAGTCTAAAGCTTATAAACAATGTGGTGTTTCTGGAAACTGGTTCATAAGCCCAGAGCACAGCGTTCCATGGACCAATTACTCTGAATGTGATCTGAGGCATTATAGCAATGGTACTGCAGTTGTAGGCATCGATATTGGTGTAGATAGAAGCTTTCTGCAGTTGTATCTTGCGTGGATGCCGACTACAAAGTGGATTACATACTATGGATACTGGATATCCCTAATTACGTTGTTAATTTGTGTTTTTATATTGATCTCAATCAAGTAAGTTCCATAGTTTTTATTTCGTTTCGGTAGTAACTTGCTTCATTTTAGAAAACTGCATTGCGCACGAAATATTCTTCACATCCATTTATTTATGTCTTTTATTCTTCGTGCAATTTCGTTTCTTGTGAAAACGACACTGTTGGTAGATGGAATTGCCTTGAGAAGTGATTTGGTGACAAATTCCGAAGGAGATCCGCATTATATCACTGAACATTTCGTATGTTTCGGTGTCAACTTAATTTAAGCCAGTTGTAGTCGATCAATTTTATTTTTCTTGTAGAATTGGATTTGTAAAGCTGTTACAAGTACTTGGTTTTACTTCACACAAGCTAATTTCATGTTCATATTGATGGAGGGCATTTATCTGCACAATTTGATGTTTTTGAATTTGTTCTCAGAGAAAAGTAGCGTACGAATTTACTACTTATTCGGATGGGGTATGATAACAACAATGTTTCAATTGTTTTATTAACTTTTCGTGTCTTGCTGTAGGAATTCCACTTTGTTTCATTCCTTCCTGGGCTATCCTTCGTATTCTCTACGATGACAAAATGTGCTGGACAACCTCAAACAATGAGTACATCTCTTGGCTGACGCAGTTTCCCGTTGATTTATCCGTCCTAGTGAGTAGATACATCATATTTCCGCATCAAAAATAGAATGTTTATGATTAATGATGATTGATGTTCTTCCAGATCAATTTCAGCCTCTTCGTCTCCATCACTCGTATTCTGTGCATCAAAATCAAATCGATGTACGTCCAACATAACAAAATCAAATATCGGTAACGCGAAACGCGCTGCAATGTAATCGTTAAACCTGAAATCGACATTGATTTGCAGCCGCCTCTTGCGCTCAACGCTGACACTGATGCTGATCTACGCGGTGCCATACGCGCTTTCCGTCATCTGTATCAGCGTAGTCTCCTATTACAAGGAGACGATCGTCGAATTGATTTGGATTTGCTACGATCAGATCTTTAGCGCGTTTCAAGTAAGTATGCAACACCATTACATTGATTGCTTGGTGCTACGGCGAGCTTTTCAAGAAAATCTGATATCCTTACGGAAAGAGCTAAAAAAAAGGCGAGACACTCGCAGGAAAGTATACAAATTGATGGGCATACTGAAAGGGGCTGTCATGTGAAGTGATTTATCACTTTCTGAAGTATGTTTCCTGATGGAATTTAAATTTAATAGGGACTCTTCATGGGACTGATTTATTGTCTTCTAAACGGTGAGGTCCGAACTGAAGTCAACCAGAAATTCAACTCCCTACGATATTACCATCAAAATTCAAAGCGGACACCTGCCACACGTACAATCTCCAACACGATGCAGTTTACTATCCCGATTACAATCAAGGAAGACACGCGCGAACGACATACAGGTAATTGTAACTACTACAAATCTTCCGAAAACTTGTAAGGTGATGAACAAACATCGACAGATTTAGAGGACGTAACATTGTTTATTTATAACCTTGTTTTGAAAACAAAAAAAAAGAATTAATGTCCACATCGGCACAAAACCGAAAATGTTAATAGCTGCGGCTAAATTCGTAATCGTACAAATTGCAGACGCCGTTTTTCACTAAATATACAACATATACAACGCACACATACCACGCGAAATGATAACTTTTATCGCCTAACGCACACGCACGAATGTAGAGCGTATGTGATGAGCGTGATTGTATTTACAAACACGCCGCGTCAATATACAAATTCTTTCAATGTTACAAATACTCGTTGGTTGGTCGTTATCGTGCAAAGAAAACAGATAAAAATGTAATGCTTCGAATTGCGATGTGTTATACTCGTAAAAAACGTGGAAGGTGAGTTTCGGTGAGCTACGCGACATTCTATGTCCCGCTCTAAAGCAAATCGCTGAATTGTACCGACTGAATTTAAACTACTTATGATACTCTGGTTTAGTGGTAGGTGTTACAAGTTAGCTTAAGGTTTTAGAAACAAACGCTTTCAATTATCTCTAATGCGCCAGTCTGACGTGTTGAATTACCCATTTGAAAATCCCTACGCTCATTCCTTACGGGCTTTTCGCTTTCGCACTTCTTCTTCTTCTTCTTTCTTGGGGACCTGAAAAGAAACAAACCACAACACACATTATAAATCGATGTTCTATGTTTACTGTTTAGTGGCCAGAATTAACTCGGTATTTTTTTTAATGTTCCTACTAATATTATGATAGATATAGAAACACACCTCTTTGTACTTTGCCTCCTCATCTTCCTCAGCATCATCCTCGTCGTCGTCCCCAGAATACTTTTCTTTCTCGTCGTCTTGATCAGCATCACCGTCACCTTCCTCTTCACGAGGTTCGGATATATCTCTCACCACATCATCATCTGCGGTGGCTTCATCAGTCTTTTTAGCTGCTGCAGCACGTTGTTGCTCGTCCTTATCCTAAATCATAATAGATCAACATGAACAACAAATACAATAAGCAAGTCTTTATAAGCAAGACACACATAGTAAGCAATGGAAATGATTTGGCTTAATTATGGCTATCTTTACCTGACTAGAGGATGAGCTTGGTTTACAGCACAGGTACAAAATAAATACTACTGGAATGCCTAGCACTATAATGTATACAGCCCACAGCCCTGGATAATCGTTGGTCAACGTAGCAAGTCGTTCAAATACGCTTTCCTGGCAAATATAATTACACAAATTAATAACATACTTCTTTGAAACAATAGACCAAATATGAAATATAGATCGTAATTGGAATGAGGCAGTAGACAAAGTAAGCTGCCCATGCTTTTGGTCTGTAGTTCATGGCTTTCATCATTCGACCCCAAAGTGAAGTCTTCAAAGTATCTCAAAATTAGTAAAAGTAAAAGAAAAATATTTTACTTACAGCTGCTTTAGAAATCTTAGCTCTCTTCTTATCATATGTTTCTGCAGCCCATTCTCGAGCGGTTTCCAAACTATCTGTGATGATAACATTGTCAAACAAAAGGTTTTCAGACATGCTCCACAATTCAAAACCAACTGCGCTCTGTAAATACCAACAACATGAATTTTCACTAGTTCCATGTAGTTTAACAATAACTTACAATAGTATGCATTTTAAATGGTTCTTTGTCTTCATAGAAATCGGGATTAGGAATCATCCTTGGCCTCCATTTGCCTCTATAGTTGGGATTATCAATCAAAGGCGCCTTCCATTTACCTTTGTATTCTGGATTATTGATCAACGGCGGCTCCCACTTTCCGCATCCCACTGCTTTCGCACAGACAGGGTTCTCAATTAGTGGTGGTTCCCATTCACCATCAATCTCATTGTCCCAATCAGCAGGTTTCAAAGCAGTCAAATCTGGAATCGTCTGTGTTTCACTTTCCAACCATCCGTCAGGCATGGAGGCATTCTCGTCAATGATCTGCGCTGGCGCATCCTCATCCCAATCTTCTGGTTTCTTCGCCTCTGGATCTGGAATCTTCTCCCTCTCATCCCAATCTTCAGGCTTCTTATCAGAAGGATCTTCGATTTCCGGTGGAGGATTCACTGATGGCGTGAAATCATGCAATAAATTCCCATCATTGAAGACTTTCTTATCAATCTGCACTTCATAAGTGTTGTCTGGCTTGATGATCAATGTGAACAAATGTGGGATTTTATCCGTGAACAACTCATCATACCTCTCCTTGGGCTTCTTGCAGTGCTTCTCCTCGATCGTTCCATTTTTAGGATTTCTATGCCTAAAGATGAAATGCAACTTGTGGTCAGTTCCGCACTTATCAGGCCCGAACATAATAGTGTATGGAGTTTTGTCATGGAACTGAACGAGATTCTTAGTGTCAATTCCTTCACTGAGTAATTTCAAGTAGGCCCCACCGCATTCCTGACCTTGTTGGAAAGTGACTTCATATTGGACGATGAACGGTTTACTGGCGAACACGAATGGTTTAGTCAAACGTGAAGAAATGGCAGCGTGTTTTGCCTTGGACTTAAGAACCAAACCTTTGTCGTTATGGAGACCATCGCGGGCTGGATGTTCAAGTGCCCACTCCCCATCATACTTAGCAATGTCCTCTGAGATGCCCTCCTTTTTAGCCTGAGATTTTACCCATAATTTGTGAAATTGTGCCTCATCATCAAAATGTTCCGCGAGGTACACTGCAGAGGGATTTAATGGCGTTGGGGAGGTGTATGGAAAATCATCTACTGTTGCAGTTGGTCCAGTTGTACCACCTTGAACTTCTTCAGATTCAATATCCTAGAATTATAAAATGTTTTTGTACCCTTTCAAATTCAAACTTTACTGTAACTTACAAATTCATCAACATTGTCAGCTGAAATCACTGACAATGAAACAAGCACCATACATATTAAGATAGAGAACTTCATGCTGGTGATTACTTCATAAGCACACTGAAAATTTAAAGGACAGTTTTAATGAGTACATTATCTTATCACAGAACCATTTACTATGTAAGTATAATAAAGATAAGCTATTCCATCAACTAACGGATTTGCTCCAAATAATTACTGCTCAAAAATTCACTCAAAAAACAATTGAATATGCTTACTTGCAAAAAGCAACTAACATAATTTATCTTTGTGTAGAGATCCAGGAAAGTAAATTTATTTAAGCTTTATGCTCCAACTAATAATTGAATCAAACATTGCTCCAGTACATTTAGGACACGTATTATAAGTATTCCCCTAATTAAGTTTAATTTAAAGTATTTCCGGAATGCAAGTTAACCTCGTATTGGAAGTCGGTCAACGTACTCGACGCCTTAACGAATTTTAAAGTATAGAAATACCTGATGAAAATAATCCACGGGGCGTCGAACAGTTGCACAATTACAACAGAATATTGACGGAATACCCCAAAAAGTACGATATCGACTTGCTTGAAAAGCGGCCTCCACTTCGAAATGTTGAATGTGAGTGACAATCGACACGGGAACATAAGTCGTCAACGCGGGAGCACCAATCGCAGGCGACCAGATGGCATAGGGCGGAAAATTGACTGGAAAACAAAAACAACCTAATTATCTAATTCTAAAATATGTTAATTAATATAAAATAATATAATTTAATTTATGATTTATACTTAGTACTTAAATAGTAGATTTATAAGAAATACGTGGTTGACGTTTGTAATAAGCAAGAAATGATAGATTGAAATTTGAATATTTGTTTTTTTTTATCTTTAAGTTGGGTTGCCTAACTTAAAAGTATAACTTGTTATATTTTGCGACAAGTGTTTATAAACAATTTTGCTTTAGTGCTAATTAAATTCAAAACAAATGGTTTATTTTACAATGCTTGAATTGAACTTTTTTAGTAGTTGTTCTAGTATATAATTTGCTTTATTTTCTGTTATATTATTTGAATTTTTTTTTCTTTTTATGTGGTGACAAGCATTTTGACATCCTATTTTCCCGTATCAAATTGTATCAAAAGCAGCGTCGTACACGGGCAAATTTTCCATCCAATAGACGCTCTAAACCGATATTTCCGCGATACCAACACGTATCTCGACACGTATGTCGAGATGCACGCGACTGTGGTGCTAGACACAGAATCGTGCTGTTTGTAACATCAGTTTATTGGTTCATTAAATAATTCCATCGTCATTGCTTCAGAACTTGTTTCGTCGCGTTTCGACTTCTGTAGCGCGTGAAACGGCGTGAAAATGAGAACTAGGCGAAATTGGGTGCAACTTTAGTCTTGTTTCCAGTATCAGTGAGATTCAGTGCAAACTGCCAACAAACCCAGGCAAAACCGCTCAATTGATGACAAGGGATGATCTTGTCATCAGTCCAAAAATTCCAACATTTCATTCATTGCACTAGCGGGTAATCGACCTAAAGTACCTTTACAGTTAACCAAAGAACACCAAAAACGAGCGCCAACCATCGAAGTTAAGGCGTTTTCCTAGAAAAACTGATGAATATTCACGCGTGCAGAAAAACCAGACCCTTTCTCGGGGTGATAAACATGTGGAAAACAAATGAGCGTCGAGTTATTATCGTCATGTGATGGAAAACAATTAAAGCAAGTGAAAAAGAAGCATAAAAATAATTGACATGAAGCCATCATCCTCGAAATATTTAGTCAGATATTTTACACTCGTTTGTTTTTAATTGTATTTACGCATAGATACCCCAGTGTTGGACTGTTTTAATTTACTGGAGCTTGAGTGCCAAGCTTATGTTTTAGTTGAATTATTTCATTTTGAGAATTGTGTGAATTAAGCACCGAGCGTGGATGGCAGACGAAGTTTGTCGGAATCGCATTGAATCATCATCATCGGCACTTGGGCGAGTTCGTGCCCGCGCGTCTAGCCCAGTGGTCTAGTTCGCGGTCGAACCTAGGCGCTGCCACCGCTGCTCCCCCGCCGACAACCAACTGCTTGCATAGCCGTTGCTTCGCCAATATTCAGCTACTCGCACCGAACCAGTCAGTTGCTCAGCGGTCGGGCGGCCGCTCGATCGATATTTCTGTGCTGCACACGCGTTGGTGGAGGCGTGGTAATTATTTTACATAAATGAGAAGACAACAACCTAGCCGTGTGTGCGTATTTTTATATTAATTAAAAAAATACAACAACTGAAGGTACCACAAGAGAACATTCGCCGTTCGATGAGGAACTAGTGCGGACGTGTGAGAACAACTGAACAACTTCCGACAACTTGTTGATTTTCGAAACAACGCTGTCAAACAAAAACAAAACACTAGCAACTTGACAGATTGTCAATTTTTCCTTGTACATTCATCTAAAGTACAAATTAAAGACGACATTTGGAATAAGATTTCAATAGTAATTGAATCGAATTAATTGTAGTGAAACCGGTGATCATTTGCATGGTCGGCAAGTGAGTGATTAGTTGATTGTTTTTGTTTCGCGCGTGTTGTATTTCGGTGAGCGTACGTTTTCGGCGGCGGCCGGGCCATGCTCCGGTGAGCAGCGCGGGTCGCATCGGGCATCGAACGACGACGATGAGCAGTTGGGCGGCGAGAATGCATCGGCGCGCCGCCACATTCGGCAATGTGGTCACGTCTTGCGGCCATCCGTCGGGGCCGTACCCACGTCGTCTCGACAAAGTCAAATTCGGCGTGTCCCTGGAAGAGGTCTGCAAGAACGACATACCCGCTCCACTACTGGTAAGCTTCCTACATTTCATCACGCATTCTACCATCTCACGCGCCTAGTGCTCGTGATTCAGGCAGTCAATTGAATTATTGCAGTAGATTCCAAAACGGTCCACCGATTTCGTGTACCGCCTCGTTTCTAATTGAGAGCGAAGCGCATTATGCAATTGCCCGCATAGGTTAAGACATATTCTTGAATCATGTCAGATACAGAGTGTTACAACAAGATTTTCCGTGTGCTTAAGGGATTCTTTTCTTGAAAGCTTTTGCTTGGGTTTAAATTTAGAAAAAGAAAAACATGCATGATCTGTAAGAGAATTTAGATGTAAAACGATCTTTTTGACTCCTTGCGAGGAATTTTTTAGGTTGTTTGATTTGGCGAAGACTTGAAATAATAAAGATACGTTATTGGGAAAACGACTACAAATGCGTTTTTCAGAAGCTTACTCCGGTTTTGTCATTTTAAGGTAGAATATTTTTCGTTTTAAAGAATTCACAATTCATGTGATTCATAAAATCGATATTTTAATGTGTAAACATTGGCCGTAAATTTATAATACTAATATGATGAAGGAATTGCTTGATTTGAAATAGTAGTTCTTCAGTTAGTTCTATGGTGTAACACAATTTGATTATGTTTTGTCTAAAACTTGGTCACGTACAGCTTTAAATCGCAAAAAGACGTTGTTTCAGTGTTTTCGTTTTTTTAATGCTCTGTTTCACAAATATCGATTGAGTATTTGCCACATTACTATTTTACGATTAAATCTCAATTTTGATGATGTGTAGAATCCAAATTTGTTATATAGATTACAGAGTTTGAAACTATTTTTGTGTTTAGAAGGGTTTGATGCCTTAAATTTTATGCGAAAGTTTTAATTTAAGAGTTTATTGCTGCAATTATTAAATTTAGATGAAGTAGTCTAGGAATGATTTTTTTGGTTTAATTATTTTCTGTTTTCTTTTTTTCACGAACAATAAAAAATGGAGTGAAGTAATTTATTATTTTGACTTAGTCACTTTTGACTAATCACGTGCGGTTTGTGCGGAATCGAAAATTATTTACTATAGTTATTGCTATACATATATTCCTAGCATTCTCAGTCATCTCAAAATAATTCAATTGTCGTTCATTTGAAATAGCAGGTTTGGTAAAATTTTCAACTTTTCTTAATCGAAACAAATCTTGTTTGTTCACTCTGTCAACTAAGAGTTACGCTGAATTCATTCTCTTTCAATAGAATCAAATATCTAATGTAATCTTGTGTTCTTTCTCTTTCGTCCTCTGGTTGTAGTAATTTGGTCCGTAGTGATGCGCGCCCGGCAGGCGATTATGGCTCGGTCGTAAGTACCGTTTGCTATGGTTGTTGCAGACAAGCGCACAGTTACACGCGCCATTCATGAAAATAAAACAGCTTTGGCGAAACAGTCACACAATCATGACACAACACAACAATGCAAACCACGTTCTCCGCATACGACAAATTCAACAAAGCAGCACACTTCACTGCACAGCACATCGGCAGCAAATGACTATTGCCATTATGCAACGTAGCAATACAATTCACGATAATATCCTACAAACATACGCAATCTCTGATTCAATTAGACAATCTTCGTATAACTGCTATTCATCACAGTATAACACGAGGAAATTTGAACTCATTTTCCTCTACATCGCAATTGTTGTCATTTCATGCTTAATGGAGTTAAGCGTTTGAAGCTGTTTGCTGTGACGCAGATAGCAGTACGTATTTGTTTATTGTTATTAAAAAGCCGTTGCCATCATGTTTAATCTTAATCATTGCCATCTCGTTCCTCGACTATAGTGCAAACTTTGGGAGCATCAGCGTATCATTGAATCGTTCCCGTTTTTTGTTGCTGGTGCTTTGTGACTAAACCGTTTGACGGCTTTGATGTTTAATATTATCTGGCAATCAACATGTAAAAAGCGCATGTTTCTATGGTTGCACATACGCGGAGGTTGTAATTATTTATTTCTTTGTTTAAAGGGTTTCTCCGAGTTTCTAAATAATTATGACACGGTTCTCATTTTGCAAGCGTCATTTGCTTGATGACAATTTGATGGCTGGATTAAATGCATTGGATTACAAATCAATTACGAGTTAAGGAATTTCGAATCGAATTTCTTTGACTGTTATTATCATTGAAAATGATTTCCAATTATAGTAGGTTTGTTGCTTTGCTAGTTTTATTTCTGGTTATCGTGGATGAATAGGAATGAGTCATTTGTAAAAGCATTCGTTATCAATCGATATAAATTGTTTAATTTGCAGATATACTAACTTGTAGTAAGTACTATTCTATATTAACTCCGACATTCTAGCATCGATTAACATGTAATCGCGTCGAGGAATTGACTAGCCAGTAGACAATTGTCTAATTCTTGAGATTATATTTTTCTATTATTTATCAAATTGTAATTTACTAATGATTGGGTTTGTTTTTTGAATGATCAGAACTATTTTTTTTTTGTTTTAGTATTTAATAGCTTTCAGGACTTTATATATAATTTTATTTAACTTCTTACAATTACTATTACAAAAGGTTTAGAAGTATTGTTGAGTGTGGTTACGAAGTGTTTAATATACATTTTGTTGATAAAACTTCACCATAACACTTACTTTTTGTCACTTGGTGTAACGTTTTCGGCATGTTAAGTGTGGTTAGAAGTGAAGAAGGCAACATGCCGAAAACGTTTTACCAAGTGAGAATAATAGTAAGTGTTAAAGTGAAGTTTTATGAACATAACTAAAGGTTTGTTAATACTTTTTCTCCCAAAAACTCATATAAAATTAAATAACCTTATTAATTTTAAATTTTGAATTGGCTTTATTAATTTTTATTTTTGTAATCAATTTATCGAGAATCATAGTTTATATTTAACATCTCATTCGAGGTCTTTCAATCGGTTTAACTGGATTAGTTCTTTGTGTCACTCTTTTTGTCTTTGCAATGTTTGTAATGCTTCTTAAAATTGATTCGAAAACTTTAGAAATCAATAAATTTAATTCTTCAATTGTTATCACACGCTGATTTATAAATCAACTATGAAATTTTCACTTATTTATGGAGCCTCGCTTCGTGGCTTGGTCGGTAAGCCGTTTGACTGTAGCAGTGATAGCGAGGTGCATATACTGGAGACACCGGTTCAAATCTGCTGGGATTACATTTGGTATCATATGTGTTCTCACTGAATTCAGTCTCAATTATTGCTAATTACCTTGGTAGTTAATGCGGTATAATGGAATGGAAGTCGAGTACGGTGTCGATATCCGGCATGGTAATAATTCGTGATGAGTTAGGGTTGCGTGTTATTTTTCGAAATGTTTGTACTTCATCAAAGAGTGTGGTATATAATATAAGGAAGATATTTTTTACTCTGAATCAGCTACCATGTTTTTGCAAAACGTCTTCGGCTTTGTACCTTCTTAAGTATTTTTATCTACATGATGAATATTGAATACCGAAGAAGGCAGCAAGGCGAAAACGTTTTATAAATCAATATGAAGTAAGTGTTTCATCTACATAATGAGCATTAAACACTTCGTGACGACTCTCAACGAAACTCGAAATGATTCATAACTACTCATTGTCAGACATGTTGAATATCAAATTCTTCGATTTTACTATAATTATAAATAATATCTGTGGAATTTAATAGCAAATCGTAACAGCGCCTATGAAACAGTAAATTCTCGGAATGATTTTTTTATTTATCAAATTTTCGAGTATTTTTGTACAATTGTAAATATTATTTCATAATTATATTCTCAACATAACATTTTATTAACAATAGACCGTGCATTATTTTATAAGGTATAATTTTAATTACTTAATTACTATAAAGCCGTAATGAAATGAAATTGAAAACAGGAATTCAAGGACAATCGACGCATTCAATCAAAGTGTGCTAGTAGTAACTACAAAGCAACAAAGATTATGTTAATTGATCAAGACGGCTATAAAACTAGTTATATTACGATAATGCTCGTGTCTCTCAGGAATTACTGCGTATCATGATTCATTTCCTCTCTGAACTTCTTTACATTTCATCTAAAAGTGAAAATTGTTCCTAGAATATAAATATGGTACTTTTGTACTTTCTGAAGTTGAAACATTTCTTAATTAACTTTTTGGTACAATCTACAATACAAATAAAATGTTGAAAATCTTATAAATGTAGTTCAGTTTATTGTGTCCAGTTCATCAACTTTAAGCATTAATCATGAAATTGACAATTTGCTCCGTGTATTTTTTATTATTCCAATACCAAATGAAGTGCAGCAATGATTCTGTCGTATAACAATCATAAGTTACTTTTAAAGATAATCTGCAGAAAACAATTTATTAAAATTATTTTGAATGTCATTGAGTGTTTAATATTTATTTTGTAGATGAAACTGAACTATAACACTTACTAAAATAGAAATAAATTTTAGTTTATTAATAAAACGTTTTTGGGTTGTTGTGTCATTCAATAATTTTATACACATCATGAATATTTAACACTGAGAATGCAATAAGCCGAAAACGTTCTACAAATTAATATTAAGTAAGTCCTATAGTTAAGTTTCATCTACATAATAAAATTATTGTGTTTATTTGCGCAAAAATCAATCAGTTCCATTACTCTAATACGCGGGAACTATATGTCAAAATTCGTATCGTAAAATTTGTTTCTTCAATTTGATTTGTTTTCAGAATTACGTTTAAGCCAGCAGTAGGGCGTTTGGATTGTAAAATTATGTGATTTAAATGGATTTTACTCTACATTACAAGCAAAAAGTTGTAAATCTTGTAGTTCAGTTCATTGAGTAAACATCAACCTAAAGCATTAATTATGGTATTAACAATTCGCACCGCATCATTTTTATTATTAATGGTAAGAATATTGAAGTAAAAAAATGGTTTCTTTTGTTGTTTTCTGTTGATTGGGCGATTGTTGAGGTCTGTCACTTCTGATTTCGAGGCAAATCGTGACTGCATCGAGCGTTCACTTTCATAACATTGTTAATAGTCATAAACTTTTAAACAATTGCGCGCGCGTCGTGCGTACCTTATTGAAATACGGGGAATTCACGCGCTTGATGAGTAACGTATTTATTGTTTTCGCTGCGGCTTGCATAATACGAGACGTGATTTATGTTCGCAATAAGATATTTGATATTGTTGCAATGCGTGACACTGTGACAATAGCCAAGCATGCACAACATGGATCTTATGCCAATTGGCGTTGATGCAATTAATTACCTATGTCATTGATGACGGTGTTAATTTAAAATAATAAACCATCGAATTATGTAATTAAAATATCAACATCCGGATAGAAACGTCTGAAGTGTCTTTACAATTCTCAGCTGCCTGACAAACTTGAGTCTAAAAAATCTTGAGATTTTCTATGCACTCATTGTCAGTACACTTTGACTATTCTCTCAATAGATTCTTCAACTTTATTCGTAATGCTCTCTTTAGGCACAGCTCTGGAAACAACGCGTTGAATGGGAATTGGCTGAGCTTTTACGCTTTGCCAGAATTGCATGAATGCAGGTCTGCACCTCTCAGCTTCATAGCGCTGCTCCGATCGTGTTTGGTCGTTTTGTATTTGCGAAACTAGGCCAATATTGCACAGCACGACATATCAGTTGCCGTAGCAATGGGCAGATGATGTGCGAGGAGACCGTGGTCGAGAGGTGAACACTGTATCACAGAGGCGCATTTAAGACCGTTTTTAACACAATCCCACTCCAGCAGATATGAACAAACTGAAAGAATTCAGATGGTTTTAATGCGTTCCTGCATGGTTGATTGGTGTCTGCTCACCGTTCACTATCGAACTCAATCACCGCCACTTCCACCTACGTCCACCACCTTCAGATTCAATTTTCAACTTGATGGCATTTAGGAAGAGACCTAAAAATAACCCTATAATTAAGACTCCTATTTGCCTTAAAGTATTTTGCTTTCGGTTAAATTGTTTTCATGTGCACCCTAGACTTTAAGTTTTAAAAATTTGGTAGATAAAATAATGTTTGATTGACGGTCGTTTAACAATTGTTTGGCTCTTTTATGTACGTGGTTTATTAACAACGTGTAAATGTTTCAGGTGTTAATTTTAAAACTTAACAAGGAAGCACCATACAGAAAGGATGTTTTCCGTGCGCCTGGTAACCAGGGAGCTATGAAGAAACTCACACATTTCCTACAGACAGGACGTCTTATCAATATGGAAAACTTTAGTGTCTATACTATCGCTAGCGTGCTCAAAAAGTTTCTGCGCAAGATTCCAGGAGGTGTTTTTGGACGTGATATTGAACATGAGTTTTTCGACATCATTGAGATGAGTGATGTCCAAAAACAACGCGATGATATTCACAGGTAAACAATCAATTTTTATGGCTTATGTTTGGATGATCACGAAGCAGAATTTTTTACAGGATAATTGCATCACTTCCAATTTATACCCAAAGATTATTAGTCTTGTTATTCGGCACTTTTCGAGTGATTTCCGCGAATAGTGACCGCGCAGCCACAGGAATGACCAGTGAAGCTTTAGGGGTGAGCGTGGCACCTAGTTTCTTCCACACCTGCGTCAGTGATGGCAAAACTGCCAAAATGGAGGATGTCATGAGATTCAAGGTAAGCACTATCTCCTCTACGTTTCAAAGAGTTAATATGTATGTATTTAAGATAATTCTTGTAAATTTGCTCCGTTTCTCATAATTTCTGAGAAGAAACTCGCTTCGGAGCTGTAGATTTTTTGTTGGTAACTTGGTAATTACTGTTATTATTGACTCACATTTTTTGATTGCTTATGCTGTACAACGCTTTACTTTTTTGCAACATGCAGGCCGAAGTGAATGTAAGTTTTTATTATTATTAGCTAATGTTTTAAATATTTTGGTTCAACATTTTTAACATTATCACACATTTGGGTAGAACATGATCCGGATTGTTAGATACTTTCTGCATGTTTTCTCTACGATGATATTTATTTGATAGCCTGATTTTCAGTTTTAAATTAGTAATTTTTCTTGAGGTAGTTAGTTAATTTCATATAAGATGTAATTAGGCTTTCGCTTTCGACTTTCGAAACTACGTTGCTCAAATGAACTGCGATTTGATCTAATTGCTCAAGCTTGACTAATGGAAACACTAATTAACACACTACTCGATTTGTGAAGCATAAAGGAAATTGTAACATGTATAAAACATATTTTCTACATAATTTTTCAATAGTATACATTTAAATAACTTACAATTCACTAGATATATACAACACTACACGAAGGTGTTGCTCACAACACGCCGACGCGTTGTTCATTTTTATTTCATCATGAACTATAATTCTGCCAGTTTATGTATATAACGTATTCTTATTTGCAAAGAGGTGTAACATGTCTTGTGTATTTAGGTCGCCACACGAGTGATGAAACACCTTATCGAAGAGTTTGCTACCTCGGATCTCTTCGGCCGCGAGAACTACGAGTTTTATGCCAGAGTGACCGGACGCGTTCTTCGCGTTCAGGGCGAATGGATCTGCTCATTCCAGTACCCCCCATCAGCCAACAAAAGCCAAATGTTTGGGAATCATTTGAGTGCATTGGAACAGTACTACTTTCTAGGTGAGCAACTCCCAATGATCCGAATGCTCTTTACTGCAATTCGAGTGGATATTTGAGGGTTGAGCAGTGTGCCAGTGTAACAATTCCCTTCTGCACCAAGAGAATTTCTTTTCTAACCTACTTCTTAATCCCATATCCTTATCTTATTCACTTATTCCTACTCTTTAGACTTCGTGGAATCGTTCTACACATTATGACTTTCTGCCAAATAGCGCCTTATGAAATGGCGTCGTTTGCTTTGATTGGGCACATTCAAATGTTATGTTTTTTTCCTCTGTCACTGGCCGAATGTAGGACAGATATCATTGGAGGTTGAAAAAACCTGGTTGCAATGCGAAAGTGACCGCTGGCGCACAAAGTACCGACTCGAAGGTAACAAAGAAAACATAACATTACACAATGTGGATTTGATTGATTGGTTTTGATTCTATTTGGAATGATGCGCTACTTGAGCCAGTTTGATTCCGTTGTTGTTTTTGGTACAATTATTATAATAATACTAAGTGGATGGGTTTCATTCAGTCATGGCGAGAGGACAATGCCATGCCCATTGAGACTTGCGTTACCGTTTTTGCGTTGCGCTCATGATTAACAGCGGAATGCGGCTTGGCGTGCACCAATCCTACGTTCACAAATGTTTTGCACTGTTAACTACGATTACTACCTATTATTATAAAGATAATGGCACTGTGATATGATTTTTGCAAAGATTTGTAATAAACACATTTACAATTAGCGACATTACTTGTTTTATATTTTTTTTTCAAGCTGCACTCATTTAACTAACTTTATCAGAATATGCTGGTATTATTAACAGATGGCTGTGTTACTAGTTTCATTTATTATACTATAGTTATAGTTATAAATTTGGATTTATTTATATTTATCTTTGCTAACTTGTTTATTGCACTTGTTTCATGTTCATGCTCATTTAATGTCACACTAATTCGTCCTGCAACTCATGCCCATCGATCATTGACGACATTTTTTCGGTCTTTGTAGCGATGGCACAAGATGAGAGCCAGTCGACTCCTGCATTGGCGGAGACGGGCATACCTACCACCTCCGTGAGCACTACTAGTCTCGGTATGATTGCCGAACATTCACTCTTGGAATCGAGCACGAGACTGTCTATTTCTCTAGAGCAGAACGGATTTTTTCAGGTATTTTCTTAGATTCAACTTCTTTTGGTTCAATTTAAATGTTTCTCTACACGTTTCAGGGTAATAGCAACTCGTCCAGTGCAAGTCATTCCTCAAAAACTAGCCAAAATCATTCAGGACCACACATGACCCTTGATGAGCTGCGAGATGTCAATCGTTATGCTGAGAGTACTCGTAGTTTGAGTTATCTTCCAGAGGTAATCAATTGCTGAACAAATATTTTATTAGGACTGTATTGTGTGAGAGTATATATTATTGATTGTCTCAGCAGGATTCGAACCTCTGTCTTCCGATTACATGCTCCGCTGCAACTCATTTATTAATATTGATATTTTATATTGTATTGTATTGTATTGTATTGTAGGTCCATGAACGGCAAACTGAACGCATGAAAACACGTTCTCAATGGTTCCTAGCCCCTTCAGTCGAATGTACTAGTTGCGGAGGTTCATTAGATATTCCTTTGGATGAAAGCGATGTGTCCGCACTAACCAGTGCTTTGCTACGCAAATCTTCCTCTGGAACCATTGGTAAGATAGTTACCCTTAAATTAAAAACATCTGTTATGCGATATACGGTAAATGTTTGTTCCAGTTGGTGCAGTTGGTTTATCGCTGAGTGCCGAATCAGTACAAAAACGCCCAAGTATTCGTCGTTCCAATTCGCGTGATAAGCGCTCCTATCTTCACCGATCCACAAGCCGTCGAGCTAAAGTAACTAGTTCACGTTCAAATAGGTAATTAGTCCGCAATTTGCGTAGTTTTTATGTAAGTTTTGTAATTTGGTTTCATATTCATTTATTATTATTATTATTATAGCTTTAAAGGGCGTGAATTGAAGACAACAAATTCACGTTCAGGTAGCTTCAAACTGAAATACGAAAACATACCGCGATCGTGTTCATTCAAAAGCAAAGCGGAACTGTGTTCATGCCCCGCGGATGGCGGCGGTAACGGCGCACAAGACGCCGGTAATGTCAGCGGAACCACCGCAGACACCAGCAGCAAGGGCGTACCGGAAACGATACACGTAACCCTCACCTACAAGCCGCGCATCTGAACGCCTCCGAGCCCACAATGAAACAAACAAAAATGAAAGAAAACGCTTATTACAAAGACAACAACTTAACATGTGAGTGCCAACGATTTATTCATATACAATACTTGTATTTTTATATTCTATACAAACACGAAACCAAATTTAAACATTTAATAATTACCATTTAATATTTAAATATTCAGAGGGCAAATTCGGACGAATGTGATTTCAAATATGCGCCAGCTGCGTCACTTTCGTTCACATTTTTATATTATTCATTTAAATGATAGTGATAAGTTAGAGTTATAGTCGTGGGAATAATGCGATAAGAAGATTATTGAACGTATATGGTGGGGTATATAAATGTTTACTAACTTGAATGTGACTATGCTAGAATATTATCTAATATTGACCAATGATTTTCAAATATGGACAACACGTACACCTGAATCATTCCTGTATGTTGTAACATTCTGACAATTTCAACCATTTCTTAATGTGCATTTGTCTAATTTTCCATCACCATGTTTGTACTTGTGTCTCCTACGTGCAATTAGAGTAGTCCAGCCTATTGTTTGCTTGCACAATGTACTCGACTTTTTTAAACTCGTATTCAGAGCGCTCATATTGAATATTCATTGTTAATTGCAATGATGGTAGGTATGCTAGTAAATGTAAATTTCATGTATGAACATTCAGAACGAAGTTAGCATAAACATTTAAGACTAAATTAGCACTAGTTGTCAAAACGATACATGCTTTAGTCATAGAGCATTTACGAAATATTTTCAACGTACATTTTGTTTATAGAATCTGTGTAAATTGCAGGGTATTTCTCTAAATATTGAATTGTTCCAAATCGAAAGTTTGTGAATGTGCTGTCTTAGAAGTGGTGTTTTGTTATGCATTTTACTCGCTGTAAGCGCGACAATTGTCACGTTGCATGTTTCCATACTTTTTGTGTTCCATGTTAACTGATGGCCAACGTATGCCAAGAAAAACGCGCCTCAGTGACCTTGTTATTGCATATGTTTTGTTATTTATACCATTGTATTATTCTTTTAACCTTAACTTTGATACCTATAACACCAATATTTAAATGAATTGTGCTCGTCCAATGCACAAATGAGTAAGAAATGAAATGCGCATATTAATAAGGATGACTTATTCTTGATACTGTTGCATTTATACTTCGGTTATTTTTGTAAGTGTTCTTTGTGTAATTAAAACACATGTGCATTTTTGAAACATTTTACTTGTCCTTTAAGTTATGTAATTGCGTAATTGTAACATATACATACTCGCCGGAGAATATTAGGTGCGCCAAAGAAACAATATTGTGTTAAATATATTGTTGGGACACTAATACAGAATAGATGCCTATTTAATGATGGCGATGTAAAATCAAATTGGTATTCACATATTAGCACCTACATGTAAAGGGCTGTGCGGCATATACTGAAGTGTACACGATTTTTAAATGCCGCCCCCAAAATGTATTTGGTTCAAATTATCTTTGCACAAAATGTACAAAACGCTATTTTTATTTTGAAAACAATATAGAAGTAATAACAATGGTTAGTGGTGTGAATTATTTTTCACATGTTCAGTTGAACATTTTATTTATTAACGATAACTATTTTTGAGTGGGAAAATATTAACTTCCATAGAATAGATGATTCAAAGACAAAAATAAGAAGCTTAATAACGCATAAACTGCCGTCCAGTTTAGAAGTTTACATTTACGCCCATTCCATCAGTAATTTTTGCAACATATACGGACAGAAAATTCTCCGAAGGATGATTTGCACCAAGTCATACCGATAGCGTAAGTTTCATTATATGTACGGCGTATAGAAAAGGCTGCCCTCATTTATATCGAGCATTTTAAGTGTACCAATTCTCGAACACTGATAAACAGCATGTTGATAGACTTAAAGACCATTGAAAGAAGGGAAGATTTCAACCAACTATGAATTGTTTGAAATACAGTTCAATGCAAAATATTTCATCCCCTGATAATCTATATTTTATCACAAATATGTGAGTAAATCTAAATAGTACTAATCACAATATTGCAAGCTAATATTTCTTTATTAACTTTGGTGTAGTTTTTACGGTTGCACTAATACCTTTCATTTCAGAAAGAAATCAGACAGTTACTACTCTACCTTCCAAAGAAACCACCCGTCTTCTTAATAGGGCTCTCAACGGCATCCAAGTCGATAAAATCTTTGACGCCTTTCCGTTGTACACTAATCTTAATCCTGGGTGCATCGACATTATTATCAAGATTAATCGCAGAAACTTTAACCGTGCAATCGCATCCGATTATTCCATTCTCATGTGCCAGTGCCAATTGATTTACAACTCTTCGTTCGACTTCGTATTTTATAGATCTCGCACCATAGTTGACATCATACCCATCAGCAAGCGCAGATTTTACACTACCATCCCATTTCAGTATAATTTTATGCTTATCTTGAGCTCGTTTTGCCCATAATTGCAATTCCCTGTCAACCAGTTCGTATAACTCGCTTCGGGAGAAGGGCAGAAAGTAAACAATTTCATTAATGCGTCCGAGAAATTCGTCACGTTTGAAATGCCGTTTTAGTATTGGTTTCACCACCTTGTCTTTAAACTTTCTTGAGATTGTAATGCACTCAGCTGTTGTCTCTAAAATAAATAATTATCAATAATACAAACATGAAAAATAAAGTAATTTAATTCAAACCTTGTTTTTTAAGCCGTTCCTTTTTAATAATCTCAACCTCCTTCCGGATTTCAAGTGCATGTTGAGCAATTTCATTGCTCGCCAAGTTTGAAGTCATAATGAATATTGCATTTTTGCATTCAATTGTTTTGCCCTGTCCATCGGTAAGTCGTCCCTCGTCAAACAATTGAAGTAGTACTGTTAAAACATCAGGATGAGCCTTATCTACCTCATCAAACAACACAACCGCGTCTGGGCACTTCTTTAATTTCTTTGTCAATTGGCCACCTTCATCGTGGCCAATATATCCTGGGGGAGCACCGATCAATTTGGCAACTTCGTGTTTTTCTTGATATTCGGACATGTCCAAACGAATAAATGATTTAGGGTTTTCTTTGTGAATATAAGTTGCAAGTTGTTTTGCAAGCTCTGTTTTACCAATCCCAGATGAACCAAGAAAAAGGAAAACCAGAGGATGGTCATCATCAGTCCAGCCATTCTCCTTTCTTCTCACACCTGTGAGAATGTAAAACAAAGATTGATGATACAATAAAATGGTAGAGATTAAGGTAACTTACAAGCTGCTACTGTAGTAATTGCTCCATCTTGACCAACAATAAACTGTTTAATCCTTTGTTCCAAAGGAAATCGTCTTCGTTCTTCAAGTTCCTTCTGCTTTCTAATAGTTTCAAACTAAAACAGTCATATAACAATCAATAAAAGTATTACTAATAACGTGTAATTGTACTTTTGTCATATACTCTGTTAATAAATTCCGTATTGGTCCTTCTTTAGAATAGTCTATGGCTTTGTGACCAGAATCATTTTCCTGCAATGGATTTGCTCCAGCTTCCAGGAGAATCCTGACTGTTTCATAGTTGTCAGCAAGCACTGCATAATGTAATGGAGTAAATCCAAGAAAAGTTGCTTTGTTGTTTAATTTATTGCAAAATTCTTCATCCCTCATAAGCAAAACTAAAAAAAATCTTCAAGACTGTGTTATAAAGAAGTTATTGTTTATGATACCTTCAAGTACATGTAGTCCTAGTTCATGAGCCACCTTTTGAGGGCTTTTAAACATATCACCCAAGTTGGGATCTGCACCTTTGGTGAGTAACAATCTACAAATATCTGTCCTACCATTTACAGCTGCCACCATTAATGCTGTCCAGCCTAAAGTGTGTCTTGTATTCACATCAATTTGATTAGATACTAACATTCTGAACAAACCACAAATTAGTGCTTGTATATTTTAAAATTCAAATATATGTAGTACCTCTTAACTTCCTGCTCAATTCCATACTGCACAGATCGAAAGAATCTTTTCTCAAAGTGATTGGTGTTGTTATACAATGCATCACAATTTATAGTGAGGGCAGATAGTGTCAATGGACTACTAAGTAATGCCAGTGTATATAGATCCTGCTTACAACTTTTAAGCCAATTGAAGAACCGAAAATATCCATTTCTATGCTGCTTGTTGTTGAAAGTGCCCAGAATGAGCTGCCTTGTGCAGTCATATTGAGCTTTCTGCTTTTCTAGCAAATGGTACCTAAGTTGTGAAAAGTTACCTCTGTGGTAGCTGATGCATCTTAAAATCTTCAGCATAATACGGCCTGATTTTGATGACTTTAAAGAGTGCTGGTGTTAAAGACAAAGAGAAGAACTACTTTTAAAACGTTACCATTTTCAATTGATAGGAAACTGACATAGTTGATGGTTATACATAAAATAGGCAACCAATACCACACGTCACCCTTAAAATCATCTACCAACACAAAGAAACCAGTAAATCAATTTTTATAAAATTCCATTTAATTGTAAAAAATTAATACAGAATTAGCGTGATGCAGCCATAACAGCTCCAACCGCCTCAAAATCGATTTTTTCATTAATATTTTTAGTTTTGATGTTCTCATCCTGGTTGGCAATGAACACAAGCTTACCCTCTTCTATCCAACCATATTTCTTAATCCAATGCTTCATGGTAATATCATTAATATCTCCAAGCAATTGAGAAAGATGTCCACGTTCAATTGTCTGATAAGTGATGCCAACAACATGACACACAAATTTTCTGATAGAATCCAAGAAGCCAGTGATTTTGGAAGTCATCTCTGGAGCAGCCATAACTCTCTTCCAAAAAGATTGAAAGTCACATTCTTCCAAAATATGTGCAAGATAGATAATTTGATTAATTGGTTCTTGTGCCAACTAGAAATTTGGAAAAAAATTAAAACTTCCACAACATAATCTTAATGTAATATTTTTTTACCCTTGCTTCATTTAGTAAGCACTTGCAAAGAATAAAATCTGAATGTGGAAAATTGGTCAAGGCCTTTAGCAAAATCAATTGTGTAATTTCAATATTGAAGAGTCGTGGACTGAACTGATACAACTTCAATACTGCCAGGTTTGCTTCAAGATCATAAGCATTTTCTCTTGCTTGTGTTTCAACGTACCGTTCTAATGTGTTCAAATTATCAGGATTGTACCTAAAATAAAAGTGATTTATTGGCTTTAAAAGTAGGAAGACAAGTGAAACATATCTCATATAAACATAACCTATAACTTGACTTTGTGTTTTCAGGTTCAGATCGTACCTTTCGATGCCTTTCAGCATACTAGCGACAGTGGTTTTCATTGCCTCAGCCATTTTTTTTCCTGAAAAACACTAGTAATGTTAATTAATACTTAAATTGCGGAATTTTCACGCGGTTTTTGTGCGTAAAAATTATGCAAAATCGAATAGAAACTTGGCGTCGAATACGTCAAGAAGCATGTTTGACTTTAACGACTCTGGTGTTGAGAGGAATTAAGTGTAACAGAATACTTTTTGAGTTTTTCGTAAAAATGCCAACAGAGGGTACTTTATACAACTTTAATTTAAAATAAAAGTTTTGATGTTTTATTATCATCGTCTAGTAAGTTATACAAAAATTTCTTGAAATGGACGTTAATAATTAGAAAATAATTACGTGCTGTACCAAATTCTTATGTAAATTTCAATAATTGTATTCTAAAATATTTATTCACATTGAACCAATTTCCACTGTAAATCTACAGACAAAATTAATATTAATTAGCACTGATTAAAATTGGATGAATACATTCACTTGCAAGTTTCCTATACTGAAGCAAACAAAACATATAAAGTTTCCTACACTTGCTTGATTGTTTTGTTTGGCTCTCAATAATTATCACTTCAGACTGATGTAATAATTAATTTTGTAATCGCAGTATCAACGCAAAACTGCAATTTTTCTTGTCTGCAACCGTGGATCTGTAAAAATGCTTTACTCAGTGACCTGCATCAGATTGGCGCGAATGGTATGAGTACGATAATACACTTGACACACTTTAAGACGCTGAACATCACGAGAAATGAATTCATCATACACTCTTGTTATCAGAAAATCAAAGAAAAAGTCATTGTATCCTTGAATATGGGAAGCACATAAGAAACAAATAAAATTGGATTATCGAACAAAATGGATGCGAATCGAACAATTAAGTGATTAAGTCATTTAATGTCTTTATAGATAACTTATTTTTTGCAATAAATGATAAAAGACGTTTTGAATTGTTTTGATTAAAATCATATCAGCGATGTCAACAGTTCAGTTGAGTATAGGCAACTTTTTATTCATTGATTTAGTGGAAATGTACATAGATTGTCTAATAATAAGTAAACATTAGTGCTGATTCTATTAATCTAGTCATTTATACGTTTATTATTGTAAATGAAATATTGTTTATTTATGTGCAAGATAGTTGTTGATCTTGTTTTCATGGCCTTAGTATTCTTGAACATTTTCTGCCAGCCCTTGGCACTTTCTCAATCATGTAATATTTTATGTTTTTTTGTTTTATTTTAAAGCATAAGCTTGAGCAGAGTTGTTTTTAATAGTGTTTATCAATTAACTCATAACGAACTATATCACAATACATGTTATTTTCGCAGTTTTCTCAGCTTGATTAGAAAAATTTAAAAATTGCTGATAATTAATTTGAAAACTGGTTTTTTTTAAATAACTAATTCTAACAAACGTGTGTTTAATACACCAAAATATCCCCACCTGCGATGGCCTGAGCTAATTTGCAGGATTATGATAAATCAACCTGAACCAGCGAACACGGCGCACTTTAAGTTGTCAACCTGTTGCCACTCATCAGATTCATCAATACGCAAGTGCGGCAGCTCTAAACAGATAAAATTATTACAATAAACATTAAGTTTATATTGTAGCAGCTAAGATTTCAGTTGACGTTCTTTGAAATGGTGTCAAAGTTATTCGGTCTCTGCACAATTCATCTTACAAATAAATATACTCATTCAAGTTTCTGAATTTTGGCGGTTTTTAAAGTGTTTCTATTTATTTCAGTAATGCATAAATTGTGCAATTTAGTGCTTTTATTCATTGACAATGGATGGAAATCGCTACCGAGACGTGAAACGATCTGCTGAAAAGCGCCGCGCGAAAAGTGCGCGATTCCAACGCAAACACCACTCCTTCGACGTGAGCCAATTGTCTATTGTGGCTCTCATTCATCTGATGCTATTGATGCTTTTATTGCAACTGGATCTGCCCGAAACCATTCCCGGTGGCATTTGACAGTGCGCCAATTAACAGACAGTTCTTTGCGAATCCAACTGATCGAGTGCGAAAATCTGCTGCAAATTGGACTTGACAGTTGAACGAACAGCTTCGAATTCAAACACTTTAATTAACTTATTTGATTGTTTACAAATTGATTGGTGATATTATTAGTTAGTGATAATATTTACAAGTTTTTGAGAATCTATTGTTTGAGACTGAACTTTTATGTAAGTACCAGCCAACTCTCTCAATATTGAACATTTCAGAATAATTAGATTATATTTTTGTGTTTAGATTTATTAAACATGGAGCAATTAATGCCCTTCAAGAATTGGTTGCTTCTTTTATTTCTAGAAGTGTGTTATCTCTTGTTGGGAGCTTGTTTCTACTTCCATATTGAATCTAGAGAAGAGATCCAACGACATATTGTTGAGAGAGCGGAACGACGTGATATTGAACGTAAGCATTTCTTAAAATATTTCTTTGATTTAGACCATTTGTTATGAACTTTATTACTAATAAATACTGATTGTAACGTGCTGGCAACATGGATCATAAACATTTCAAGTACAACAATAAATGATTTATGTATACTGACATTTTCTACAAATTTATGTTGATTTATTGAAAGCACAACACGATTGTTAAACTAAATTTAGTTCTTATAAACTCTATAAAACACATTCAAGTCAATAATTTGTAAAAAGAATATGTTCTTCTTCATAATGTGCATTTCGTAATGTTTAAGTCCATGTGGTGTCACATAAAAACTTGTACTCTGTATACTTTATTGTGCACTTACGTACAAAAAAGGTCATTGCAATGTACGTAGTCTTCATTGCACTTATTTAAATTTAATACGTTCGTGTGCCTGTTCAAGAATGATATGATTATATATTTTTTCTTGTTACATGAAACAGAAACGTGGTAGTAGACCTTGTTTTAATGCAAATCGGGCGTAAATATTCACGTGGTGTATCTTTTGATATAATTATGAGCTATGATAATTGCTTAATACAAATACTTGTTCACTTTAATATGTAGAATTCAAATTTAAAATAGTTACTAAATTAGGAGACTTAAAATGGTAAATATTGAGAATTATTAATTCGCGAAGGTATTGTCAAGATAATTGTATGAACTGCAAGACTTTACATAAGTATTCAGAAAAAGATGTATTCAAATAACAGTATTATTAGATATAACGATATTATTGAAAGAAACTATGAGTTCTTTGTATTATTAGTCATATTAGTTTAGGTTAGTCAAAAGAATGCCTAGATAATTTTGTTCATATTTTCTCACTTTAAAAATTACTAAATACAGAAATAACTTTACACATTTATAGCTAATAACTAACGTTTTTTCGTTATACTGTGTAGTAAAAGTTAGATTATAAACAAAACAGTAAAATTTATACGTATAAATGTCTTATTTTTGAGATACTTTTTGCCAAACCAGAGTTAATTTTGTAGTATGTATAGTATTTAATAGAGAGATTTAAATTTACTATGTCATAAAATAAAATATTGATTTTTATTTGAAAAGTTGAAGTCGGTGGTTTCGAAACCACAGGTGACTTTGTATTACTAAAAATCTGAATTAAGCACAGAACTTCCTCTTTCGATTATTCGAGATATTTGAAAACATTTGTTGAGTAAACATGTTTTTAGGATTATTTTTATTCTATTAAAATATCATTCTGTTTAACATTTGTTTGGTAAAGAAAATAATATAAAATTTTGGTTACTTGTGATATTTTTTCATACCTCTTTCTAGAGAGAGGTTTTTGCTGGTTTAAGTCATTATTTACGAGTTCATTCTAATGTTAGCAATTGTGCTTAAAATCGAAAATTTACCTAGATCAATAGTTTAATCATTAAATATTATTTATAAACCAAAGCAAAAATCCAGTTTTAATTGTTCAGCTTTACTTGATTGCTGTGACTTAATATTGCAGCCACGGATTGGTGAATATTGCCTAGATAAATTACAACTGCTAATGAGTGATCAATTAAATTACTTAAGTAAACAGTATTAATTAATTTCTTTTCTGAAAGTTGAATGTACTATAGCAAATTTTTAAATAATCTAACATAATAGCATTAAAGAAAAACTAGCAAAAATTGAATTCCATCATCAAATGCTAAAAAATATAATAATTCGCAGTAATACTAAATGAGTAATCCAATTTAAGTTGTAAAATGCGCCCAATCTAAACTAGTTCACACGATAATAAATAATTTACCATCAGGCAATTGAAGTTTTTAACCTTTGTTGTAATTAATCCTGGCATGAAATTGAAAATATCTCAGTTACGCATACATGCACTTTTTGAAATACGTATCTCATCGTAAGTAATATGATACAATTAATTATCGAAATAAACAACAGATTGTAAATAACATTGTGCAATCTATTTCTTATTAATTGAATTAATCAAGTATTTACTCTGTAATAATTCTTATTTTCTTTTTTTAACATTTCACAATTTTGTGCTTAGTTTTGTAACTTTTTTTTTGTTTTTATTTATGATTTGTTTTGTTTATTTGGTAAGATTTAATGCTCCTTCATTATCAACCCACTGAAAATGCATCACAAGAAGAGATTTTCCAGAAACTGACAGAATATTGTGGGAAGCCTATTCATGCGGGCATGCAACATGAAGATCCCCCACGGCGATGGGATTTTTATCATTCCTTATTTTTCGTTGTCACTGTTATTACGACTGTGGGTAAGTCTTTATATTTTATTTTTATACAGATTTACATTATAGGCAATATAAACATTGTTTCTTTTACAACAACATCAATTCTTTGCTATTCCGCTTTTTTAAAATTTTTTCCGACAAATATAAATAAATATTATTGAATGAAAGTAGCACACTTTACAAGAAGCTCAAATCATTTTCATGAAATTTTTAGATTTGATTAGTGGATCCTTGGTTTTAACGGCATATTAACAAAATATTTAAAAAAAATATTCTATTAATATTTTGATTAACATTTGTAAAATAAACTCATTATTTAGTCAAATTTTTATTATAGTTTTTCATTAATAATGAAACACTGCAACACATTTGAAAGATATTTTACCGATTAATATAACATTAACGACATTTAAATAATTATGATATGCTTAAAAAACAAAATCCAAAAATCGAAAATTTTCTCCCAATTTTGCTCAAATTTCCTTAGAACCCTTCATTTCAATTTTAATTTTAGTTCTTTGGCAAATTTTTGATTCTGACTTCATTTAATCTTTCAAAATTTTCATATTAAGTTGTTGTCGTTAAAGTAAGAATTTGCTAATTAACTCTTAGAAAATGTTTCCAAACTATAATGTACTAAAAACCATATTTTTGTGAAAAGGTCACAAAAGGTTATATCAGCAGACGCTGATATAAACGCATATTTCAAACAAGTATACATTTAGGATGTAATAAAATTGTGTTTACTCGATTAAGTATAAATGGTCTAATACGACATTACTTCTTTTTATTACCTTGTCGCATTTGAAATTGACATAAAATTTTATTAAATTCGCGAAACTCAATTTTGACACAATTTTGTAATAGCTTTGTACAATTCATCAAGTCAATTCATTGTTCTATAAAATTGATTATAAATTTAAATTATATAAAATTAAAAGAAAGCGAGGGTTTTACAAGAATTTTGAGAAAACGATTTTTTTAGCATATTAAAATTAGTTAAATGTTGTTAATTTAATTTCAAATGCAAATTTGTCGTTACGCAGTGTAATACATTGAACTCTTTATTTAAAGCCTATGACTCAATCAGTCATACGTAGGATGCTACATTTCATAATATTTTGCTATATTTTTATTATAAAAATATACAAAACTTTATTTAAGAAGTAAAAGAAGTATTTGATTTATCATATTACAAACTTTTGTACAATCTTTGGCAAAATTAATCTCAAATACTTGTTTCTGTAATATATTAACAAATTGTTTTTTTCTTCTTCTTAGGATATGGAAACCTAGCCCCAACAACAATGCTCGGCCGAATCGTCATGATCTTCTACTCTCTTGTCGGCATTCCTGTCAATGGTATTGTCATGGTCAATCTGGGAGGCATATTTGGTACAAGGGTAATTATACTTATTTATAACTTATTTAAAATACATCTAAAGTGCTTTGCACCTTTATCACCGGTTTTTGTAAGTTTGTTTCGTTTGTTGTGACGTTATCACAATAGCTATATCTCAGCATGATCACTTAAACTTGAACGTCTAATTGTAATTCTGCTATTATTCACATTTTACGCACTAGTTGAAATGTGACTGATAAGATTCATAAAACAATATTCAAGTGATCAACAGATCACGTATGTGCATTAAACACGGTGGCTTGTAATTTTTCTGAATCAACTGACAATTGCTGTTTGCTGGTGTAATTATTGTCTTTGCGTGATTCGTGGTGGTGGCGAAACACCTGCGAAACGCGTTCGAGCAACAAAAGACTGACGTTGCAAATTTACACCTCGTGTAATTACTTGAATAAATGAACCTGGACCACGACATGTGTTGTACCAGCAGGTGATAGTTGATTTCTCTTTTAAACTTTAGACTTTTTAACAGCATGTATCAAGCTGTTAGATTTAAATTTTTGATCATAGATTGCAAAGTAATGTCATTTTTAATCATAAAAAATATTTAAATATCATCTAGATTAATTGATTTTATAATATGCCACGTTTCTTGAGTTGAAAATTACTAAATTTGGGTAGTTCATGTTGGTATTTTTTTTGTTTTTTTTTTTCTAAGCGAAGTAGGAATTGAAATTGGTTGGGGTCGTAACATGAGGGTTTGGTAGGTTATGGAGGTTCAAGTTATGATGTTGAGAGCAAATACAGAAAAATGTACAATACAATACAAATACAATACAAAAAAATGCAAATACATCAAACTGTATTTGTGTGGAGAAACTAACTAACGCTTTTAATTAGGATGTCCTCCCACTCCGTAGCTCAGTTGGTAAGCCGTCTGACTGTAGTAGTGACAATGAGGTGCATATCTTGGGAAAACGGGCTGGGGGTATATTCAATATAATATATACTCTTACAGACTTCAGTCCCAATTGTTGCTAATAACCCTGGTGATGCAGTATAATAAGACGGTAGATAATATGACAGATAACAATTAGAATGGCTAGAATATATTTGAGTTAAGGTGTGCTTGATAAAACCGCCATTTTGTTTTCAGCTTTATTCGTACTACTCCAAATGGAAGAACGGCAAGATTCATGACTTCACTGCAAACCTAGGTCTCCTAACACAAATCATTCTATATCTACTACCTGGATTTCTTCTCTTTGTTTTCCTACCTTCAGTAGCTATCATGATATTTGAAGGATGGGACTATGACGTTGCTGTATATTATGCCTTCGTTACTTTGACTACAATTGGCTTTGGAGATTACGTTGCAGGTAACCAATAAAACATATCAAACATTTTTCACTATAATAATTTATTACTAGCATGAAACTAATTTATTTGTGTTCTTGAAGGAGTGCAAGACAACAACTTTGGTTACTCTCTTTTTACTACTTACCAAATCTTCCTCCTGATTTGGATTATTATTGGCCTTGGGTATGTTGTTATGGTTCTTGGTTTCATCACCCGTGGAATGCGTAGTAAGAAGATTCAAGAAATGGAAAAACTCTTAGTAGAAAACATTCGTCAAACACCACTGAAATTCAAAGCTATCAAATCAATGGTCTACCAAGTTTTACTTATGCGTTTGAAACCAGTTTATAAGAGGACATCAATCACCCCTATTCATTGTCAAGGACGTGCTAGCAGTCTTCCTGACCTGCGACTTCTTTATACTGACTTTCGCAGTAAACCATGCAGGAAGCGCGCTCTCTCTGAGACTAACACTAAAGATCTTCCAACTATACAACGTGTTCATTCTGATAGTAACCTTCATTTGATTGATAAAGAACTCACTTTCCGTTCTAAGAAAGAAGAAGAACAGCATAATTTATACAGAAAAATGTCTGCATTTGTCAATAGTTTTGAAGGCAAACTAAGTACTCACCAAGGTGTTGATTGCTTCTCTGATGAAGAAATTCTTGAATCCGAAATGACATCTGCTACAAAAGTATTCACACCTTCTTTGCAGCTTCAATCAAGAAAAGATTTTCTATCGCAAGCAACACCATATACTCTACACAGCAATGATGTGACTTGGTATGGGCAGAATGCAGCTTTGAAAGAACAAGAAATGAGGGAGATTCAAAAACATGGGCGTGCAAGATCAAGAACCCTACCTGTTCAACAAGAACCTCTTCTGAAACTCCCACAAGAAGGATTTATATCCAGAATGCGTCGTAGATTCATTCCATCTACTGAAGATAAAAACAAAGATATTGAGAAAGTTGATATCGTTCCCATTCCTGAATTCAAGCCTGAAAGATCTAGGAATCGTACTCAGAGTGAAAGTTTTAACATGGCTCGTAATAGTCTATTTACTGATGAAGAACAGAAGGAAGTAGCGCAATTGGTAGAGATGTTGTCTACTCTTGTTGATCAGGAAGATGCACGGGCAATGAATTGTGCGGAGGTGTCACCTCCACGTTGCAGACGTGTCCCTATTGTACCCATGATGGGCAGGAAAGGATCACTGATGCCGCCAAGTTCAATGCATAATGCAATGGGTAGAAGGTTCTCGCTTAATCCGACGGATGACTCTACCCCACAGATTAGTCCTGTTTTGATCAAACAGAGAAGGTTTTCGTTGAGGCCACAAGTTAGTTATTCTAATACGCCCAGCCCAGTGCATCGGCGTATGAGGAATACGAAAGATAATGTTATTATTGAGCATGAACAAATGAAGTAGTAGTCAACTTTTAGTTTGACTTTTATATTTTATTCTAAAGCCATATTAAACGAATTTAGTGTTTAAACCTGTTTACAGTTGATTTGTATTTAATTAATTTAATATTGACTATTTTATATTATCCTTAAATTGTTACCTTTGGGAGACATTTGTAATGATTTTATGTTAAATTTGTTGTGAATAAAAAAAAATAATAATTTAATTATTGAGTGTAATTACGAAGTGTTTAATATTTATTATGTAAATAAAACATATCAAGTAAATATTGGTAAGTGTTATAGTAAAATTTTATTAACATAATGAATATTAAACACTTCGTAAGCACACTCAACAATACTCTAATACATAATCCTTACTTAATATTAGTTTGTTGAAGAGCTTTGGCTTGATGCCTTCTTCTGTATCTATGCACTACAACAGAATTTAATAAAGTAAAAAAAAGTGTTAAACAATTCAGTGTATATATATTACAAGACGCAAAAATTCAAATATTTTTTAACATTTTCCAAACGTTCAATTAACAATTGTATCTAGGAAGGATACCATTAAGCTAAAAGATTACTTGATATATTAATGGATAGCTCAAAAATGTTGATGATTGCATTCACAAAGTGTTTAATAGTGTTATCTTGTTCAGTATTAATTTGGCCTTTGCGAGCATTTATATAACAGCTGCATCAGTTTGTTCATAAAATATTAAGTATGCGCCAAATTAACAATCAAATTTTAAAAGTAATTTATTATCAATTTTTATTATATAAAATTTTAACCCACAAATTTCAATATAATTTTAAACCTTGGAATATTTTCATAATAATAATAACTAAAACCATGTAGCAAAATAAGTTTTTAATTCATTTTTATCTAAATATTACTAAATCTATTTGAATCTTTATTTGTTTTAGACGAGCCATGAAGTTTGTTGCATTTATTCTGTTTGTTTGTTTGGTTAGACTGTCTCAGCTCCAAGCTTACATTAGTAATGTAACGTACGTAGGGTATTAACATGATTATTATTTTCAATTTGTTTTTAGAAGGCAATACTGCATCTGCATATGCGAGAGCACGCATGAGACAATCTTTGCTGTAAATCGCCTGCGATTGAAACCCGAGTGAGGGTCTCCAATTGTATGTAGTGAAATTTGAAGGTAGATGAGAATAATCAAACTTATGTCGAGTACGAGCTTTATTTCATTGTACTGACCGGAGTCTCAAATTAGTCTGTGTATCTATAAGATGCTACTCTGCTCTCTAACCGTGCGTCCTTCGTGTAATACGTCAAACCTTTTGGTACGTTCGTTATGCCTACATATCACTAACTATACAAGGAAGAGAAATGCCAAACTGCATTTATTGATGTTATAATGAAACTTGGAAGAGATCATAATTTTAGATTTAATCTTAAATTGATGGATAAGTTGTATAACGTTGTTTCTGCATAAAGAAATATTAAAAAGAAGGTGGCAATTGAAATGTATGATGCTGTACTTAAAATGTTATAAAACATTTCATAATTTATTTTCTAATATATAGACTTAGAAACAATATTATTTTAAAATATTTTTTTATAATTTATATATTTCTGAACAGTGTTTACATTTTTAGGCAACATCTTTTACTATTTTGACAATCGCAATAACATATAGCCTATGTAAATGGTTTGGGCAAAACAGTTGTTTTGGTGTAAATTTTAGTAAGGAGTGATTAAAAACTAAGGTTAATATTTAATGGGTTGAGCAATATTTAGTGTCTTAATGTAGTATCACTTAATGAAAGTTATTAACAGAGGTATTGCATTTCTTGTATTAAATACTGAATTAGATTATTTGATTGTTCTTTATGGTACCAATAAAACCTTGTTTAGCGTTAATTCACCGGATATGGAGAAGTGTTTAATTCAACCTAAAACCAACCTAGTCTACGCTGCTATAGAAAACCAAAAAAAAAAGTGATTTATTTAAAGTTTTCAACTGAATTTTTCTTATTGCAGGATTCATTGTATAGTTGTGTATAGTGTATTCATTGATATAGTTATTGGTTTTAACATTGATATAACATATATGGTTTTTCAAAAACATCAACGGTTCTTTAAAACATTGCTATCACAACAAAATGTTTTAAAATAGGTTTATTATAAAAATGAAACTAATGTTAACGAAGCATTATTTGCAATTAATAATAAAATACTTAAAACTGTAGAGTGGGATGCTACAAGAAGGATGAAGAATGCCAAACTGAGTTTATTGATGTTATGATGAAACTTGGAAAAGATCATAATTTTGGATTTAATCTTAAATTGATAGATAAAATTTGACAAAGAAGGAGGTAATGGAAAAGTATGGAGTTATACCAAAAATGAAATAACACTTATCTTAATTTGTTCTCTAATCATATAGAGGCGCAAACACTGCAAAAAAATCGTTATAAGTTTGCGAAGTATGAATATCAAATATCATGTTGATATTACTTAACTATAACACTCACTGATTATTGATTTATAAAACGTTTTCGGTTTTCGGTGTGTTGTCATTTTTTTAAATACTGATATAAATAAATAATTAGAATGAGAGTTGGTTATAAAATGAGGAATCGTACTGCAAATATGATATGTTACCCAGATGATGCCGTACAATTTCTCAATGTCAGTAAAGAAAATCAACCTACAAATAGCAGCCGAGAAAACAAAAGAAATGCTTATAAGCAAAACACTTATCCGATGTAAATTTCAACAAGGAAACCATATAATAGAACAAGTAATGAGTTTCTCTTATTTAGGCGCCCGAATAACTAGCGACTTTAAACGAACAAGTGAGGGACTAGAACTGCTTCAAGAATGTCAGGAGCCTTGAACAACATTATATGGAGAAATAAACAGATCTCACTCGA
This sequence comes from Diploeciton nevermanni, assembly GCA_027575565.1. NCBI lineage: Eukaryota > Metazoa > Arthropoda > Insecta > Coleoptera > Staphylinidae > Diploeciton > Diploeciton nevermanni. The sequence goes on from JAODIE010008181.1 coordinate 115,903, forward strand.
AGACAAAACTTGGATACGGCCAATACTAACTTACGCCATCAGAAATGAGAACCTTAAGAACAATAAAAAGAGAGACACTAAGGGCCCGGGTACAATGTAAAGATATCCGAGAGCATCTACAAGTTCAGGATGAAGTACGATGGTCAAGAGAAAGAAGAAGGAATCGGAACGCTCACGTTGACAGAATGAATATAGATGCATTAGTCAAATGAGCAAAAACGCAGAAACCAAACAAAAGAAGACCAATAGACCGATCGCTCGAAAAATGAAAAGATTTGTGGTCGTCAGCACCAGGGAAGAACTAGGTTAATTAATCCTTTAATTAACAGGCTTGAGTTTTATCAAGAAGTTTCAGGAGAAGAAGGAGAAAATGTTAAAGTTATGTTATATCAACATGACAAAAAATAGTTGTTACCACTTATTTTCCTTCAATCCTTACATCATTGAACAGTATTTTTTTTACCACTTTGGCGATACGAAAATCGTATACATCTTTTGTAAGGTTTGAGAAAACCTAGATCCAGATACTGTAGATAGCAACAAATCGAAATTGTTGAGTTTATAAAGTGTTTACAAAGTTCACAAAGTCACTGCTTGAAATAAAATATCTGTTTATGGGAGAGACGCGGATAGCTTATCCAATTACTTAGGCCTATCTTGGTTGCCGCAACTAAGAGAATGGCTAGCTTACTTACTTGTTACTTACTACACACTGATCGCTGGGAAATCAGTGATTGAAATCCAGCATGTAATAAAGCAGCAACCTTCTCCAACTTGAAGAAAAACACCATTGTAACAGGCGACGTAGTGCCGGAACATGACGCATTACAGAAGGTGAACTAAACCCAGAAACGTAGGGAGAGGAAAAACGCAGGAAATTTACAATGTCAATCCTTGACAAATAATGATTGATATATATCGTCCAACCAAGGGCTCCAAAATTTACAAACGAGCAGTTCGGTCTCTCAGCGTCTGATCAGCTCATAATAGACTATCAACTTTCTGTCTTCGAGTGGAGATTTCTTACCCGGAAAGACCAAGCTTTCAATAAAGAAACCGAACAGCCAGGCGATTTACATCAAAGAATCGTCTCACGCGTGCTCCCATCTATACACTGCTCTAAATTTCAGTAAAGAGTGATTGCAACCAAAGTTAATATTTAATGAGTAATGAGTTGAATAATATTTGATGTCTTGAGGTAGTATAAGTTATTTAAAGTTATACACGAGAGTCGTGACGACATGCGAACAAGGCTATAATCTGCAGGTTTAAGATACTGAACCAGATGCTGAAGAAAGCAACAAACTTAAACATACAAAATACAGTTATGGTAGAACTAAAATATTAAAAGTAATGTATTTCTATGTATGTTTAGAATATGAAATATACCAAATTACGTTGTTAAATATAAAATTAAACCTTGAAATATTTCTTATGATAATAACAACGGAAACAACGTAGAAAAATAAGTTTGAGATATAACAATCCACGTGTCTTGAATATTTATTCATTTTTAAATATATAGTGAGTAGTTAATTTGAAAAAAAATGTTTAGAAGTGTGCAAACTATGTTTGTTAATTTGCTATATAACTTTACTTAAACTATTTAAACATTTATTTGTTATAGACAAGCCATAAAGTTTGTAGCATTTATTTTGTTTTTCTATTTGGTGGTACTGTCTCAGGTCCAAACCAAAGGTAACTTAGTCATAAGTGTTAAATAAATTAACTATAATTGTATATTAAGAATTTACATAATTATTATTCTCAATATATTTAATTCAGAAAGCAATTCTGCATCTTCAAAATGTCCAGCATCAAAACAAATTGCTCGGTATGATGACAGTTTTGCAGTCCAATTAAGCCAACCACACATAGTCTACATCTATGCAGCAAAATCAAATTCATTCATTGTATTAAATACTGAATTAACCTATGTCGTTATTCTTTATGGTATAAATAAAACCCTATTCTGCGTTGATTCAAGCACCGGATATGGAGGAATATTCAATTCCAAAACCGACTTAGTCTACGCTGTCGTAGGAAACCAAAAATCGTTTAATATATCTGAAGTGCTCAACGGAGATTTTTCAATTGCTGCAAATTTGATTGATTATGCATCTTTATTTACTAAGAAAGTTATTGGTTCTGATATTGATACAACCCAACCCAGTTATTCAAAAGCATCTACAGTTTTTCAAGACGTTGCTAACACAGCTAATTTGACAAAATGGGTTTCTTATAAAAATGGAACTGACATTAACAACGCATTATATACAATTAATAGCAAAATATTAAAAACTGAGCATAATGTTTTACAGTCTAATGATGGGTACACAGTTGAATGGGGCCCTATTATATGTTATGTTGTTGCTTCTGAAGAATACAAGAAGGAAGAGGAATGCCAAACTGCGTTTATTGATGTTCCGATGAATATTGTAAGATATTATGATTCCGAGTTTAATTCTAAACTGATGAATAAGTTGTATGATGTTGCTTCTGCGCAGAAAAATTTGACAAAGGAAGAGGCAATTAAAAAATATGAAGCATTATTAAAAATAAAATAAAACTTATCTTAATTTGTTCTCAAATCAGGTAGAGTTATTTTCTTTATATTCACATTTTTCTGACTAATATACACATTTTTAAACCAAACATTTTACAGTTTTAACGATCCACACATCGTTTATCTTGTTTACAAAGTTTGTAATACTTTATACGAGATAATATCGTAAATAATGTAATATCATGCACTTAGCTTACAAATTAAAACTATTATGACGCTGTTAAAATCTCCGGTGTTCACTCGTTCAAAAATTTTAAAACAATTTACAACAAAAACTTTTTTACAACATATTTTTCCTCCATTTCCTCCAAGCAACTAGATAGACAACTACAAGTGCATACCAAAAAAAAATTATTAATCAGTAAATAATTATTGCGGCTTTTTCAATCTTGCGCGTTATTGCTACCGAATTTTTGGTTCCAGATTTTTTCCGAGAGAAATCATTAGCCTTTCAAAGTGCATCTCCATCAAGTACATCGAGTCTTGCATCTTCTCAACCGGGAGTCGAACACTTAGGTCTCCCAGTAAGAAGCAGGTGCCATACTCAACACACCATTCTTCACTGTCACAAGCATATAAACACCTACTTAACCTTCTACACCTTCTTGGTTAATTTTCTAACATCACGATCATCGCTACTATTGCATTCTGCAAACAATGTACTTATCTTGTGCACGAAAGTGTGATAGCTTATTATGTTTCACGGTGTCTCTTATCTACCATCTAATTCTTTCAACATAAAATAACAATATTAATGTAATAGAATAATAAATAATTGCAACAATCGCTAATATCTCTTATATCGAGTTATGAAAGTATGTAATTACTTTACTGACACTCAACTAACACATTTATGTAATCTGTCACACTTTGGCGAAATTGAACAAACACGTCATGCATCATATATAACTTTCTTCCTTCTATCTCGCGCGCCACGCTGCAAAAATGCGCAATAAATTTTCTTCGATTCGCTGCGCATATACAATGACAATTTTCTGATATATGATCACGTGATGTGATACGCGGATGACAATAGAATTACGCGAAAGTCAACCGACGATCGGAGACATGAACACACATTACAACTGTATTTTGTTTCCATCAACTTGTTATATATAAAAATGTAATAAAAATGATTGTTGCAGTTTAAACAAGAGCTTGTTTTACCTCCCGCTTAGAGTGTGGACTTCGTTGCAAATATAAAAGCAAAGCAAATCAAGATAAAGTCATTCAAGAATCATCCTTCACCTTCGCTCTTCAAACTAACCTAGTGATAAAAAGTGCAGTAGAAGAGTAGCTTGTTGTTGATACTAAAACTAAAGCTTAATCATGTCTTTCAAGCAAGTTCAAGTTATCTTTGTGCTTTATATCATAGGTGCTTCGATGGCGGCCATTTCATCAGCAGAGACAAATGAAATCAGGTAGATTAAACAAAATCAAAATCATTGTAATTTTGGTAATTATCGTAATAGAATAAAATTAGTTCCAGAGGTATTGACGCGAAAACAATGCTCAGCTCCCTTGCATCTAACATAATGTCTCGTGGGTACGCAACAACAGCAAATGGCGGCTCCCAAGTCGTCTCATTGAATCTCACCAATCTTCTTGTATTAGTTCTGCTAAAAGCTTTAATTTTTGCTGCGGGTAGTCTAGGAGCTGGTACTTGGAAAGGTGGATATGGAAGATCTGCAGATGGGCAAGAAGAAATCTTAACTGAAGAAGAAATTTTAATGTATCTGGGATACTTGACAGGTAGGCTTGACTTGCAACACAACTCACTTCACATTACCTACTTCTTGACATTTCTCTTAGGATCTCCTGGTAATAATGCTTGTCTTCAAAACATTGCTTGTCGCCAACCTAATCAAACTTCAAGATACACCGCAGCTGGAGATATGCTCATTAAAGCTGGGAAAATGCTACAACGTGATTCAACCGTCGACTATGAGTACACATTACAGGAAGTAAAGGAAGCGGTCAATTATGGTATAAGCGGAGGTGATTGTAATGCTAAATATTTTTGCGGAGATAAAAAGTCACGTAAATAGTCAATGTTTAAACTCTAATTTAATCTAGCTTAAATAGAATATGAAATAATGAGATGATTGACATCAGAAACATATTTATATAAAGTGTACAAGATTTATTTGTTATTTAATACTTTGTAAGAATTTGTCTAATATGTAATAAAGTTGTATTTGTTGATAATATATTCTCATAAAAACACGTATTAACTATTTTCAATTATGTTTATGCCATTTGAACCGATGGTATTTGATCAGAAGGTTGTGATTGTTTCCGGCCTGGTATTTTCGCTTCTTTCTCTCTTCCTGCTTTGTATTCAGGATAACTGAGATAACCATCGTTGTCGAGATCATCTTCCGCAAAAACTTTATCAATTAATTCTGTAAATTATCCAAATTTAATATTGATCTATAGTCTTACTTTGATTGACAAGTAAATCTATACAAACCTGTATAATATTCTAAACTACTCTGAACTTCTTCAGCTAACGCCTTCTTGTCATATTCTGAGTCATTCTCAATGTGATCATCGTCATGCTCGTGATGAGTGTGTTGAATGGCCTGAAGTATTTCGAGTCCATCTAGTTTATTGTTTTTGTCAACATCGTGTACTTGGAAGTAGTAGAAGTCTAATTCTTCATCAGTTAAGTTGTCAAGATTAGGTTTATCAATGATTTCTTCTAAATGTTCCTGAGAAAGAGTAATGTTTTTAAGGTTGGCATGAGAAATTTTTGTGTAGTTTCAGAAAAAAGTTATAAATTTTGATAAGATCTGCTTGTCATTCAATTTAACCTGTAATTAAATTTTATTCAAAGTATTGTTAAGTGTAGTTACAAAGTGCAAATATTTATTATATTAATAAAAGTTTACTCTAATACTTGCTAATATTTACTTGTTTCAACGTTTTCGGCTTGTTGCCTTCTTCAGAATTCTTATTCTGTATTCTTATAGTGAAAAGGGCACCAAGCCGAAAACGTTATAACAAGTAAATATTAGCAAGTGTCAAAGTGATACCTTATCTTGAAATAATGAAATTTATTTTTTTTAAATTACCACTTTGATATAAACAATCATTTTTATGCTAATGCAAAATATTAAAGCCCAGGAAATTTTCAAGAGAACATTTTCATGACTTAATTTCTGGTTTATTTACAAAACTTTTAGAAATTCTGGCAAAATATATAAATTAGAGAAAAACACTACATAAAATATACCAATCATTTCATATTTGAATTTCTACTTTTGTCTTTATTTAACAAATATAGTTTGGCATTATTTTTATATAAACAATTTAAATCAAAATTTTCTCAGAACTAACCTCTAAATGTTCCTTATCATGAAGTAATTCTGAATTCTGAATAATATTCTGATTGACTTCCTTTGTTGGCTTGTAGTGAACATGGTGTTTGGCTACTGAATCCCCACGTGGATGATGAGGCCCTCTCGCTAATACATCAAGCCAACCAAATGTAATGTATAAAGTGATTATTGTCAAATAACGCATGATAAATGAGTATTAATTAACTATTCCTATCATACGGTTAGGCTTGATGATTGGTGGTTATTGTCTTCAAACAACAGTGTCTCCTTCTGCTGCAACAAGAACCAATTTTAATTTAAAATAAAATCAAAGTTTGAGATCTCCAAACTGAAACAAGATATGGCATCATATACTATTGTAACTAATAAAACTAGTTTGATCTCGTTTTATTTGTCAACCCTCGACTTGAAGTATGTCGCTGCATCAGTTTTGCCTTATACAACCATATATAGTCTTCAAATATATTCGTTCTGAAAAATAAATTTCTTCTACCTTCTATTAAACGCTACTTCTCTGAATAAATAAACACCCTATAAATTTATCACTCCCCAGGAACAAAACACCGTAATAACACCCATCTAAATCTACTCTGCAATTCTATCGAATAGTATATTAAGTACATGTACCTATTAATAGAATATCATCCCTTGTTCTGATGTACCACTGCTGCACCGTAAGGGGAGCGTACTAAGGATTACCCTTCACAAGCTGCACTTGTCGTCGACACTAGGTACAAAAGTGCACATATGCGTACACCACCACCAGTTCGATTCTCCAATTGCCGGATGACTCCCTGTTGCTTCACGTTGCCGATGCACTTCTGGCCTAGATGCGTCGCTAATGACCCTCCCTCGAGGGTGCACTCATAGTAAACCCCTTCATTAGACCCTCTGTCGTTGCTCTTGTCAATCTCAACACTCTGGTGTCATTTGAAGCCTTTAATTTGGACTCACAATGTATTTAGAATCTTTCACTTGCTCTTAATAAATTTATTGTAGTTATACTACGGTTTTAGTTTAATGTTGAATTTGTGCGTGTTTGTTTTTATGCTGTTGTGTAATATGTATGATGCTTGTTTCTTGTACAAGAAAAGGTTTTATGTGGCGTGTGATGAAGTGTCACGTTAACGCAACGTTAGACTACGAGTTATAGGCAGAGCGGAATGTAAATGCTGATTAAAAACGCAAGGAAAATCACATCAAAACGGGAAAACGAAAATGGTGTGTTGTGCGTTTGGTTTGTGCGCGTTGGTAATCGATAAAGGCCGGGTCCAACGCAGACAAAATTTTCGCATCTCAGGAAAGCGCATGCTCTGCAGGCATCCTGAATTCTGCAAGTTATGAACTTGTTTGGACTTGTTCAATAAGACAATATAATGAGATAAAAAAAAAATAAACATGTAAATGAACATTTATCAAACAAAATCTAATAGTACAAAGCTTGGAATTCTCCTAGAAAGGCTTTGAGTGTACTTTTCTCTGAAGTATCGCGCATGCTTCATCTCGTCTGGATTCTGCATATCTGTTCATGACTCTCCCTGCATGGCGTAAATTTCTTTAGATGAGAACACATCTTTAAAAGCCTGTATATAGATGGCGTTCCTTAATGTTTGTGAGAAAACAATTGCTATCTTATATTGTATCATCAACAAATTTTAATTCTTGTAACAATTAATAAACATACAAAATTAATTTATATTGTAAGTTTAGAAATAAAGTCATAACACATGAATTATATCTTAGTTGATTGTTGACTAACAAAAATTGTACCGGAAAATAGGGGTACACAATCATCCTCACTTTCGATTTGCAGACGAATGGTGCAATTTTAACAAAAAAAAGAAGAAGAAGAAGAAGGCAAGAAGAAGGCAACATGCCGAAAACGTTTTATAAATCAATTTTAAGTAAGTGTTATAGTGCAAATTTTCAACAATATAAAAAAAAAACAAAATTTACTTTATTTTTCATCAATTTTTTTTATAAAACAAGAAAAAAAATTCTACAATTTTTTTTTAAAACTACATAAACTAATTTGCTATTAAATCTTTTTAGATTTAGATATAGTATAGAAAATACTATAGCAAGTATAAGTCTGTTAGAAATACTCTCCGTTGCCAAATGCAGTTAGTGCGTTTCATTTCGCTTTTACCCAATTGATGCCACCGGATGATTTCAACAACGATCAGGAGAAAACCGAGAGCAAACTAACGAGACCAGAAAATCGCCAACTTTGTCATCACGAAACCGTCCTAGCATAAAATTGTTTTAAAGCGACAATCTAAATGTCGGTGTTTAGTCTATATTCTGCACTCTGATTTCTTCAGTCATTAAAATGATCTGTATTCTTTAGAGTTATTGTATCTGCATGTGAGCATGTGGCTTTACGGAGCAAACATTGTCGTGCTGTCAATAATTACAGCGGCGGATATGCTCTGCACGCCCATTCAATCTGTCATCAAATGGTCCTTTGTAGCCTAATACACAATTACGGATGAGATATAATTACGTACGTGGTGGTTGTGATCAGCTTTGAGTTAGTAATGGTCTGTGATATATACTTGGAAATTGTCAAGTATCAAAAGTATTAGTCTTGTATTATCCAAGTAAACAGACGTAACATGCATATTTAGCATTAACTAAAGACAAAGACAAACATAGGCAACCAGCCTATGTTGTTAAAATAACTAACGTTTTATAGGTTTACCTTATCTAGATATATTTTTAATTGATATTATTATGAAAATTTTCAAATTATTTATTATATTGAAATAATAAAATAATAGAAACTTATATCCAAATGATTTTAAAACAATTAATCGTGTTTACTTTTTTGTTATTAAATTTTTAAGAAAATAATAGAACAAAAACATACCATATTTATGTTGGTAGACTTGTTTGGGTTGACATTTCTTTTGCTGCCGATTCAAGCCGAAGTGTATGCTGCGACATGTAGTTGTAGTAGCGCTAGTGGCGTAAGTGTTTTTGCGTTAGAATTTATCGTTTACACTTGCGGCGCTTGGAGTTACAAAAACACCCATTAAGTACATTATTACTAGATATTAGCAAAATCAGAAAAATAGTTTTGTTGTAAAGGGCACGTTTTTTAAACTAAAGATTTCTAAAATAATTTCTGAAAAACGTAGAAAGTGCCAGCAGCAATATATATACTGAAATGGTCTTTGGGATATAAGAATTAAGAAAAAAAGTGCCTGTTTGGTTCATCACAATGTTTCGTAATCTACATTTCTTCTGCATTATATTAAATCTGAGCAGTAATCTTATCTTGCTTTTTATTTTGAAGTTAATTCTAGAAAAACTAATAGAGGTGCAAAAACAGTTACTTAATTATTAAAGTCGTCATCTATACTACAAATAAAATACAATAATTTTATTTTTAAAAAGACATGTCATGGAAAATTATATATTGTGTGTAATATGTGAGATGTATAGTCACTTAACAGAATTACAAGTCAGTCTAAACTAATTAACGGATAGTGATATGGATAATTATTTAGTTCAATTTAAAAGAAATGCAATAAAATTAATTTATATCTCTTTCCCACATTGATTGTTTTTCAAAATATATTCATTTGAAAAAACTGAATTTTGAATAAAATCTTCAATTTTTTAAATAGTTGAAGATATATTTATATTTAAAATCATCATAACATTAACACACTAAACTTTATTACACATTGTGTTTTTAAGTACCTTATTCATGGGTTAGCTGCTATTTAGGAAATTAAAATGTTAATTATTTTACAATTGTTCTCACTCTCACTCACTTAAAATACAAATTTGAATATGGGATAAAAACTCAATATAATTTTAGTTAGAGATCTACGACAATAACCACTAATACAATTGTGTAGTGTTATGTTTTCTTTAAAAATATGATTTTTGTGAAATGTGTTGTTCAAACTACTGTAGTTTTAAAATAATCAGATTCAAGTTTGAGTTAAATATCTATTTACGGGTAATACTCTTAGAAGTTGATGTAGATCCAGTGTAAATTCCATATAATCAACTTAGTTTTATATAAACTTTGTGATTTTTATCTATGGCATTTTATTCTATTTTTTATAATTTTCCAGCGCTCGCTGCTCGTGTCGTTTCGATTAGAGTGCCTATCGAGTCGGACGTTCGCAACGTTGCCCATCCATCCATCAGTCAGCAATGATTGAAAAATAAATTCGATTTTCCACCCTTCATCGCTTGCTGCTCTGCCTGCTTTTTTCGCGTTTTCTTCTCCGCCCGATCCGTATATCTCTCAGTGTGATAATCTTAGAATGTGCCCACAATTCTAAGAAATATCTAAACAATGCACGCACAAACAAAAAGTGATAATCGACCCAAAAAGATAGACATCATTTAAATAAAATACTTATATTACACATATTTTATTCATAAGTGTTTTTGGTATTTTTGAGAACGTTTTTGGTTCTGGTCATTACACCCTTATCTCTTATATTAATTAAACAAAATGCGTATGAATAATGCAGATGAAATGAAAAGTTGGAAGGCAAGTCAGCGTGTAAGAGGGCTAAAAAGTGTCTGGATTTAGCATTTTCGCAGGTACATAATTATTTTATGCGTGAGGCCCGAAAAAGGGTCGGTTTTGCCAAAACCAAACACAAATTAAAGCAGATTTGTGCGCGCATGAATAATTCCAGACTAGGCGTCGCATTGGCAAATAACGATTTGTAAAAAACGCACTCGTAACAAATATTGTCACTCGTCAAACATTGTGCTATCGATTTTAATCTGTTGTGTGGCCTGTTTGTACGCGGAATTGGTAATTTTTGTTTGTTGCAATTGTGCAATTTCGCAATTTGGCGCACACGGGCGGCACGCGGCGGCCGGTCGGAGCGGAACGAGCCGCCCTCCGCGACCGCCGCTGCCGCCGCCCCCACGCGGCCAACGCGTGTGCCGCACGCGTTGCCTCGGCAACCGCACATCGCCGCCAGCTACAACCAGCTTATTGATCACCGGGATGCCAGGCGTCGCCACCATCCCCGACGACGCTGCCAGCCAGCGTCTCCTAACAATTCATGCTGGGAGATAAAACACAACATGCAAGAAATAAATAAATATTTTAAATCTTACTATATAATCGGGCTATAGTGTAATGGAAGTTTAGAATTACGTAGAACACATTAACATTTTTTAAATAAAACACTAAAATAGTATGTACATTGAATTAGAAAATATGAGTTGTTAAGTTTTATTAATAAACAATAATTTATAAGGTACTACACTAAACATTAGAAACTTTAGTACACCTTTATATAATTTTACTCGCTAATAAATTGTTTTCAAATAAAATAAATTCAAATAAAATGTATTCTAAACAACAAATATAAATAAAAATGTAGATAACGCTCAAGAAAAATTAGCAACAAAAATTTTCATTAATTATGCAAACTTAAAATACCTTCGTAATTCTGACTATATAGACAACCAATCGTGCAATTATTTTGTACTGCAGTCAATATGTTGACACAATTAGAATGTATATTATAACAAACTAGTTATTAGCGCTATTGTAGAATAAAAAATATGTAGTATATGAATTCACATTCACATGTGCTTACTAGAGTTTTGTTAAGGTTGTAAAAATTAATATCTTAATATCATAGATGTTGCATTTAAATTATTTCTTATCTACTTATAAATTAACTTTTCTTCTTTGTGTAGTTATTTTAAAATTTCTTTTATTTTTATTTATAACTCAATTGACAAATAGAAAATATATAAATAGTTATAAAGTTATAACTATATAATATACGTAAATGTTATTAATAAATATAATATATTAAATGCAAAGATATATTATTAGAAGAAAGGATGTCTGCAAAATATGTATAAGTAACTATATTATATACAGGTATTTTAGATATGTTTATCTATAGATACATTGTATGCTTTTTTCATAATCATTGTGTAAGTTTAAGCCCAGATGCCTAGATACATCCAGCATAATTTGTTTACTTCATATTTCAGTTTAATAAAATGCAATATAATTTTAAATATTTTGCGAGATTGCCTAGCCTGCCAAGAATGATGGAGAAAATATACAGGCGGCTCCAGCCTATATTTTTGTTATTGTATAATCAGCCTAATAAACTATTATTTAAAATCAATAACTAAATCTATAACTAGTTTAGATTAGAGCGTCTTAGATTACTATAAAATAATCATTTTAGATATTTTGAAATAAAAGCAATAAAAATATTGCAATAAAAATGCGTAAAAAAAACAAAATTAAATTATTGCAACGCATTGTGAAAAATGATCACCTACATTTTATATTATATTTATGCATTTTACCGAACCTATTACAAATTACAATACAAGAACATTCCAAATTCAATTATTAAACACAATAATTTACTAAAATATTTCAAATAAAAAATATTAAAATGGAACATTTTATATATATCTAGTTATTAATATTTCTAGTAAAAGAAAATACTGATAAAACGTCTTCTTAAAAGATAAATCCAAGAAAACTCTAACTCTGGGCGACTTTCCCAGAATCCGTCGCTGCTCGTCCATTAAAAAGTCATTAAACATCATCGCGAGCAATTACAAAGTTGGCAAACAACTTGTCGTTTTTCTTCCCATCTTTTGCAACTTTACAACATTCTTTTTGCTAGTTTCTCAAGATTACCTTCCCTGCAGTTGAAGTGAATTTCCTAAAACTAATTATAAATTCTACATGTTATTTATTTTGAGTATATTGGCTACTCATAAGTCATACTTCTAATCATTCTAAACAATATCATGTGAATCTATCTCAACACAAATAAGCTATAACTGAGGTGTTATAATATAATTAAAGTGGCGTGTATGATTTTACTACACTTTGGTAATTAAATGTATTAAGGAAGAATCCTATACAAGTATGCTTGTATTTAAGGATCTCTATTTTTTCTTTGAAGTATATAGGCAACTTATCTTGCAGATTTAATACCATATGAATCTAGCTGACAACAAATTAGTTATTGCGTAATAGTTGTAATCTAATAGATATACAATACAAGCTCTAAGAAGAATTTAGATCTAATGTTACTTTATGTACCTAGGCAATCCAATGAGCACATTACTTTGTAGTTTTACGCCGTAGACGATATCTTTGATACAATTGCAACTTAGAAGAAATCTAATTTATTGAGTCTTATTGTAGTAATACAGCAATGTAAGCTGTGATGTAATTCTACACTTTTGATGCATTTGTAATAAATTTCTCATCCAGTTTTCCGTTTTGCGAAATAAAATATTATCATTCACATGTCCAAGTTGTAAGTTAAAATTTGCTGAAAGTTTGCTGTTGAGCTGCTTAAGACCCGCCTGCTGGCTCCCCAGGACACCAGTAAAGCTGGCTGCTAGTGCGTACTTTCGCAGCGACATTGCTCGAGGTGTACTGGAAAATACATATTTACAAGTTTAGCGGTGCGCGCTCCAATGCTCTCTACTCGATAGATGACTTGATGTCGGCTGCCGGCTGACTTTGCGTTATGGGATTTTACACCCTCGGGCGGAATGTTACCCTCTTCGACTGTCTACAACCACATCCATCGCTGTCTCGAAAGTTATTTTCATCGCAAACAATGACAACTTATCCTGCAGACATTTCCAAAATAAGCCATAATTACACTCATTTATCAACTTTTCTCGGTTTAAAGCACCACCAAGTTTCCAACTCCCAATCTAAGTCATAATAAAAAAAATATTTCAAAAATAATATCTTGACGATGATCTACTATATTTTTGACTTTTACACCACAAAAACGCCGCCGTCGCTTTAAGAGAAAAACTAAGGGAAAAAAGTGACGCCAATAATCGCATCGCCTGATCCATTCGCTCCGCACTGATGCCGACTGATACCCTCCGAATATCCGATAATTTGCCGATAATCCAAATGCACTTGTCGATAGTTTCTGGTTACCGATGCAAGGGCCGCGCGATAAGGGCGCGCGTGCCCCGTGGGGCAAGCATGCCACCGCGGGGTGTCCGACATACTCTTGGCCACCCTTCAGCATGATTGCAAATTGAAATAAAATTGTAATTTGAGGGCCGATGACAAAGCCTAGTGGTGGCGACTGATGTGAGGACGGCGAGGACACATGTTACACGTACTCATGTGTCAAAAATATACTGAATATTGAATGCAACTAGCAGGGAAATTCAATTCTTTTCAGAGACACAGAGAATACAGATTAGAATAACATAAATCATGAATTGAAATCTATATTTGGTGCAGATCATAGATCAGAAGAGCAAATCATCTACATTAAACCAAACATTACAATACACAACATCAAATAAATTAATTTATATTTTAATATTGTTTTTCGTTTGCCTTAAATATATAATTTGAACAATCTTTAATTGCACACTAGCTTTGAGTTGGTTTTGCTCTAATAACTATCAATATATCAGTTCTAGAAACATGATTCAAGTAGTAATCTAAAGTTGCAATAGGGACCTATCTGATTTAATACTAAAATTTCTGTTGGAGTGCCTATAGATTTAAACAATTTGGCTTACTACTTAATATAATAATTTATCTTAGACACTGTTTTTTGTTTACGAAAGTACTTTTATATTGTAAATAGACTTACGTCAGATTTGTGTGTTCCTTGTGTTGCCAGTAGCTTAAATTAAAAAAAAAAAAAAAAAAAAAAAAACAAGAATTAACAACAAGAGGATGCAAATGATTCTATACATTTTATGTAGATTGTCCATAGATTTACAAATCCAAAAAATGCTTTATTAACAAATATGTGAATGTAATTTATACTTTCGTAAGTAACTTATATAAATGTATCATTATTTTTTTAATGAAAAAGAGATTTCTTTTATACTTTCAATATGTTTTCGGTTACCAATGTTAATATTTGCATAATTACTTTTATTTTTTCATCTCTTAATTAATAATAGTTACGTTCTAATTGCATTTAATAACATATATTCTTTTACAGTAGGCGGTCTGTGCAACTTATTTCCTTATTATGTATTATACCTTTGTCATTTATGATACTTCTAAATTCATCTATATAGAATAACAAAGAATGTATTAGTAGGATTCTTAAAAAGCAATTCGTAAATCTATATGATTGGAATTAATCCAACTTCTATCTCATTTTATCAATTCTTAATTCCTTCCTCTTTCTTTCTTCACACAACTGAAAAAAATCAAGGTAAGAAATTATTTAATCGGAGAATCTACATATAATACAATGCAAGTCTTAGTTTGCACAAATAAAACAGTAACTATTATTTTTTTTTATCGGATACTATTGTTTAGGTGCTTATCATCAGTGATTTTCATTACAATTCTTGCATACGTGTTGTGTGTGTTGCATAAATTGTTATATCTTATACCAATTAGAATGTATTGTATTCTTTCAAATTTCAACTACTTATATTAATTGCCATTATTTGACACTTTTTATTAGCTTGCATTTGGTTTTCACATGCTTGTCTCCACTCAACAATGCGCCCAGTTGACAGTTACTGCTCTTGTTAAATAATTCATGATTGCATTCCCATCGCGCCCTGCTCTGATTATGGAAAGTTTTGCACTTCAATTATTCATTAATTTGTGCCTCCGCAAAAATATGCGTTAAAGCATCGCGTGCGTGTCGTAGCAATTTTCCCAACTCGCGATCTTCGCCGTCACTAACCCATCACCGCAAATTTCTTTGACTTTATCTTCAAAGTTTGATCTACCAACGCCACCCGTCATTCTTGGTTGCGTTTAACGTGCTTTCCTGTTAATTATCATTTAATTTTGTTAAAAATGTCTTGCCCACTTTTTAAATAATAATTAATATTGTACATTTTTTTGGTAATGAAGTATTTTTATGTGAATATAAGTTAAGATTCAGATAAAATTGCATAAAATAGACAATTTTTTGATGCACTAGAATAGCTTTGAGATGGCTTTATATTAATAACTATCAAAGAACCAGTCTTAGAACCGTAATTCAAGTGGCAATAGCAATTTAAACTAGACACCTATCAGTTCAATTACTAAGATTACTATTAAATTAGCCATAAACATATAAAATTAGCAATAAAAAATAATTTCATTATTTTCAAATCTTATGCCGTAATAATAATATATCGTGTACATATACATACATATACAAGGCCATCGACCAACGGCCATCCTTCGGCCATAGAAAAACAATAAATAATGAAATCTTTCCTTACAATACTTATAATAAAATGGTTTTCTTCAATCGGGAAGAAGTTTTCAAATGTGTGAAATTAGCGGTTCTTGAGGAAGTGTAGAGAAGTGTATAGATGTTAAAAGGTTGGGATGATTGGTGTATAATTGTTAGCTCATTATGTCTCATTTTAATTGGTAATATTTTGGTTATTTAATACAAGTTTGTGTTTAACATGTTGTGTAATGAATTGTTAAGATGTCTTAATTTGGAAATGATTTTAATTGCTTCTCGTTGGCCCACTTCTAAGTTTCGTTTTGCCATTTTAGATGCAACTGCCATGCACATGCTTCCATAATCTAGAATAGGTCTACAGACAGCTTGATAAATTGTCATTATCGTATCAATTGAAATTCTTTTGCTGTTATAAGTTAAGCATCGAAAGAATGCAGTACGTTTTTTGAAATTTGTTTCAAACATTACTTCATTTTGTGTAGTTTATATACTTTGTATAAATATGTTTTTTAATGATACATATAAAGTTGAATATTTCATTTGCAATTAAAATATTTTTTATGATTGGTTTTACATTAATAACTGTCAAACTGTTAGTTATAGAAACATATATTAAGTGACATTCTATAGTTTAAACTAGCAGCTACCTGTTTCGGCAGGACAATTCTCTTTAGCAGTAACAATAAGTAAATTTATTTAAGAATAGTATGCAGTCTGAAAACTCCATAAAAATCAAAGTATATGAATTTAATCACGCTTTACATTTCTTTAAATTATTTTCTTACTTATTTCTCAAAATAAATATAAATACTGATTATGTTTTGCTGCCTGTGTGAATATATATAATGTATATAAATGTTTTGATTAATGTTAGAAATATCATTCAAACTACTTGTCTTAGTTACATAATTTAAGTGACAATCTAAAGCTATTTTTGCAACTATTTGTTTTGTGAGCAATTAATAAAACAATAGCAAATAACCTAATAAAAACAGTAGCGGATGTTGAGATATGTGTGAAAAGTTGTATTTCTTATAAAGTTAAAATTTAATTTAATTTAAGTTTTAATTATTTTTTTGCTATTAGTAATTACGTTGGGAAATACTAAATTACTAACAAGCATTTTTTGTTTAATATCAAAATTTTCTCAACATGTGAATTAAATAGTATTGTGTCACTAAATAAATCATAATTCCATGCCTAGCTTTGTCCTCAAAATCAAGTGAATAGAAGCAACACTGAAATATTTTGATTAGTTAATTTCTAGTTGTGAACGCGAGGGTTAAATGTGATAAAAAGCCAACGACGTGAAGGCGGAAGCGTGTCGCGTCCACAATGCGACTTTTTAAGCGGGCCATTCAGCGCGACGTGCGGCGATCAATTGAAAATAGGTGCGACGCCTGCATTGATTGTCGGTTACGCAATTGCCTCGGCGAAGAGGTGTAATTTGACGTATTCATCAGTGGGCGCGCGTCCTGTAAATATTTACGTGTCGACGGGGGTGCGCTTAAATGGCAGCGATCGGAAGTGTGCCGCGCTAAGTGAGGAAACGTGCGCCGACACGTGTCGTCAATGAACTATCACAAGAAGAGGTTTAGTTCAATTTGACTGATATCAAAAAGTATACATCTTTAAATCAATTCTGGCAATATTGAATTATATTGGGCATTGAGATGTGTAACCGAATAAACCAAGAAATTGATTGAATTTATTCGGAAATTCATAAATTATTTAAATTTATTATAAGTTATTTATTTTTTATTTTAAGTTTCTAAATATAATATTTAAAACATGTAAAAATACAAAAAAAATAATGACGTAAAAGCTAGATATAGGCAACCAACATTGCAAATCTATCTCTTTTACATTATAAATAGTTTATTAGTTAGATAGACAAAATATTTTAAGTTTTACTTGTGTAGCAACTAGTTTCTTCACTGATTTCTGCGAAAATCCAACATTATATCATTATAAACATTTTTACGTTAATTGCGTAGAATATGATAAAATAAAGAACCAAAGATATTTAGTACTTATTATATTATAATTTTTATTTAATAAATAAAATTGAACTTAAGTGAAATTTATAAGAAATCAACTTAAAATATCAATAAATGTATACTCTCAGATGCACGTCATGTTGCTTGCATAATTCAATGTAAATGAGGATTTCATAGAGACTCACATCTTAACAAATTAATTACTCCCAAACTATAAGTTTTGAATGCATGAATTAAATAGCTCAAACTACTAACTAAGTTGTCGTACTTTTTAAAGTGCAGTAGAAAAAAAAAATAAAATCGTCAACAATCAATCTTAATCTTGTCAAATTAACATAATTGATTTCTGCAGGAATTTAAAGAGATAAGTATCACGTTTTTACGGTTGATATATAATGTATATTTATAGAGATACGAAACATGATATGTTATTTAAAATTTGTTTATTCCTCTATCAAGTGGTATGTTGATTTGTTTTTGATTAGGCTTTTGTAAATATATAGAGATATAATACTGAACATTATATTGTTGTGTAGATACATTTGCTGCGAGAATATGTGTTATCCTGTATTGTTTGCGAGAAGTGCACGTGACGCAACGGTGGGCGCACGTTTGACACGTTTGGCAGATCCACGCTTTGTTTGCAAGCCGCCACCGCCGCCGACGTAAGTAGGCACGCGAAAGAGGCAGAGAAAAGCGGCGCGCATTAGCGTGCATCACGTATGCAAGGCTTTTTACCTCAGTAATTGGCCAACGTGCTTAAAGCTTTTAAGTCTGATGAGGCTCTCCGGCGCGGCGCCGCGTGCCTGTGCACAGCTTTATACATTTTTAAAAGCCTCTCCAGCTACCGGCGGCAAGGTGCGCGCGGAAAAACATTAGCGCTGAAGGCAAAAACGCGGCGGAATTCGAAACATGTAAAAACCTGGCGTGTGTGTGAAAAAAATGCACATGCGGGCGGAGGTGAGAGCGGCGGCTAAGTGAGCGTGAATTTCGGTGCGAGATTATGTGACAACATGGAAGAGACGATGCATTAGTGAGATGGATATTCAAAGGACGCGAATTTGTTTAACGTGAAAATCTAGATGCAGATAGATACTTTTTATAGCAACATATTCCGGATTTATCTACAAGAGCATTTAACTCTTGAGTATACATTGAAACATTAATAGATTCAGCTTAGAATTGAATTAAATCCATAGAATGCCAGCGTTTGTGACGTTGTGAATCCAAATGCTATCTCTTTGATCTCCCTACCCGAGCAGCGGATGATATACTACGACGATCATGATGATTCCATCTCGACACAATTACGCATAAACCACAACCCAACCAACTATCAATTCCAACCGAAAGCAAACCATCTTCAACAAGTTCATAGATAACCTATATTACATTGAATGTATTTTCTCCGTATATTACACCAATATTATGACTGTCCCGATAAAAAAATCAACAAATCCCATTGCCCAACAAAAACACAACAACTAACTGAGGAGAGCATGCCATCTGTGCAAATGCAAAAATCGAATCCTGCAGCGTGATCCACCATTTTCGCGCGTCACCCCCAGGGATTGGCGTTGCTAGGCTTGCGGGGGTGAAATGGACCAATGCGTGGCGGCTGCACCCGCCGCACACGTGCGCTGATTGGCGCAGCAGGACGATCGCGAATGAAGCCACTGCCGGTTTACATTTGCGCACGTTGGCTCGTCTTGAGAATGAGACAGTAAGAAGCATGGTATGTGCTGAAAGAGGATGAGCGTTGGGGGTGCGCGTCGCAGCTTCCAGTGAGCGATTGCACCGCGCCGAAACGGATAACAGAACAACGCTATCACGTTTTAATATTGTTATATTCGCTCGGCGTTCGGCTTAGGCAAAAGCTCGCACACTCGAGAGTGCTTAATATACGACGGGTACCATCCATCGGGCGGCTGCAACAAAGCGGTTTGTGTGTATTTCATTATTCGGCGCCGCTCGCCGACCGGTGCGGATGTACGAAATATAATTAGATCAGTCACAGATATTAACAATATCAACGATCGCAACAATCGTATTATTTGCAGCTCAACGTGCCAACTTAACTCGCGGTTTTGGTGGAGGCGTTAGTACACTGTTACCATCTCAACTCGTGAAAAAAGTGCATCGCCTGGGCCCACCACACTTAGAACTCTCCTTCAGTGGACACAGAGATCCGTTAACATATTTCTCGTGAAGTGCGCGCACCGGCCTAAAGTTGGATTTCAAGGGCGTCTCCAGTTGCCTGGGGGCCTTGGGCAACTCGCCGTCAGCCCCCACGACAACGGCGACCGCCGGTGCTGCAGGCGGCGACGATCTCGCCTCCCATCAGCAGTTCAACATTTTCCCGGCTATCTTCAGCCGGCAGCTCAATTTCAACGCGTGTCCGGCGGCCGCGCAAAAATCCATGATGGACGATCTGCGGCCCAACTTGGTTGGAGTTGGTAACCTGCTTGGTGTGAGTGGGTTGCTGGATGACCATCATGGGCACTTGATGGGTGGTGGGGGCGGTGGTGCAGCTGGGGATGGAAGTAAAGGAACGCCAAGGAAGTGTAATACTAGTGGGTCTTCTGCTGAAGACTTTACTGCTATCTATGGCGGGTTACAACATACTCATGATCATCACAGTCATACTCCTGCACATACTCCACCTGCTGCACCAAGAAATATTACTGACCATACAGGTAATCATCATAAGAGAATATAAATTAATAATGTTATTTCGGTTGCTTTACAATAGATTTCCAAGGTTTCGAAATTATAATGTATGCAACCAAACAAACAATATAGCAAAATAATTTATTTTCGAATGCAACATGCTTAATATATGCAACCAAAACAAATAGTTGTCAATTGTTTCATGTTGATTTGTGTACTTTCCGTTGAAATACAGGAAGTAAACAGCACTAATTAGTATCCTCTTCTTGAACATGTGCACTATGCACGCGTCCGTGGTGACAATATGTCAAATTGAGTGTTAACCATCGTTATTATCCATGGGGGCGCGCCACCCTCAGAGACATTGTCTCATCGGCACGTCAATTGTCCACATGCACTCTCCGTCAATGAATGGCAAATGTCCATATGTTCTCTTTGCGTTGCTCTCCGCTGCAAGCATTCCTAATCCCTCTATTGCAGGTCCTAATCCTTATTCATCTGGGTGTAATTTTTACGCTTTACGTACACCACGCATTGTGACAAGTTCTATTAGAGTGGTGCTTTATTTAGAAAGCTCAAAACTCAAGTACCATACCAAATTGACTCATAAAACGTTCCTAAATGACCACTAATTCATAATTTGTTTGCTTTGGTTTTGGTTCATGTCAATTCCTTAATTGTCAAATGAAGGTTGTTGCTGGTCCGGAATCTTCAATGGCGGAGGTGCGCACGGGCGCCATGTTGCTAATTGTAATTAGGTTTGTTGCTAACTGCATTAATAACGCTAATGAATTTGATGGGGCTCCGATTTCAACACTTTCACGTGCAGTAACGAAGCTTTCACGCAATTCCCAGCGCAATGGGACGATTAAAACAATTGTGTTTGAGGTTAGCGTTACTGATGAAGGTGATTATAGTATTATGAGGTTTTTTGTTTACACTCTTTACACAATTTACACTCCTGCAAGTAATAGCGCACAATTTTATATAACTGAATAAATAGTTGTTGAGTTTCGAATTAGTTTAAGTCATTCTCAGCATTTCTGTTTGCAGATGGGGCGTTCAAGAAACTGAAACCAGAGCCAACGTCAGCGGGCAGTGGCGGTGGCAGCTTGGGAGCAGTGTCACCTGGAGGTGCACCGCAACATGCTGGTCATACGCCGACCACTGCCTCCTGTCCGACGCCAGCGCGACGCCGGCATCGTACTACGTTTACTCAGGAGCAGCTTGCTGAATTGGAGGCGGCGTTTGCGAAGAGCCACTATCCGGATATTTATTGTCGGGAAGAACTAGCAAGGAGTACAAAATTGAATGAAGCTAGGATTCAAGTAAGTTGGATACAATCTTATCTGAGCCTGTGAGCAACACAAAGGGATTTTATTTTGTTGAAACTAGAAACAAATAGAATCAATTTGATGAATACCAAACTAGCGGCTTGTAGATTTAACATTGCTCGATTTTTTTCTATCAACATGAAGCGACGGTTTGAAAGAACAATAGAGAAAACAAATGAATTTTGAGTTGGTGATAGTCGCAACAAAACCAACGTGTTATGTGCTAATGCAAAGTTACTAATTCTAAACAAAGTCTCTAATTGAATTACTACATAATTTAAGTGAATAGAGTTTTAGTGATCATTATAGGTGGGCTAATACTACAATACTATCAGCTCCTACACCTGATCACTTAGATGGAAACGTTGAGTTGGTATTGCATTTACCTGCAACAACAATTAAGAGTTTAATTTCTTATTACAAATTACCTTTGAATTGATATTAGACAACTTAAATCAATTTGTTGACTTTGTACACAAAGTGCTTGCTATTTATAGATAAGTAGATTTTACACTTGTTTCTTATTTTATAAATAAAACCTATAAATTCCCACTGTTTGCTAGAGGCAAGAAGTCGAAAACGTTTGATTCATAAATATATACTGAAGAAGGCAACATACCGAAAACGTTCTTACCTAAACACAAAAAATAAATGTCATAGTGCAGTTTTTCAAAATAATAAATATAAAATATTCATATGATTGGTTTGTGGATTTAACAATATGTATTATTTTTAAGAAAAGCACAGAAATCACTCAATAAAGATGTGTATATATTTACTTAAATACCTTATTAAAATTTTAACTATCATTGAAAATTATATGAGAATTTAGAATAGTTTGTAGCTAATTTCCAAGTAAATTACATTTTTATTGTCTTTAGTATAAGTGACTAAAGAGTCACTAAGAGACTAAGCATCTAATTACAAATATAATTAATTAAAGTTATAAAAGAACTATAGAGTATATTTTTAGATATGTTAATGAGTGCTAAAAAAGGGAAAATAGTATATATTAGAATAGAGCAACAATCTAAGTTGCCTTTTATTATGTAGCACCTTAGCAACTTAACTATAACACTTACTTAATATGGATTTATAAGAACATTTTCAGCTTGCTGTCTTCTTCATTTATTATACTGAATCTACATATCTCATATCTAGATATGCTTACTTCGTGACCACATTTCACGATAATATCTTTTAATTATTTCTACTTGCGCGAAACAAAACTGGTTTGAGGTATGTTGAGTTGCCTATTAAGTTTACAGCAGTACTATGTAAAAACTCATTCGGTTACTTTCTATGCGTTTAATTGATATTTAATTGAATTCTTTTAATTTACAATGCAATTTCAGTAAAATGTTTTGAAACATTATGAAGATATTTTAATTTTGACTTTGTTTGCTTTGACTTTGCACCTCTGAACCGATGAGATCCGCAAATATTAAAATTCAGCTTAGTTTGAATAAACGTTTTTCTTGATGTTAGATAATAGTTTTACATGATATGGAATGTTCGTTGTCTTTGTAATTAAACAACATTAATCTCAACGTAAGTCAACATATTCGAATCTAAAACATCTCGTATCTTGTAAGACGCAGTTTAGTATGGTTAGCTGGAGTTTGCCTGCTTTGAACCTTTGATTGAATTATCCGTTCGTTAGCCGACGGCACGCATCCCCTTCGAGATGTACAACTGTCACGCTGTTGGACAAAAAGGCACCATCCTGAGTCACGCATTACCTCCTCCCACCTCTCTTCTCACAAAAATGTTGCACAATCGCCGAATACGATGAAGAGCCTAAAGTTGGTTCTCTGATCAAGTTTGAAATCAAATTCAATGTCAATGCAATCCAACTTTAAAAATATTCCAAAGGTCGTATCAAAATAATTATTAATTATAATCTCCAAATTAAAATCCCCTCTGTTTTTATCATTTCGCCACTCTAGCTGCTAAAGCTGCTAAATATGTATAAGCCGTATTTTCATTAAATGCAAATTAAAATAAGCCGAAAAACACACATTTAATCTCAAGGCGTTTGTTTTGTTTGCTAAAATTAGAAGAAGTGTTGGAATAGTAGCAGTAACAATAAACATTCGTTTTTTCCTTGTTTTGGGAAGAAATAAATGAATTCTACGCATGCGTTTTCCTGGAGCACGTTCGATTCGTGCACAAGCGTTCGGCTCGCAATTCCGTCTCTGGAAAAGCGGGCGGCGTGAAAATAAAACGTTTCGCAAAATTAAAATTCATGCGCGCCGTTGGTTGTCTGCCTGCCACGTCGGTTACCGTGAATTTTAATAACATGCCGGGATGCGTTTTACTCCTTTTCCATTCTGGGCAACACCCATCGTATTCTCATATATTTACAATAAAACAAGACAAAGAAATTAGGCTTTTGAGCACTTGAATTACTTGCACGTGTACTTATAATGTTTATTCTAATTGTGTTAAATGTGCTGATTTTGTCAAAAACTAACAAACAATACATCTCTAACTTTTAAACAATTTGGCGCAATGAACTGACACTAGCATACAAATTCCCGGAATTCATTGTACATATATAAAAATCGTTTTTAAATGCATGTAAATGCTAATACGTGCGGAAGAAACAGTTGATAAAACAATTTACAATAACACTTACTATTATTTACTAGGTAAAACCTTTTCGGTATATTGCCTTCTTGGGTATAAGATGCCGAAAACGTTTCACCAAGTAAAGAATAGTAAGTGTTATAGTAGAGTTTCATCGACATAACAAAATAATTAATATTGCAAAGAAAATTGATTGTTTTATTTCTAACCAATTTTCTTCAATTCTTACTAAAATTGATTTATAGAACGTTTTCGACTCGTTGCCTTCTTCAGAATCAGCGACAAATCAAAAACTTTTTACAAATCAATAAACACAGTAGATGTTTTAATTAAGTTTTTAAATTTAAATTAGTAAAAAATTATTATGAGCTTTTATATGGTACAACAATAAATACTATAGACAACTATACGCATACTACGCACATCAAGTTTCACTCTTCTAAAAACAAGTTAAACACACACAATATGAATGGAAATAAATCAAGTTAATTTGTGGTAAAATAGAATATTTGCAATAAAAATGCATTTTACGCAGAATATGCAAGATAATAACGTAATAATTTAAATGTTTAAAACGCAAATGAAAATTTAAAGATGATTCGAATGTTGTGGAAACAATGCAGGCCAAAGCGAAACGCGGCTTTATTAGTATTCCTTTGATATAATGTCATAATGACGCATTGTGTGCACGTACATTCTGCATATGATGTCGAGTCGTCGCTGCCGCCGCGAAAACGAAACAAAGAGCGGGCGGCGGCGACGTCGAAAGCATAGCCGAAACATTAAACGAAAACGCAACGTCGCGCAACTAAGCGAAAGAAAAAGGCGAAAGAGCCGCCGCCCGCTTGTTGCCCGCCGCGCGTTCGTTATTGTCGGCGGCGGCGTGCACGTCGAGGCGGCCGCCTCTCATCCTCGTCCGCCCTCGATCCCATCAAATGGATCCGTAATCGAATTACGGACTGCGCACACCCAACTCACACCCCAAACACCGCGCACCGAGGGTTTCAAACCCGCCCGCCGCGCTTGCTCCCCCTCGCACATCGTCCCTCTGTTCGTCGCCGCCACCGCTGCTTCGGGTACGCGTATAACATTTTCATTCCGCGTTTCGTTTTCTCCTCATTTTCCCGGTTTTGTCCGGGATGAACCGCCTTCGAAGCGCTGCAGTGCCGTCGGCGGCGGCTACCCTACGCGTTACTATCCCAACTTTTGCTGCGTCTTCAAGCACAAAACAAAATCGACGCGAGAGTGTCGAAATAGAAAGCTGAATGCAAAACCGGCAATTATTATTAGAAGCTGGTATGCAGTAGAGTATTAATATTGAAATTGCGATTGATTTAGTCACGTGAACGGCCATCTTTTATTCCGACCAGTTTTGCAGTTACATGTTTGCTGTCGGCAGAAAAAAGTGCTAAACTGAGGCGTCGAAGTGGTGGCAACTTTGGCAACTTTCAGCACGTTCTCCATCGTTTCGCAAACTTTCCTCTTTCTTCTTGGCGACGTCCACTCATCGCTGCCTTCTTCATTTCTTCTTTTGTTTTTGCTACTAAGTAAAATGAAAGTTTAGAGGACTTTTGAGTCCAAAGATGGATTAACGCAATGAGAGTAACAATCGTGACAAACATACACCATCTTAACCTACAAAAAGTCTTTTGTTGACAGTTAATATAAACTAACATGATTATCATAGAAGGTCTTGACTTTATCATGATCATCATGATAACATTGTTGTAAAGATGTCACTAGATTATTGATAGTAACTTTCCTTTGTTTGGCTTTAGGTCTGGTTTCAAAATCGAAGAGCAAAATACAGAAAACAAGAGAAGCAACTTCAGAAAGCGCTAGCACCATCAGTCCTCCCGGGATGCAATGGCGCCATGATGCGAAACATCTACCCGGGGGCGGCGCGTGGCTACCAACCCTATCCGCATCCGACGGCAATCAATCGTTATCCACAGGTAAAACTACACCATTCTTTTCCTCCTAATTTCGCACCCACAACATAAAATCAACTGCATCTTAACATTAAAATATGCAAGTGCCTTCATTAGAAAATAAGATTTTCGGGTTGGACATCAAGGACTGTTTACGCTTGCTTGGTTATGGAAAGCAAGTCGAACCCGAAACGGCAGTGGCGGCGGCGAAGGAAATGCGCGGTCGAGATGTAAACTAATCAACTAACCTGTTTGACCTCGACTAATTAAGTTACCTGCTTCTTGCTAATCGTGCACTGAGGCGGCCGTTGCCCGCAGACACACCGCCGCCACTTGCCTACCTGATTCGTTCGTAATCGTCACCAAGCGGCCGGTACAAGCTGGGGATCCCTTTAAGACTCCGCACCCAAACATGTAAACACTTGAATATGGACGATAAACATGCCGGAAGTGCAGCTCGTCCTGTTGCACCCCTATCGACTTCATTTGCATTTTGAGGAATTATCCTTCAACTGAGATTCATTAACCAACACAAAGTCAAAATTTATTAACTAGATGCTTTAGAATTACACTAGCAATAGTAATAAATAAAATTACATAGTTATTAGTTAATTACTTAATCAATGTTCAGACATATTTTGAATTCATGGATGCAAACAAATTCTCTGGCATTGAAAATACGTAAGCAATATATTGTGCAGATAACATGCCTGAATCTAAAAATTACTTAAATATCGCAACTAAGTAATAAATTAATTAACATGTAATCAATTTCCAGATGAGTACAAGTTCATACCCCGGTATGGCGCAATCCTTTACGATGTCACACGGCACCAACATGTCCAGCGTCGCTGGGATGCGCCAGGATGCCATGGGTAAGTCAACAAATAAAATAGTTTTCCTGCGCGAGTAATTATCAATCCCCGCTGCATTTGCCCGGGCTGCTCGGAGACGAGGATCGCTCTAAGACGCTTGCAGTGATTTCCTCGCGCGTATCAAACTTCCGGCCGTCGCCATCTTCCGCGCCGCCCTTGGTATCGCCCTCGTACTTGATGAGAAACGTAATGGGTCCGCTCGCATGGCGATTAACAGCGCGGTGGCGGCGAAGGAGAGCGAAAGGAAATTGAACATCTTGGCCGCAATCTCGGCAGCGTGCGCGTTTTCCCATGCTTCTTGGGAGGAAGCGGATAATTTCCCACAGGAGTCCGACCATAACTTTGCGCATCGGGCGTCGTACATCGTTCATTTCTCAGTTTGCTTTGATAAATTGCATCAAGTTTACAAATATTTTAAGATGGCTTATTTAACATATATATATATATATATATATATATATATAAGCAATATATCAGGATATCAGGAAAAGTAAATATTCGTAGTCATACGTAGGCAACACACCAAGCAGACACAAATCATATGTTCAGTCCACTCGAAAATTTGTGATTTCCTCTTTTTCTTCATATATTTCTTTCCCTAAAATACCATATATTGACGCAAACATCTAAACTTGTTCTCCTTTGTATCTTTTAGGTATGAGTGCAGAGGATGAATGGTACAACAAAAGTTTATCAGCACTGCGAATGAACTCATCACACCATCCGAACCTGACAGCGCCCATGTTGCAGTATCAAACATAATAGACATTTTTTCCGATCGACTGGGACAGATTCGACTAATTATCACCCGCCTCCAGCTCGGCCGACGGTCATACCGCGCAGACGCCCCGAAAGTCGTCTTTTGTAATATACATTTCTGAGAGCGCCAAATGAAACAATCTAGATAACTTATGAATAGTATGAGCGATCAATTGACATTTTCGATGTACGATATCAATCTGGGTTTTCCGTGGGCGACGTATCTTGCATATTATTGACCGTAACGATTAGGCATGTATATTTACACTATTTACTAACAACGATAACGTAATTGTTAGCATTCTGTTGTTACATTCCCGTTTCGATTTTGGTCTCTAATCGTAATCACGCAGCAATGAAAGTTCCTCCGAGAATCGGTCATCGTGTGACCAATGTGACACTAAGCAACTGAAGACGTTTGGTTTACACGCCTCGTGAGCTGTATAGTAGTTATGCGCTTACTCGTAATTTCGT
This sequence comes from Diploeciton nevermanni, assembly GCA_027575565.1. NCBI lineage: Eukaryota > Metazoa > Arthropoda > Insecta > Coleoptera > Staphylinidae > Diploeciton > Diploeciton nevermanni. Next base: position 144,644 of record JAODIE010008181.1, read on the forward strand.
GTCATTTGTTATTGTCTACGTTCAGGAGTTTCCATTATTATTATTATTATTATTATTGTCGTGGTGGCAGGCGCGGTGTGAATTCGGTAGCTTGAGTTTCTGCCGCGCTTGCAGTTTGTAGCTAATAAGATTAAAATGAATAAATATAAAGGTAATTAACTCTTAACGCTAATTGTAAGATATTGAACCCAAATCAATCAGTTGCTGCATGGGCAATGAGACGATGACTAAATTATAAATGGAATTGGAATTTAAAAACAAATGTAAAATTAATGCGCAAGCAAACGATGAATTACGTACATGTATAAGAGTGGGGTGAATGCAAACTATTCATTATTGTAAATTAAAGTAAATTGTAAATAATTATGAAAATAAACAAAATGCAACTATGAGATTTGCTCGACTCTCATTCGAATCGGAAGTAGCATATTGCTGCAATTCATGGTTGTAGAGGAAGAAAAAACGTGTCTCTCTTGTGGTCTGAAGGCTTATTTTTAATAAATCTATTAATATGTCTTTACAAGTGAGTGTGAATACAAGGCATGTGTCATTAAGCAACTAAAACACCCACGATAATTGCGACCGATGTATAACACACCGAATAAATAACACAAATATAGAGTAGAGCGGTGGTTACGTGATCTCAAAGTTGACAAGATTTTTTAAGAGTGGAAGGAAGAGCGCTAGGCCATGCGAAAGGAGTAGTAGCCGAGCGATTTTCTCGAAGGTGCTTTTGAATTACAAGAATCTAACTGAAACATAATAATGAAGCGGCCTACACTTCGGTTTGGATTTGGAGATTTATGGTGTGTCAAGTCATAGTTTTATACCAATTTGGCGAACATTGGTGTCCAACCTGGGAACGGCGGAAGAAATTTAAGAGGCGTTTTGGTTGTCGAGATGAATTTCGTCATCTGTGTAGAGGGAGAGGAATTGTCGCCGTTGACGGATATGGCCCATCCGTGAGAATATTATGAGTTATGTAGTGATGATAGATAAGAATCAACAAAAGATGTAAAGCTAAGAATGCCGTAAAAAATTCGATTGAGCAAAGTCAATGACACGAGCGAATCTATGAGCGTTATGCAGATAAGTCCTCAATGAGTTTCGTTGCGCTTGGTAACCATGATCCTGCCGAGACGATTGTTGAGCAAAACCGACCAACAGATTAAACCGTGAGAAACCAACAAGCGATGACTGGTTATACAAAATTCACATGTTTTAAAATCCACCGTTAAGCCTGTAGTCCTCATGATATCTACTGATTTTTAAGAATTTAGACGATATACTTATAGCATTTCTTCATGGATTCACTAAATAGGTTAACCACCAGTATGAACAGCATTATTTAAATAATGAAAAATAGTCCCCAATCCGAAATAGTGAATGCAGTTTTTTTTTCAAAAGGAAAAAAAGATCAATAAAACAAAGATAAACTATTATCCAATAGTGGCAATTTTCTTCTTTACCATAACCAATGGTGAGCCCCATAGACCCTCCCCTCCCTCAAAAGAGAATGAAGTGACAATCTTAGCCATAAAACAGAACCATTGAGCAATAGTGAATAGCCGGTCCAATTCTACCATACTTCTTTGTCCATCAATCACTCTGTAATAGAATTTATCAAATACATGATTAATAGATTTTCTCGACGGTATAGTATATATAGTATACAATAATCCTTTATGTAAATCATTGCAAATTAGTTGCAATACAAATTGTAATCTAAGTATTCTTGATTGCAGTTGAAACTAGAACAAATACGTATATACATTCTGCGTTAACTGCAAACTCACTGTTAATGACTTTGAGTGTGTATGCATATGTGTACAATCAAATATTTTATAACTTTAGACAACTAGCAAATCGGTTACTTGCAGTTTTCAATAAGGAATATAAATATTCGACTACTAAAAGAGAAATACTGAGTCACATATATCCTTAACTGTTTAAGTTGTAAAGTTCATACTAGGGGGAAGTACCTTGACACGATACTATTTCAAAAACGCTCAAACAGACTCACCAAGTTAGAACAATTCGATAAAAGGTCTTGAATCGAAAAAACATATTGAAGCGTAAGCCATGCGAACTGGCAATTCAGCAGAAATCTGCAATTCTGGCTAGCCACATTCTCTCTTCCCAGCTTGCCGTACTTTTTGTACAATGCAACCCTGGGTGCTTATTTTGACCACATTGTTTTTTCGACATTTCATGTGAAGCATTGATTGGAATGGATAAAGGTGTCCGTTTCTTGAAATTACTAACCTTACCACTTCACACGCTTGTTCGTTGATTTTATGAATAAGTCTACTTGAGATGGTTGAAATCAAGATACCTAAGCGAAACTAGAGAGAGTGATCGTGAATCAAAAGAATAAAAGCAACTGTTGTCACTGATTAAATAGCGTTAATTCTCTTCAGAACAATTATAATTATTTTGCATTAACTGTTTTACGGGGCACAACTCAATTTTGTCTTACTTGGTTTTGATGTAAAAATATTAGTGGTAGTTATAAAAGTAATACAGTGTTATTGAGTGTGGTCCACTACCACCAAGTGACCACTTTTCGGTTTGCTGCCTTCTTCAGTATAATTCATATTTTAAAATGTGTCTGTTTTTATATAGTCTGTTAATTGAAACGATTGGGTAAGGCTAGTCGGCTGTGACTTTTGTTAGGAATGGGTATTTTGCGAATTATATAATTAGTCGTAGGGGTTTAAGAATTGTATGAAGGTGCGACTAGGTGTGTTCATTAGAAAGTTTCTAGTTTTTCAACTTAGGTTTATAGATTTGGATGTTTTTTGATGGCAATTGGCCTATTGTTTGATTTTAAAATTGTTAATGTTGTATTCATATTGTTAGCTTCATATGAATGTCTTATAAAGTAGTTGGCGAAAAGGGAATAATAAGGCGTGCATGTGTTCTTTGTATATAATTTTAAAATTTCTGTTAATTTTTCCTTGCTCGACTCTCTCTCATTCGAATCGGAAGTAGCATATTGCTGCAATTCATGGTTGTAGAGGAAGAAAAAACGTGTCTATTAATTAATATAATATACAATATATTAATACATCGGTCGCAATTATCGTGGGTGTTTTAGTTGCTTAATGACACATGCCTTGTATTCACACTCACTTGTAAAGACATATTAATAGATTTATTAAAAATAAGCCTTCAGACCACAAGAGAGACACGTTTTTTCTTCCTCTACAACCATGAATTGCAATATATATATATATATATTGATGGATTCATTGGGTTATTGATTGTATTAAGTATTTTGTTATTTGTTCTATCTTATAATTTAGTTTTTCTAATATTAAAAATAACCATGTAGATATATATAGTCGATGTAGGTAAACCTTGTGTTTTGGTTTTTGATCTTGTGTTTTATTATATTGTTTTCGTTGTCTTTGTATATTTGTTTTCTATTACAATATTTATAATTTTATTGAACATTAAATTGTGTTGGTTTATTGTTAGTGGTGTGTTGATGAGGCAATGGAATGCAAATTTAAAGTATGCTATTTTATGTTGTTTTGGGTGGTTAGAACTGTATATGTCCATGTTAATAATGTTATATTGAATTTTTGTGGGGCCTAGAAAATTTATTGTTAGTAGAATTGTTTTCATTTCTGATAATCAGATACTTATCATAATTAACTAATTTTCCAAAATTTACAAAACGCACGTTGAAAAATTTGCTGAAAATACTACTTGGGCCAGATTAACAATAGTTATTGTAGCAATCTTTGAAAAATGACTCCCGTGTTGACTAATTACAACACCATATTTTGTAGCCTAAGAGTTGCTCTAACAACTAGCATCAGAGTTTAATATTTAGTGCAAACTTTAAGAGAAAATTTATTTTAAAGAACTATGAGAAAAGAACTGATTACACCATATATATTTTATACAGGTCAAAATTATTGCTGTCGAACAGTGTTATTTTTACATTGTTCAAGGTTGTGTTTCAAACTATCATAAAAGCCAAGAATTTGAACAATTTAAAAATTGACATCATACATACTTAGCACATAAAAATGTTTTGACGAATTTCCATAAAGCACTTTGACATGAAAAAAATAAAACGCAAATATATTTACAACTTTATTATTTAAAGAAAAATGTGACTCAGTATTTCTTTCTTATGTTAATGTGTTAATATTGTGGTATACATCTTCGATATTATAGTCAAACATTTATATCCTTAATGAATAGGTTGTCTAAAGTTATAAAATATTTGATTGTACACATATGCATACACACTCCAAGTCATTAACAGTGAGTTTGCAGTTAACGCAGAATGTACATACGTATTTGTTCTAGTTTCAACTGCAATCAAGAATACTTAGATTACAATTCGTATTGCGATTGATTCGCAAGAATTTGCATAAAGAATTATTGTATAGATACTATACCATCGCGAAAGTCTAATAACCATGTATTCGATAAATACTATAATGGACGTTAGATAGTTTACCTTAAGCAAATTGTAAGGAATAAACTTAAAAATCAATCGAATAAAAATCAACAAGTATTATCTTGTCGATTAATAAAAATTGTTACTACGCCTAAGTTCATATTTGCAATATTTAAATACATCATTTGCTTCAGTGTGCTTGAAGCAACAAGTCTTAAGTAAGTAATCTAATCTGCAGTGAACACATCTCACACCGGTCTGCGTATTTCTTCGTGGGATACTCGTAGTTTGAAGCATTCACATTTGCCAACAGTTCCGCACGCCACTTAATTTAATGATTAATTCATTTCCTACCTAACTAGCGTTATTCTAGTTATATGAAAAAATAATGAAATTTATGTGGCTTAACCATACGATTATTTTAACATAGTATCATATAAACTGGAAATTTAAATAGTTAACACTTATGATATAATTATGAATGAACGTCAGCAATTTCTACGTTTGGGTGGACGTCTAGCCCGCTTTCATCATTTCTGCGCTACTGCCACTTTTTTAAAATCCTTCTTGATAGGCGATGGTGAAATGCAGATAACATCTCCATTGTCATTGGTCGAATCATCGGGAATCTCTACTGGCTTCTCAGGCTCCTCTTCAATAACGGGTCCATTTTCGGTCTCGTACTCTTTCAATACGTCGTCCAGGTTGTATCTTTTGCGGTAGTTGAGAAAGAATGAACGCACGTGATGCTCTGTCTTGTTACCAATCACATTGGCTATGCTCTGGAAATCCTTGCCGTATTTACGTACGCCTTGCACGGCAAGATGCAATTCATCATTCGTCCATCTAGCGTTGATTCTGGAGTGCAGGGGTTCGGGGCCACGGAGTTCATCAATGCTGTCGGAATGCTTCCGCTTCAATGAACTGATTTGCTGTTTGTTCTGCTGGATCTGAACCAAATATACATTGATAATTTCTGCTCTCCAAAAATGACCAATAGAAATCCACCATTGTTAACGTGAGTTAATAATGGTGCAATCTTAGTGTGGTACTCAAATCATTCCATCAAAAATAATACTCAACTACTGCTAGGTGAGATGAATACGTGGCATGCAGCAAGCAAAGTTAAAAAAAAGACAAAAGCAAAGATGTGGCAGGAAACCTGGAGTGGCTAGAATGACTCAGGCACGCGCTGCATTAATGATGCATGTAGTTGTTTGAGTAGAGAGAGGCTGTTTGATGGAACTCACTTGTCTCTGTAGAGCATCCTGTTCGCGATTAAGCGCCTTGAGCATTAGAACACCGGCGCCGCTCGTCGCCATAGCCGCGAGATCGTCGTGATTGATGTACATGCCGCGCGGCGGCTTGCGCTTGTGCCTGACTCCCGGCAGCGTGCCCCGTTTGCCGCCAGTCGGGCCCGACGTGGGCCGCAAAATGCCCGTGCGTCTATTGCACAACGAGGTACAATCGGAATCAGCCCAGTTAACAGAAAGAAAAATCGAGTTACAAATTGAACACGTCCTAGCGTGTGTTTCATGTGTGAACAGTTGGCACTAATCTAAGCGAAATCGTTTGTTTGGTCTGATGCAGTCCTCAGAGCGACTGTTTGCACAAAGTTTAAATTTGCCGTGTTCACTGATAGTAATTGAAACGTGAAACGTACCTCCAATGCAGATAACAGGAATTACACAGAGTCCCCTTGGGAGTGACTTGTGTGTAGGTACAGCCGACGCCGCAGTTAGAACAAGAGCCTCTCTCACCCTGCACACACACGTACAACAATCATACCGAACAAACCCAAAACTCATTAATGCTTCATTAATTAGATAAGACATAGGTAAGAATCACGGCACGAGCAAACGAAAACGCCTACGCAAAGAAACGGTGTACACGGTGGTTGAAATAATTAATGCTTTAAGTTACGCAAGCGGGTGACAGACTGAAGAAATGAATTTTGGGACTGTCGGGAAGGGATCAATTATATGCATGGTTAAAATATAAGGCCGTGCTGGAAAATAAATATAATGCAAATACTATTAAACAATGCGCAAAGAATTTAGTAGGAAAATGCGAGAATTAAGTGAAATCTACGAAATGAGCTATGCAACTCATTACAACAGATCAAAAACTACAAAAACAAAACTCGTAATTAAGTTTTGGTTCTAATTGCATAATTCCCATTCCGCGTTTTAAGTACGACTTCACTTTCGCTTGTATTTTCCCCAATAGACGAATGAAAATGGCTTGATTTACAGATGTCGCAACGGCACAATGTAGGCACATGAATATCCAGCGCGCATATGACTTAGTAAGCAAATAAAGAACGGGTTTACATCAACTACGTACATCTTACTGAATCATCAAAACGTGTGATAAACGTAATGACAAAGGTAAGAACTAAAGAAAATGACAATAATTCAAAAAAATCATAAAAATGTAAGAGAGAAAAACGGGTTTGACTATTATTTTTGCCATAGAGTGATTTGAGCTACCTTGGACGTATCGTACTGTGCCAAACCGGCACGCAATGGCGTGCCACTTTTACGTCTGATGCCTCGATGAATCGTCCATTTCTGCAATATAACAATCAACTTTATGTCAACTGCACGTGGTTACAATCGCGTCCTGCGAGAAACGCGCGCGTCGTGCCCAAGGCGCTTGCCGCTTGCGGTGGTTCATTTTCAATTCGGAATTTGTCTGCCGGTCCTCGGTGAAACGCAAATAAAGCATGCAAAACCAGTCCTCCAAATATGCATGCACAACATAATGTTAGCCAAAATATCGAGCCCCCAAAACAGTCCCAACTCCCGCTGCGAGGTCAAGAGTAAATGACATTACGCACCTGGCCATCGTGGTCGGAATCTTCGTTGGAACCACCTTCGGAGCCGCCTTCGCTTGGAGTGCCATCCTCTCGTGGTGTATTCAACTTGCGAGCTTGTTTATCCATCAAACTCGTGCGCGATCGAGTCTTCTTCCAGCTGTAATAGTATTTTACCAAGCTCGCGATGCTCTTGTCTGGTAACTATAGAAAATTTCATTTAATTGCATCGTAAATTAACTAATAGAATGTAGCTTTTAATCAACTCCTTACCATTTGCCTAATTCTGTGAAAACTTTTGCCATGAAACTGGAATGCTTGCTCAAAAAGCACTTTATCTTCAACTGACCATTCATCCGGAAAAGGTGTGAAGTTGGCGAGGTCGAGGACAGCGCGATCGAGGTCATGCTTGTGCCAGAAGAGCATTCCCAAAGCCTGCTCTCCATTGTAGCCATATTTGTCTTTTGCTAGGATTATATACTCCTCTACTGTAAAACACACAAATTAATATCAAAGATTTAAAAATCAATACATTCATTAATCAATATTAATTAGATAAACAGGTAATGCTTACATTTGGTTTCTGGGATATCTGTTGTAGGAGACCACACCAATAATGCCCTGTCTGCAAGTAACTCAGGTTTTCGATGAGATTCTGGCTGGAGCTCTGGACATGTGGCTTGATAATCTCGGCCAACTCTAATCTTGTCTACTGGAACTTCAGGCATAGAATCTTTAGCTGAATTATTCAAAGATAACATTTTCAAACTACATTAAAATTAATATGGGGTTGATTTTTACTGAATGTTACTTATGCCCTAACCCCCAGTATAAATATACAGTGCGTCGTGATATCTATGGTAACGGCGGGATGTTTCACTCTCTTTAAACTTCAAAAATATGGCATAAAAAGTACTAATTGCTTTGGTACTGACAGAATGAGATCAACATTTAGCCTTGATAACAACATAGTGCTTATGGGGATTCTGCGCAAGCTGCGAGTCACCCGCATACCTGTGCTTTCGTCCTCGCTGGTAGACTCTTGTTGAACATGACCGTTTGGACTTGGTCCACGACTTCTTCGCCCGTTCCGAACATTGTCGTTGTTCTTCTCTGCCAGCACCATTGCTGTTGTCTTTTGTGACGATCACAAACTTGTTTGTTTCAGTCGAGGGTGAAACTTAAATAAACTTGTATTTTAAGATCACGGACTCCTCTCAATACCGTAGTCCGCACAGAAGTGGGTAGTACGGATCGACTCGCACTTAAAACTTGGCTCACCGTAGTTTGGTTGATTCTGAGAAAGATCAAAGCACCGTATACACTGTAGTTGCAATGTTGCCAGCTGTTACTTACGCCATTTAGTTTCTTTTTACAGATGTCGCTACAACTTTAATTTAAAACTATGATATTTTATTTGCAAGAAATGTTAAATATATTAAATTAAAATTATTTATTTTTAAAAAGAAAAAACGTAATTTTTAAAATTTAATATTTTTAAAATGTAACATTTTATCTTAAAGAGGCATTTGAACAAATGATTTCTATCGTCAACATCAAAGTGCCAACATTAAACATAGTCACTAGATTTAATTATTTTTAAATGTGATAGTTATTTTCTGTGTTTTAATTAATTAATTTAAAAATAAAACTTATTTAATATTTATAACCATCCTATATTTGTTTTTTTTAAATATTTGGAAAATATAGTTAATAAATGTAGAATAAAAATATTTATTTTAGTTTAAAACTAAAGTCCCTATTTTTGAACACGTCAGCTCTCTATGCATTTCTTTATGAAAATAATTATAAATCATATGTTTTAGTTAAATGGTGCAATAAATAAAGTATAAAGAAATAGTATAACATCCCAAAGATGACTTCTCTACGACAGAAGCAAATTAGTATGCTATACAGGTCATTTATAGTATGGGAAACTAATTTTTTCTCGTCATTAAATTTTAGATTCAATAAAGCAAATGCTTAACTTGAATCAGCCACAAACTAGACAAGGGAGTGCTGAACCTGTATGGAAAGTCTTAATTTATGACAGAGTTGGACAGGATATTATATCCCCATTGTTATCTGTTAAAGAATTAAGAGAACTTGGAGTAACACTTTATGTGTAAGTCATCCTGCAATGAAAGAGAAGTTAACCAGTTATGGATTATTTTTTGTTTCATTTATAGGCAGCTTCATTCAGATAGAGATCCAATTCCTGAAGTACCTGCTGTATATTTTTGTGCTCCAACAGAAGAAAATCTGGGAAGAATAAGCCAAGACTTCCAGAAGGGAATTTATGATATTTATTACTTGAACTTTATTTCCCCAATCAGCAGACAAAAATTGGAGGATTTGGCTTCAGCTGCTTTGTCTGCAAATTGTGTGGTCAATATTCACAAAGTTTATGATCAATATGTGAATTTTATCTCATTGGAAGATGATATGTTTGTACTAAAACACCAAAATAGTGATAATTTGTCTTATTATGGTATCTTTTATTTTCACATATTTAAAATTATTTTATATCAATTATTTTTTTAGCAATAAACAAAGGAGATATAAAGGATACTGAAATGGATGAACTTATTGATACTATTGTGGATTCTCTATTTTCTGTATTTGCCACTATTGGTAGTGTTCCAATTATACGGTGTAGGAAAGGAAATGCTTCAGAGATGGTTGCACAAAAGCTAGATAAGAAATTAAGAGACAACTTATTTGATGCAAGAAATAATCTCTTCAATTCTGATGTGCTCGCCGGTAACTTTAATTTCCAACGCCCCCTACTGATTCTTTTGGATAGAAGTATTGATATGACAACGCCCTTGCATCACACTTGGACGTATCAAGCTTTGGCACATGATGTTCTTGGTTTGGCATTGAACAGGGTTGTGATTGAAGAACAAGGATCAACAGGAGGTATGACAAGACATATTGCAATATACAAACATTTTATTAGAAACATTTATACAGGAGTACGAGCCAAAAATAAATCTTGTGAATTAGACAGCAAAGATAAATTCTGGATGAGCCAAAAAGGCAGTCCATTCCCAACAGTTGCAGAAGCCATTCAGGAAGAATTGGAACAATATCGAAATTCTGAGGATGAAATTAAGAAACTAAAGACAACAATGGGTATTGATGGCGATGAACTAGCTTTATCAATGGTCACGGATAATACCAATAAGATTTCCACTGCGATTAGTTCTTTGCCGCAGTTGTTAGACATGAAAAGACTTATTGACATGCACACAACAGTGGCCACCGCCATTTTGAATGCGATTAAAGCTCGTAAATTGGATACGTTTTTTGAGTTGGAAGAGAAAATCATGGGGAAGGCAACGTTAGATAAATCTTTATTGGATATTATTGCAGATTCTGAAACGGGAACATCTGAGGATAAAATGCGACTGTTTATTGTTTATTACATGTGCAATTCTCAAATATCTGAAGTTGAGTATAAGAAATTTGAGGGTGCATTACAAGAAGCTGGTTGTGATCTGGCACCCATTACCTATATTAAGAGGTGGAAGAGTTATACCAAGATGGCATCTGGTACAAATCAGTATAAAGGAGCTGGGACTAAAACGGTGAATATGTTTTCGAAATTAGTGTCACAAGGTTCTTCTTTTGTTATGGAGGGAGTAAAAAATTTGGTTGTTAAACGACACGTGAGTAAAATCTTACGATTAATTGTATATTAAAAATTAATCTATTTTTATAATCATTTAGAATCTACCGGTGACTGAAATAGTAGACAATTTAATGGAGTTGAAGAGTAATCAAGAATTGGACGAGTATTATTATCTGGATCCGAAGCAGTACAAGTTGGCGGAGATTCCCAAAAATCGATCACCATTCCAAGACGCCTTTGTTTTCGTCATCGGTGGCGGTAATTATATTGAGTATCAGAATCTGGTTGATTATTGTAAGGTAAGCAACACTTTTGAAGTTTCTTATGATTTGAACACACATGAAATACTTTCTTTTAGTTACTTGGTAAAACGTTTTCGGCATGTTGCCTTCTCCAGTGTCAGAAGACTACATGCCGAAATCGTTTTACCAAGTGACTAAAAGTAAGTATTATAGTGAAGTTTTATCAACATAATGAAACTTAAACACTTTGTAACCACACTCAACAATACTCTGAAAACTAGTTTTTTACCTAAATACACGGAACATAATAGTTTCACTGATAAATTAATTAGTTCAGAAATTCAGCACCAAACAAAATCGCGAAAACACTGTTTTCTTCTTGGTGACACAAATATCAAAGACGCTACTTTTTTCTTTTTTGGTTAATTTGTTGCGCTTTATTGCGCGTAATCTGGATTCTAAAAGGCACATTTCTAGGAAAAGTTGATTAAGGGTATGGTTGATAGTATTTATGATGTGTTTGATATGCATTATGTTGATATGACATAACTTTAACACTTTATGCCAAAATGTTAAACTTAAATTTAAACATTTAGGCATAAAAGAAAATATTCAAATCTATAAAAACAAACTAAAAATCCAAAACTACCTAATGGGACGAGGAAACAACCAACCTCTCTCGCCCAACCTTAACAATCACGAACAAAAACTATATAAACAAACATAATACAATATGGGAATCATATTGAAGAAGGCAAGAAGCCGAACACGTTTTATAAATAAATCTTTAGTATGTGTTAAAGTTAAAAGTTGATTAGTAATTAATTAGTGTTATTAACTCGTCGCTTCTGCAGTATTATAATATCAACGTTCTGCGCTGAATAATTTGAAATATTGTTGGTGGAAGTTTGCCTAGTTATTATTCGAAATGTAAAATAATGCAATTCCGGAACTTGTTTATTATTGTTCTTAACTCATAGGTATTGCGAAAATATAAGGAAATAGTTTCAAGCATCAAATTCCTAAATTGATGTAGTGCCCATTGTTTTTTTTTTTATTATTATGATATTCATAATATTTTTATGAACCTATTCTGTTTCTCTTTAGCAAAAATCAACTTCCGGACAAGCAAGACGAGTTACCTACGGCGCAACAACACTGAACAATGCCAAACAATTTTTAGCACAACTTTCACGCTTGGGACAAGAATTATAAACAATTATAAGTTATTTTATGTTATTTTATATTATGTATGATTATATGGAATGTTATATATTGTAATCTTCGGGGATGTTTAATGAATCGAAATGTAACAAAACACAATCGTGGATCCCTATGTTGTACATGCGTCATTTATTTGATACTTGTCATAAAATTTATAATCGTATCATATTATTTTTTCTTGCTTTCTAAATCCACTGAGTTGAACGATGACACATTATTATTTCTCTTACGGCAGCTATATGCTAGGTCGTTGTTTTCAAGTACTGGCTCCATCTGCATTACGCGTGGATGTTGGGAAGTTAAATCACTATCGTCTGGAATTCTCTGGATATTCAGAGCCACATCGAGGTGCACTAGCCACGGTTGTGCAAGCCAGAGATGCAGTTGTCTACGGGGCTATTTGGAAAATAGACCGGCGGGATTTGGAAAACTTGGATACTTTGGAGGCCACTGGTGGAGGAGCTTATCGTGCAATAGATCAGTGCATTGAGCGTGCCAATGGGAGTATGTTGCTGTGTCGAATGCATCAACAGAAAACCGCACCTCATGTTGATGATGATGTGAATATGAGATGGCGGACGCTGCCATCGGTAACATATATAGATACTATTCGCGAGGGTGCAAATGAATCTAAGCTTCCAGCGGATTATATCAGCTTTTTGTTCAGTTTGAAGGATAATGGAAGAACTACATCATTAGATAATATGCTTAGTTTGGAGGAAAGTCGAAAGAGGTTAATTGTGGGGTAGTGCTCATGTTTCTAGTGAAATAATTTTCTTATATTTATATTCTTGTACATTAAATTAAAGTCGAACCGCTTCAGTAGCTTTAACTTGATAGCGCGCTGGTTTACGAGTCAGTGGGTCGTGGGTTCGATTCCCGTCAACGTACTGGCAGCGTTGTGATTTAAAACCCTTGCTGTGAGGGTCTGCATTCTGTCGAATAGAAACGGGGCGGCCAGTGGCGTCGGTTTGTGGCCTGTGTGATTACAGTACGCTCACAAATGCCACAACACCCTACACCCGAATATTGCGTACAAAAGGATTGAGAATGATGATGACATTAAATTAAAGTAATTCAAACAAAATAGTCGAACATAATGTATTATTACCATATTATTGAAATATGTTACACATTCTAATCTACAAATTAATATTGCAGACTATTTATTTGGTACGTGTATACATTTTCTTTGCATCTCTACCCTGGTAGCTGTGCAACAAATTTTGATACTGAATATAATTCACCACAAAGTTTCTGTATTTGATATTAATATTCTTATAAAATCAGTTTTGTCCAGGTGTTGTCATATTTTCCAGCTAATAATTATTACAAGCCATATCGAGATAAATTCTAGCAACTTAATCATTTAATGTAGTTCTCTTTTATAAAAGATTTCACAGTAACTTAAATTTTGAAAATAAATAATAAATGAATACTGAAATTACCTATATGTTTTGAGCGATTATCATTGTATTGATTTTCTAAGGCATTCTTTGAATTGGTAGTCACTGTTTCTGGTATTTGGTTTGTTCCATTTCAGAATTAATATCTAAACAGTAAAATAATTGGTTGTTTTCTTACAATGCAGTAACATATTAATAGACACAAAAATCTGATGAATCAGTTAAGTGAAGTTAAGTAAATAGTTCAAAATTATTATTACTCACTTGATTGTTGAGTTGCGTGGATTTTCCGATGTTCAAATTTTTCTGAGATGCGTTTTAGCCGACTCTCAACTTGCATTACTTGCCGAACCAATTGGGGTAATACCACATTTCTTCTTTTTGAATCTTTATTCATACACTGATCTGTATTGATACTTTTACTCGATGATAACATTATTCTTAGATAGTTCTAATAAACTTAATATCAGTATGGGTACTATAAATTTATTAATGCCTACAACATGAACATAACAACAAAACAGTAATCACTATCTAGAGGAAATAAATGAGGTGATAAGAACATCATCTTATCAAATAACAGATAGAATAATAAAGTCTAAATTACATTCTAAAACTTTCTATCACATCTATGTGATTCCGTTCTGCTTGCTCATAGATTTGATTTATATCATAATTTTGTTTCAATTTCACTTGCTATATTGTACTTATTATTATTATAGGTATCTTCAATTTCTTTGCGTTTGCGCTTTGCCTCGCCAACTATTGAAATGTTTAGTTGCGCAATTCAAAAATATAAGAAATGCAATGGTAAAAATGATTGGCTGCACCGACTATACTGTCAATGTCGTATTGGTGTGCAAGACTGAAAATGACTGGATACACTGTAAAGTTACAATACTGTTTTTTTTTTTTAATTTATACATATTATGAACGTGGAGCAAGTAGGATCGATCTTCCATCCCTCAAACGACTTTTCAGAAGGGATGAAGTGTTGAGAATACCTAGACCACTCTCATAAAAATCCTGGAAAGACACATTAAATTAAAAGTAGCTAATTTATTTTCCATTTATCTGACGCTTTAAAACATATTGGATCAAATATTTAAATGTTGCTTCCATTCTTGTGCGGTAAAGTAACTTTAATAATAAAAATTAACTGCTGTGGTGACTGATTCTACATATATAACAAATATCAAAACAACACAAAAGACGGTTTACCCCCAGAAATTAATCCATTTCATGGGAACGGGCTTGCTGACTTGAAATTTGATAACAAAAATTGGGCTAAAAAGAATTTTCCACGCTATGGGCAACGCATACCTCTGATATAAAAACGATTTTTCCTGATAATTTTTCTTAAAATATTATTACTACATAGTTTACTTTTTATATAGTGTACATTACGATATATTTACCCCCAAGAACTATTTGCGGAAAAATAATTCTGGGTTAAAAATATTGGCATTGAATAAACATTTGTCTATACCATTTGATTCAGGCGAAATTTTAACTAATACAAGCCTCAATTTTCAAAATTGTTTCATGGGTACTTACATGCCCGTCCACATCATTGTTTGAGATCATTTTGAACAGAATTTTAAATTTGACTCTATGCACACAGAGTACAGTACTTATTATTATTTTTGAGTTTATACCATCATGCAACAAAACTGAGTTTAATATGTACCAGAAAGACAAGGTCAAATAATAATTGAACTTTTTACCTACAAATGTGTTGAAAACTACACTAAAAATCGCACTCAACGGCGGATATAATTATTATGTTTTAATTATACATTAATTTGAAATAATACATTTTTTACACACAGATTGAATATTAATAAATATTTATATATGTATAGGTGTATATATAATATATATCACTATATTGTTACAGTTTAAATGACCTAAGTATTGAAAACCTGCAATGATGGTAGTTCTGTATCCTGCATACGGATTCGAAAATAATTATCCTTGTAACGACGCTGTGCGTCCTGCGAAAGAAGAGATCCGGCGGTGAACCAGAATGTCTTAAATGCGTTACCCTAAAACACGTTCGCGGCTAACAATTGAATCTTACGCGTAGCGCACATTCGTTAACATTAAAGTTCGTTTGTATTATAAATTAAATTTATTCTGCGCCATCCGAGTGTGTGTAGTCGCGGTCCTTAACAAGTACATTTTAATTCATAGGTATATGCTTGCGTATTAGTTATGCTTATTCTTACATTAGTGTTTAAATTAGCGAAGAATAACCGGAATACAAGATATTGTGTGTGAGTGTAACTTATCATAAAATTTTGTTATCTCCTAGTTGGTTGTGTCTCGCTAAGGTTTGCGTTTTAGTCGGTCCAATAAACCTGCTGTTTCATTAATTACTTTAAACGTTAATCAACT
Organism: Diploeciton nevermanni; assembly: GCA_027575565.1. Classification (NCBI taxonomy): domain Eukaryota; kingdom Metazoa; phylum Arthropoda; class Insecta; order Coleoptera; family Staphylinidae; genus Diploeciton; species Diploeciton nevermanni. The sequence continues at coordinate 160,794 of JAODIE010008181.1, forward strand.
AAACTTAACGGATCTGCTATGTTACGCACGCCTTCCGGCCTTTGCGCGCATTCCTATAGCTTATGTTAGTTCTTTTTAAATCTGTTATCAATAAAATTACTTCCATACTCGGCATATGTTTACGAAATATGTATGTACACGCTTAATATCTACGTAATCAGTTGTCTGTTTATGACTTCCTAATGTGAATAGCAACTTGTTGCAAGTTTTGTTATCGCTACCAGACAACTAGCTGTTTCAGCGAAGAGACACGCTAATTGCAAGAACAGATTCCCTCCATGTCACGTGGATTGAGTGTCTACGCTACGCACAAATTATAGAGTAAAAAATGCATACAATGCCCTAAAAGCAGAAATAAATACACATTAATTCATTATACGTACAATATTAAATTAATAAGCGCAACGCATCGATGAGTGTGGATCAAAGAAACAAAAAATCACCATCCCGAAGTCAAATCAACTTTTGATGAAAATGAATGACAGTTTGTAGAAATCAATAACACCTTTGAAATCCTCCGATGGAATACAAAAGTGATCGCGCAGCACTTTGTAGAAAACATCACTTAATAAGTATAATTCTAGAGTATTGAAATTCATATTGAAAAAGCTTACGAGTTAACGTTTCTGTCAATGTCTTGTAATTATTCGCGTTATGTACAAATGAATGAATGCGCCCGCATCATGTGCGCAAACAAACCGGAGCGAACTTCGTCTGCACGGGGGGAAACGTAAGAAATGGTCGCAAGCAAAACGACATAAAGTCTGCGCGAGCGATGGAGATGACAATCAGTTTCGTAAATATGTACAGCTATGAACCAAGCATGGGACACATGGGCGACCTTTGCCTGCGAATATGTGTTGAGGGTGTATGCGACGGTGAGTTGAATGTGGGAGTCAACGCGCGAAAGCGTAGATACTGGCAACAGTAGCACCGATCGCTGTCTGCTTCTAAACAAAGACCTTAGCTAAGCCGTCAGCGCCAGCACTGGCGATATAAGGTCTGGACGGATGGAAAGCCACGTCCAGGATACTCTCGTCAAACTTCTTGCGGTGGGCCGTGATCTCCTGCACGCACGTCTTATTGTCCAAGTGCCACAAACGTATCGAGCAGTCATGTGATCCTGAAGAACAAGAATGTTTCATAAAAGGGAATTGTTTAAGAAAGGGAACCAAGTCGGTGGTGGTTATGAATGCTATGAAAGATACCTGAAAGCAGATAGAGACCATTCGGATCGACCGCCAAACTTGTAACTGCGTCCAAATGCGCCACCATCGAGTGCACCATTTGTCCGGTATTGTTATCCCAGAAACGGATGTGGCGGTCTTCGTGTGCTGTCACCGTCAACGGAAGAGTTGGGTGGCACACAACTCGATTTATTTGACGACTAAACAAAACATGCATTAATCGCAATGCAGTGCTAAATATATTGTGAAGGTGAAGTAAGTACCTTGACGCTGCATTTGTTTCGCCCTCCAATCGCACAATCGGTTTGCCAGTTTCAGTGTCAAAGACAACACAATGCGAACTGGAGAATGCTCCCACGATTTTATTTGGCTCGTCTCGACAGAAGTCAACGCTACTTGGAATACCATCTTGTTCCGATGAGAAAGTATTTAACAGATGCGTCTAGACAGAATTAGATCAAATATTAATTGCCACGAAATTAGGTTCTACCCATAGTGAACAAGTGGAATACAAAGGTTCATTACCTTGGCATGCGGTGCCCATAATTTAATAGTACTATCAGCAGAACATGACAAGATTTGCTGCCGCGAATGTAACACGGAAAGACACCACACCGCTTCAGTGTGTCCTTGCAGCGTAGCGCTGAGCACATCCGGTTCGTAAAGATCATAGGGATCTATATTGGAGTTGGGCGTATTCCAGCAATGAATATTACCGTCCAGCCCGCCCGAGTAACAATGCTCGCCGGTGCCCGACATGGCTAAACACAAAACAGGACCCTGATGGCATCGAAAAGTGTACAATGGTTCGACGTCCAGCGACGCTGATTTCTTCGCCGGCACTGTCTTTTGTAAATTCCACAATTTGAGCGTGTGATCCTCGCTGGCTGTGATGAGCACCGACTCAGTTGGATGGAACGCAAGCGCACGCACTCCATCAAAGTGACTGCGTAACGTGTACTTGGCGTTCCACGTCTTGCGGAAAGACTCCTTGTTGGATGCCATGTCATAAGAACTCTCCGCCTCGTTATTGACGGTCAGCTGCGCGAGTTCACCCAGCCCTAGGTTAGCATCGATATTTTCATCGTCGCCGATTCCAATTGGCCGACGCTGTTGCCCCGGCTGCTGGAAGCCCTTGTTCCACTCGGTCGTGGCGTCTGTCTTGATCTCGGTGCGCTGATCCTCTGATTCGGAGAGAAGATTAAGCTCGTTAAGAACTTCCATAGCTTCGGCATCGACGTCATCATTAGCTTTGCGCTTTACGTCCATATCCTCTGAATACATGCACACTGACTCGTCGCTCATATCATCTTCGTCCTCAGTGTCTACATCGGCCCCAGTAAGGAAATCCAGGTTTACCATGACTGCTGCTTCTGTGTCGATCATCATAGCTTCTGTCAACGAACTACCTTGTGTTTTCTTTGCGGGTGTTCTGCCTGCTTGAGAAGAAAATTACAAATTATATGATTGCTAATTGCAGATCATAAATGCAATTTGAATCCAATTGGACTGATAGTTTTACCTTGTGATTCACTAGCTCGTTTATTGGTCTCGTTGCCGTTGACTGACCCACCATTGTGGTTCTCTTCTTGCTCACCATTGTTATTCAGCCCTAGAAGAGCGCGCACCCGTGTCGACCGCACATCAATAATTCTATCAGTGTAGCCTATCTCCTGGAGGTACTGCCTAAGAAGTTGTCTTCCTTGTCTCCAAGTCGCATTGGAAACAGAAGTGTAGGGTGTCTCACTATCCAATTGTGAATCCACATTCAAACTAGGATCATCCACTGGAGGCTTCATATCACCTTGTTGTAGATCCACACCATACTTCAATTTGTGACTCTTGGCTCGCTCTTGTTTCAAGGCATATTCCAACATCTTAATTCTCCTAACTAGATCATTCTTAAGATTTTCCTGACCTTTTCTTTCTCCCTGTAGGAATGCAATTCTGGCCTACAACAAAGCAAAAGATCATCAAAGATAACAACAAAGGACTCTCAGCTGTAAACTTGCTCATGGTTTTACCCAATTGAATGTAGTAATGGCAATTACCTGTAATTCTGCTTTGTCAACCTCCCATTGCGAGCGCTCCAGTTCGAAGCGGGCCCACTCATGCTGGATGAAGTGCAGAATCCCTGGTATGGAGTACTGCGTTTTCGGACTGTCTTCCATCTGCTTGTTGTTGCTCGTCGGCGGGCCGCCCAACTGGGCGCCGTTCTGATGATTGAGCGCGTCCTCCATGGGGAGAGCGGGCGCAGGTCGGTGTCTAGCGACGAAGGTGGGTACAAGGCTCCTGGCGGCGGCGCTCGACGGCAGCTAGCAAAGCGCCATTTTATCACCGCGACAACACGATCGCAACAACGGATCGCCCCGGCGGAAGAGCGCGAACAAGGGGGGCTGACGGAGACGTCGGGACGACACGCAACGGACACACACTGGCTGATCACCAAAACGCTGGGCGCTCGCGTTAATTGCGGCGCTTGGGCATTCCACGCGCACGCACTCCGATCCTATTCGGCGTACGAGAACACTCCGGACGGGATTTGCAGCGCGGCCATTGATAGGTTCTCTTGTGTGATGACGGATCGCCGACGATGTCGTCGCGAGCAAGCCGTTCCGCCAAACCTCAACTAGAGTGTCTTTGTCTGTTACATGCCAAACCCTTTCCTGGTTTGCATGTGATCTCTTTTCTCCCAGAACCAATGCGCAAGACATTTTGACGTTTCTCTGGTTGCATATGATAAACAACTGCCATCCAACGATAACCAGGGATATTACTAATTGTTTTAAGATTGTGCTACAAGAGTGCAGCCAGCCATAATCACAACAACATTACTAAATAAACAAAATATTTCAAAACAAACTTGACTTATTGCGTACAGTTTCTTTCGTAAATTTCTCAATTTGAGTGTGTGCTCCTAATAATACAAACATCTTTTAATAATTTAAATTTTATTCACAAACAAAACTTATTACAAATACAAATATACTACAAAAACCACAACTACTTATAATATGGTTATTTCAAGTTGCAACCAAGATTAGATTCGTTTAAGACAAGTCCCTAGGGCCCCTAGAATAAATAATTTTTGATACAAAAAGTATGTATTTCTAAATATTACATAAATAGTTAATATTTGACTTTTTATCTAGCGTGTCCTTTAATTTCTATTTAAGATTAAGATTAAGAACTATTTCCTAAAGAGCCAATTTGGATTTCGTCTTCGGAGACGATTAGTACTGGCAAGATTTTCCCTTAAAGGATGTCCTTGAGAAAATGGTGGATGCGCGTTTGTTGTTACGTAGTATACTCCTCGCGCTCTGAAACAATATTTTCATTATTTTAAACAATTAGTTGAATAATCATACTATTGTTTTATTGTTATATTGGCAACAATTCATTTGATAATGATAAATCAACATTCCAAAATGTGTTGAAATGATATTCGATTGAGTGCTAAAAATTAAACGCAAACAAAAATTGTGAATCACCTTCTTCTTATTTCTTTCTTATTGAGTGTTGGTGAACTGAATGCATAGAACTAAAGTGCATTGATTTCAGGGTCTATTAATTTTGTCAAGGTGTCTCAATTGGTTTGAGCAATAAAATTGAGAGCAATGAAATAGAACAGGTTACTTATCAAATGTAGTATTCTTTTATTTCGTCAGTTTGCTACTGTGTTTATGTGCATATTGTGCATAGATATTCCATGAAGATGAAGCCAAGAAAGAAAAATCAATTATTTATGAAAATATTTCAATATTAAATAAAATAGGTTTGCAGTAGTTTTTGATCTATATTTTTAATTATACAAGAAACGGTAATAAAATTGATAATGTATTAAAGTGGAACTTTAGGGTTGCAATAAAACAAAACACTTTAGAAGGCTTTAATTAATTTAGGAACTTACTAAGCCCAGACAGATGCACACACCTCAACGATCGTGAACAGAAGAAAGATTGATATTCAAATATAATATCCATGTAAGAAGGCAACGTACTATTTATAACCAACGCCAACAACAGAGGCCATAAGTAAGAGTATTTCAAACTTCGAGAAAAGAGAAATGGTTGAATTTAACATAAAAGTTAAGCATTATAATATTTTAGCGGGATTAATCGTATATTAAATGCAATATACTATTGCAATATTTTATTCAAAATATTATTATTAGAGAGGCTGTCCAAACCTTTGCCAAAAACTAATTTAAAGTTATTGAAGATATTGATGACAATAAATCATTAGTTCAATGAAATATTAATGAATTAAAATTGTAATGTAATGGCTTGCCAATCCCGTGGATTATTACCACCTAATGGGTGGTAATCCTTCTACTTCTTCTACTGAGAGGATCAACTAATTAGGCTTAAATTACAAAACTATTTACTGGACGTCAAATTAAGTATTTTATTGTTCACTTACTTTCGTCTATCCACATGTTCTCCCATTTGAACATATTCAGACTCATCTGGGTTACAAATCCTCAGCAAAAAACTAATGAGTGTTGGACAAGGATACGCCCAGAATCCTTTTCTCGACACGATGGATTCAATAAAGTATGGCGTTACTTTAGTATGGTCACATGCTAGTGTTTCTATTAAAATAAATTATAAAAATAGTATACAGAACACAATGATTTGTCAATTCTTACTGAAAATGGTATCACTGGCACATCCTGGTTGACTAGATCCACCATTAATATAAAAATCCGCATGACCATTCGGCCCCCATTGTCCTAAAATGCCTGAATTTGTATGTAAGATATCTACAAAATGTGCATCTGAAGGATCCAAGTCTCGAGTTGTGTTGGATGCTGAATAGAAGACAATTGTTGGATCCAAACCTAATAAAATACTAATTGTAATCTAGCTTAAATTTGATTTAATCCTAACCTGTTATCCTTCCCAATTTTCCATCCAACTCTGGGTCTAAGAAGTTTGCAACTAGTCCTGAGATGTGTGCACCTACACTGTACCCAATTAAGTGAAGATTATCAGCTCGTATTCCTCGAGGATGCTGCGTAAGATACCGAACTAGATGCGCAATGCAGAGAGCGCAAAACCGTGGTGCCCACTCCATTTGTTTGAGGCAGGGTTCTTTTACTAAAGTGCCGTAGTCCACGATGAATAGGTTGTAATTTCCGCGGTAAAAGTAAGCATCACGCATGTCTGTGCTAGGAGAGAGATTCCGGCCGCCTCCAAAGCCATGAATGACAATTTTGGTTTCATGTGCGCGGTTAAAGTTGGATTTGTAGAGTGAGTCGAGTTTCATCGTGTTAATTAATTCTGGGGATGCCTGTGTTCTCCTGAAATAAAGAATAAATGGATCAGAGAATATTTATAGCTGCAAACTTTGTAAATGCTTTCAAGACTTATTTAAAATAGGTACGATTGTGAACTTCATTAACGGCAATTATATTTTCATTTTTATGTTGGATGTCTGTCTAAGTCAGCGAGTACATTACCCATATAACCTACTTCTTGTAAAAACGTCTATTTACGGACACAACAATAAAAAGCATTTACTTTAGAATTTTGTTGAAACAAATACGATTTAGTTATAAAAATTCACCCAATACTGTTAATACCCAGCAATAATAAAATAATTTTTTTTGCTTTTGGCAAAATATATCATTGAAGACTCGTTTCGCGCAGCTAGAGTCTACTAATTCAAACTGTTGCATTTGCAAATCGCAATCGTAAATCGAATGAGTAAAAATCAAGTTTTAATTTTTCGATTACGGAGAATTAGAATTTAAAAATTAAATCCGACAAGAAAATTGGGCAAGTAGTGACGTATTGGGCAACTCATACTTAATCAACTAAACATACTTCTATTACATTTCAAATCTATACTTGATTGGAATATGCCTTTATATTAACGTCTGCACTTTTTCACAAATATTTACTTTAATATCTTATAACTTTCGAACCATTAAAGATTAACTACAAAGACTACAATCAAAAATTAAAAAAAAAAGAACATCAACCTCTCGAAAATTTTGAGAAAACCGTTTTTTCAAAACATCATGATTAATCGAGTGCCGTTATTGTCATCTCAATCGGAAATTTTTCAAAAAGTGCATAAAGAGAGGAAATCTTGAAAAAAATAATTAATTTTTGCAAATATGGTCGAATCGATTCATTAAATACTAGCTTTTTTCATCAATTAATAAACTGATTTTTTTCTAGAGTTTTTTTCATGATAGCCTTTGTAAATATTAATACCCTAAAAACTAAAGACTTTTCGTACAATTTTATTAATAATTTCTTGTACTCAGTCTAAATGACTGCTTCAACAGCTACGTCGATAGAAAACATAACTAAAAAATGTAATTGAATGCGTTTTTTAGTTATTTAGTTATTTCAGTGAAAGCAATGATTAAAATGTGATAAAGAAGTTAGTTCTTGAACACCACAATATCCTCAACAATTCAAAATTGCATAATTCTCTCAACTGAATATGCAAAACATTCATCCAATGTATGCAACCTTGAATAAATTCCAATATGCTTGAAATTCCTGATTGTATATCCATTATTCTCAATAAATTCAGTCCCAAGAATTTTCGTAATAACTAACCATGGTAGTTGATACAGCGTAAAGAAATGAATAAGTACGTTCTGCTGCAAGAGACGGCAACCTTTTTTAAAACGGCGGGCCATTTAAAAAAAACGCACATTGAATTTTGTGAATTATCAAATAAAAATATTAAAAGGACTATATTTTTATTAACATAGTATAATAACAATAATGCAAGAGAACAAAAATTATACAATATATAAAAGAAGTTTAAAAAAACTCCAGACAAATGTCGTTAATAGCAGCTAAAATACTTTTTTTTTAACTCACCATCTGTGAACGGCTCTTCATGTTCAGCAATTAATTTCGAAATATGTAAGGATGTCTGTTTCTTGCATTTTTTAAAAATATTTTGTTGTGCTTCTAGTGGTTATTGAACTCATACGCGCATGTGATCTAGAGGCTACTTTTGCACTTTCAAAACATAGGACAAGGTGACCTTCGCGTGAGTAAGAATTTTAGATACTCAACATGCGGTATGAAGTGACAGGGTTAGACATATTGGGTACTCTCTGTTTTAATGAATCACGCGTTGCGTCCACACCAACTGAACAAGTCTAATGAAGTTATGATTTTACTGCTGTGTCTTCCTCTATAGCTTTGCCAAGGCAAAGGATCGACAATTTATGAAACTAATACACCTGACGCTGGAAATAATATTCTTTGATAAGATATATTGAACAAAACTTTAAATTATATTAATGATACTAGAACACTAGACCCTTGTGCCCTCAAATGCAGCGTAAGAAATAAATCGACAAAACAGATGAAAAAACAAAAGAAACAATAATTAATAACCTAACCCGCCCATTATTGTCACCAGTTACGCAATAAGTTGTTGTTTTTTCATAAATTATGTCGGTGCTTTGGAGGGCCGCCTAAAAGGTTGTAAAGGTCCGCGAGATGCCGATCCCTGTTCTAGAATATGCGGAATATTTTTATTAAAAACCCGCAGTTTTGTTTGTATAAATAAAACTTGTTTGAATAATATATATTCGCCTACGTTAATTAATTTTAAATATCCTTGTAACTTGTAATTTATAAGTTTTATATAAGAAGCAATTAAATACGAATAAAAAGTAATACTTTTTGTAGCTAGCAACTGCTGTTTTGTAACAGAAACGACATCAAAACTTGCAATTAAATATTGTATTATACAGATTCAATATCACTAGAATAAGCTATAAATGCATTGGATTTATATTGAAATAATTTGACCTTAAATCAATTAAGTGTGAAGTCTATTGAAGTAATTATATGCATTAACCCATCTTGCAACACCCTAAAAATAAACATTTTAGCTAGTCCTTGAATTTATTAAAAAACAATCAAAAATAAATTGTATATTTATATAATAAATTCTTGATTATGCTTAAGCAATATCTATAACAATAAATTATGTTTTCGTCGGCATAATTTTAATTTTTTTGTTAGTTGGGAGGCCTATATCAACTTCATTCAATTTATTAAATATCAGTTGATATAAAAATAAATTATATTTTTAATCTTTTACGCAATCAGAAATCGCAATCAGTACTAGAATTTCAAGCAATAAACTAAACTCGTTAAAGTCATAAAACAGAAATACAATAATTATCATGTTACAACACCTGTATAATGAAAATATCACCAACAAACATTTTGTAGAAAGCAATCATCACCATAAATTAATTTATTACTTTCATTGTTGACGCATTGTTGTTCCATGCATCATCAAATTAAGCAACAGTCGTACGGACTTCCTATAATATTGTGAAATAAAGCAATAAAAGATCACGTCTTCTTTATTATTTAAAAAATATTAAGGAATTCTTTAATAACTCAAAGCGATTAGCTAAGCTTAATAGCACTTTGGAACAGCAAATTTCCAATTAAGATGGCATTACCTGCATTCGATCAATCAATTTTCTAAGAAAACGAGTTTTTCAAAATTTTCCCTGCACGTAACGTTTTTTTTTTTTTAATTTCGATTTTAGTGTTTTGCCGAATTTTGGTTGCAATTTGATATATTGTCCAATAACGTCCGTAATTATTGTTAGATCATTTAGCTGTTTTCAATAACAATTTGTAAATAAATGCCAAAGAAATGTGTGAAAACGTGATTTGTTTATCTTTAATAGTTTTGAAGTTATTAGTTCTCAAAATGAGAATTTGTGAAAAAGTGCAGACGTTGATTCGAACGCATCTTCCAAACAAATATACATTTGGAATGAAATGAAAGTATGTTCACTAGATTAAGTATGAGTTGCTTAATACCACACTAGTATTCCAATTTTTTGACAGATTTAGTTTTGGAGATAGAATTTTTTTAGTAAAAAAGTTGAAACTCGATTTTTAGTCATTTTTGCGACTCTAACAGTTCTGCGTCCATTCCACAGTGTAGTTATCAAGTTAGCAACTGAAGATTAGGTGTATTTTTATTAGTAATTATTGCATACACATTTTTACATTTTTCAATAAATTTCAATACAAAATTAATTTATTTAAAATGTCAAAACATTATTAATTTTAGAGTTTTGTAAACATCTACATATTAGGGTTAAAATTAAGAGATGACGAAATTTTACGCATTTGATCTAAGAATCTAAGAAATGTTTCTTTAACTACATAAAATATGTGTAAGTTTTGTATTGAAATTCTATTTGAAAGGTATTAAATTTATAGTGAAATCTGTATAGTCGGGAGCAGTCATTAACCAACGCAACTTAAAGTACTTGAACTCTATTAACTATAATTTCTAACTTTTTTTCCCTATTGAATATTGAATAAACCTCATAAATCGACTAAAAATTACAGGGTTAATGGTATTAATCAGAATATTAATTACTTTAAATTATATTAACCTCGAAAGTAATTGCTTAAGTCTCTAAGAGAAAACTTAATAAAAATAATCGGTCGAAAACTCTCACTTATAAGATAGTGTCTCTTAATTTAATATTAAATGGATAGACACTGTTGTTCAGCGTGGTATTGCGGTAGCGTAATTAGTACCTTAATATGAATGAATTCAATTAACTGCGTCTAGTTGTACTGATTTGATCTGACCAGTTTAATTAATTTACCTTGTGTACAAGTAGTATTGGATCTGTGGGTGTGGGCATGTGAATGGTTTGGGAATGCATGACGACGTGTTGTAGAGGTCTTGTACTGTTTGTGGTTTCTTCGAGGTTGGTTCTTCGAGTTCATCAAGGTCGTCTTGAGCACAAACTAAAAGAAAATGTGCATTATTAGTCAAATTCATGTTGTATTAATTTTTTTTAGTTATTAGTTAAAATTGTAATTTTGTATTAAAATTTACCTCTCACAGCTACCGATTTAACAAAAATGGCTATAGTTTGTATCAATACGATATATCAATTGCATAAATATTAGAAATCAATTAAAAATTAACTAAGAGTATAAAAAAGCGATTATATCATTAAATTTAAAAGAAAATGTTATATGTCCAAATCATTAAAAGAGCGAAGCTTTTTTTGAACAGTATTATTGAAACTTATTAGAATATAGCCTGTTATCTGTTTATGATTCTATTTAAGACTGTTTTGTTAATGTACGTAAATAGGAATTGTAGAGCGCTGTAGTAGTTAGAGGATGCGCAACTGAAACCCTTTAAAGTTGTTTGATATTCTACTGTGCAGCATACCTGTTAATATCGACGTTGTGAGTAACCACCGTAAGACCATATAAAGTTCTCTTCTATTGGATCTAAAAATTTTATTTTTTAAGCTACTTATTTTATAATACATAACTTGTTTAAATATCAATTTTAGAAGTACTGCAGAACAGTTTGTATTTATTAGTTTTTAAATAAGCAGTCAAAATAATATAGCATTTTAATTGTTAATTAATATTTATTAATTTTTTTTATTGAGTTATAATTTCTAGGACAATATTTCGTCATTTCTGCTGAAATTAAATTGTTCTAGGAAATAACCATACATTAATTTTTGAGAGTGGTCATAAAGTAAGTAATATTTATATTGTTGATATAAATTAATTATTTATTCATAAAACGTTTTTGGTTATTTTGACATAAATTATATGGCTTTGCTTAATAGGTAATATACGATAAGCGATGATATGAGAGAAATGTGGTGACTCGATTCGATATTAGTTTATCAATGTTATTCGCAAAGGTGTTGCTACCAGCTGCAAGCTGCGTTTAAGAAAACCTAAAATCAGATCTTGAAGAAGGCAACAAGCCACAAACATAAGTAGGTTTTATAAGTAATAAATTGTTCTTATTTTTGGAGCGTACTGCAACCATGCCGGATACCGACACCGTACTTGATCTCCATTCCATCATACTGCATCAACTAGTAACCAGGATTATTAGCAGTCATTGAGATTGAATTCTGTGGAAGTATATATTATATTGAAAATACCTCCAGCAGGATTTAAACCCGTGTCTCTGTAATTACATATTATACTATGCACCTCGCTGTCACTGCTACAGTCAGACGGCTTACCAACTGTGTTACAGAGCGGGGCTAAGTAATAAATAAATGCCAAAGTGCAAGTTTTAAGTTATAAATTTTAGTGCGAAAAATATGTAGTATTCTTGTTTCACCTTGTTTCACAATGTGATATTTAAATAGTAAAAGAAATAAAATATGGAATAATCAACCATTTAAATATTCAGTATACGCAAATGTTCTAAAGGAAGATAGATTAGTCATTAGAATATATAAAAAGAAAGGAATTACCATTAACACAGGCCACGGTATCTATCATCACAACAGTTAAATGTGAATAAATAATACGCTGATGTAGTTTAATTGGTGCATTTCACTGGCACTCTTTCACTTTCCGTTGATTTTCTTTTCGCGCAAAAGGTAATTAACATTTGATTAAGTGAAACGTTTGTATTCAATAGTTGCAAACAACAATAGATTTTCTATACAAGTGTACAAAATTTTAATCCTAAACAATGTTTATTCTTGTTTGCGTTTTATAACGCATATTATATTAAGGTTAATAACACTGTGGAACAGCAAATTTCCGATTAAGATGGAATTAACTGCATTCGATCAATCACAATTTTCTAAGAAAACGGGTTTTTCAAAATTTTCCCTGCACGCAACGTTTTTAGTGTTTTGCGGAATTTTGGTTGCTATTTGATATATTGTCCCATAACTTTTGTAATTATTGTTAGATCATTTAGCTGTTTTGAATAACAAATCGTAAATACTGAAGAAATGTGTAAAAACGTGATTTGTTTATCTTTAATAGTTTCGAAGTTATTAGTTCTCAAAGTGAATTTTTGTGAAAAGTGCAGATGCTCATATGAACGAATCTTCCAAACAAATATACATTTGGAATGAAATGAAAGTATGTTTACTAGATTGAGTATGAGTTGCTTAATACCACACTAGTATCTTAATCTTTCACTACTGGTTGCTAGATGCTCAGTACTTACACCGTTTTTCTGTTCGGCAGAATGCAGACTTTCAGCTGCTAAGAACGGAGTTAGCGGGGATCAAACATATGGAAATTATGAGAACACAACCGAAATTTGGCCAAAACCCTAAAATATAAACACGTATGTTTCTATAAAAAATTAGCCCAAAATCTTTTGATTCAACACATCAAAATTATCAAATGTGGTAAATTACATATTGTTTGAAAAAGATTTAAAAATTTAATGCACAGTGTATATGAGAAATTTTAATTATGATTGAAAGTGAAAGTATGATATCATATCAACACCAAAACTCCGCAAACAATTTTACTACAATATGTTAATGAAAACAAAAATTAAAAATAAATAATATAAATAAAAAACTTGTTGCTTTTTTCATATCTAACTTGTAACTTTTGCTTGGTTACTATCAATATTTATTATTATTATTATTATTATAAACTACCAAACGGTTGTAGTTTTTCTGCTCGGAGTAAATAATTACATTAGTATCAAAACCAACGTTACGGTACATGTCAATTTGAGGAATTTCCATGTTTAAAATGAAACTCGCAAAAGAACCATAACATTAATCTTAACTAAATCATTATATTCTTAAATTTTCTTAATTTGTAGGTGGTATACTCATGATACTGATACAGATTGGTATATAAGAAACGTCCGAACGTTTGTTTGTACGTGAGTGTGCAGATGGAATCTTAGAACTCAAATTTGACGCGTATTTAACAGGTTGAGGCAAAATGTACGCTTACCAATTTGAATATATTATTATTATTATTATTGTTCACGTTAAACATGTTTTCATTATTTTAGTTTTCAGTTTTGTAAATCATTATTAAGTGTCAAAATAAAAATAAAACATAAATAAAAAAAGTTAATGCTGTTATTAAGTATATGAAATATTATTAAATTGCGTTATTTCAATTTGAACCTAGGGATAAATTTGATGAAAATAATAACTATAACAAATATTCTAAAGTATATTCAGATAGTCTTTTTGAAAGAATGTTAAATATTATAGAAACCATTTCATGATTTCCCGTTAACCACTATTGTTAAAATTTAGATCCAACCTAAATGAAAGTCATCAACACATTATGTTCAATATATTTAATTTAGAATACAATACTGAATGCTGAATGCCTGAACGGGACTCTACGAGACTTAGTTAAAGACGGATTTGATTAATATTTTCTTCAGCCTGGACGTTACCTATGCGCGGCACACTAGACCGCTTCTATGAAACAAAGTACAAACGGTAACGCCCAGACGCTCTAGGATCTTACGGTGAGGCCAGGCTCTCTAGGCCGATTGCAATCTGTAACACTGTATCTTTAAAATGCCCAGCGCTCAGACAGATTTTCCACTATGATGACAGTTTTGCATTCAAAATAAGCTAACATGTAAGCAAAATCCAATTCATTTGAATTAAATGCTGAATTAGATTGTTTCATTGTTCTTAGTGATACCGGTTTAATCTACACTGTTATATGAGACTAAAATCTTTTCAATATATCTAAAGCCATCAACGGAAACTTTGCAATTGCTGCAAATATTAATACCACCCAACTCAGACTTTGCAACCACAACCCATTTGATGAAATGGGTTTTTTATGAACATGGAACTGTTGTTAAAACGGTAAGTTAAAAACAAAATAATTATGGTTGTGATCATTGTGTCACAGTCTAATACTAGACACCCTGTTATACTTTATACGAGCTCTATGCAACTTTGCCCGTCATAGCACCAATAATTTAAGAAAAAAAAACAACAACAAACTTATAGCATGATCGTGTCGTAATTTTGTTTTCTTTATTTTTCTATCTGTTCTAATCTGTGTTTTATTTCGCACGTTGCACCTTGGGGCACAAGAATCTATTGTTCTATTAATTAACATTGAAACAATTTGGTGATAAATTTAGTTTATCTTTTCGAAGAATATTATTTTCATGTGTCGAGCGTATTAGTTTCATAAAATGCCAATCTTTTGACTCAGCAAAGCTATAGGAGCAGTAAAATCAAAACATCATTAGAATTGTGCAGTACGCGTAGAATATGTGTTACTGAGTTATTCGTTACACTGCATCCTGTGTGTTGAAAATCTAAAATTCTCGGAAACCTTCACCCACGCGAAGCTCACTCTGTACTAGGCATTTGGAAGTGCAAAAGTAGTTAGTTATTTGCGTGTTACCGCCGCCTCTGTGTTACCTGCGTGTCTCTTTTCTATTTTGACAACAACCACCACAATGAGTGATAAGAAATACATATTATTTTTAAATTGCTAAAATAATTAATGAGAAAAATTGAGAATTTAATGAAACGTGAAATTTTGATTATATTTTATTCATAATTACCATAAAGTTATATGTTCAAATAATCAAAGAATGTTGTAAAGAATCTATAAGCGAATTCAAAAAATTTAATTTGGCTCGCCACTACGACACAAGATTTGAATCTCAATTCAGACAATATAAAATGGATTTTTTGCAAAAATTAGAAGTACAAGATAATGTAAGGAACAACATTGCTCAAAATATCGTTACATATTTTGAAATTAATTGCTAAAAAAAATTTTTTTTTATATTTATTTTTGATATTACACATATTGCAATCTGCGGCCCTCGTAATTTTGTTTTTTTTTTTTGTAAATGGCCAGTAGTCTGAATAATGTTGCCGAACGCTTTATGTTCTTGTTTCCGAGGAATATAAGAAGGAAAAGGAATGCCAAACTGCGTTTATTGATGTTATGATGAAACTTGGAAGATGTGATGATTTCAAGTTTAATTCCAAACTGATGAATGTTGCTTTTGTGCAGAAATATATGACAAAGTATGCAAGTACATCAAAAATAGAATAAAACTTATCTTAATTTGTTATCCAATAATAGATATTATTAAGTATCGCAATGTAAATTGTTTTCAGTTATTTTCTCAATGTCCACATATTTCTTATTCGTTATTTTGTTATTTTTAGGGCGTACTGCAACCATACCACTGAACACTGACTACCAGGGTTACTAAGCAGTTATTGAAACTGAATACTGTGAGAGTGTATATTATATTAAATATACTCCCAGCAGGATTTGAACCCGGGTCCTCAGAATATGCACCTCGCTGTCACTGCTACAGTAAGACGGCTTACCGACTGTGCTACGGAGCAGGACTTCTAACTAGGGTGTACATTTTTTGTCAAAAAACTGATTTTAATTTGAATTTATGACATTGCTTGTTCAGATACAAATTATATATACGCAGTGAACAATACTTAATATTTGATAAACGATGAGATGAGAGATATGAGATTGTTGAAGAGGTATGAGCAAAGCTTCAACCTCCTGGCTAGGTTTAGGCAAACCTATAAATTATATACTTAATAAGACAACCAGCCGAACAAACATAACTGAAATTAATACTACTATATTTACATAAATAATAATTATTATTAATCATTACGCACGTAGGCAGATTTACCAGTCTAACCATAAAAAATCAACAATTAAATATTCAGTATGCACAAATATTATAAAAGATAACTAATGAATGAATTAAAAGAAAAAAATTACCCCTAATCAAAGCTACAGTATCTATCATCACAACAGTTAAGTGTAAATAAATTATACGCTGATATAGTTTAATTCAGGAGTCGGTAACCTTTTTCAGACGGCAAGTCATTTAAAAAAAATTACGTGGGCCGCACATTAAATTTTGTTTGGTTTTGGTGTCCCCTTTTGTAGCATTGCTAAGATAGAATGAACGATTTATAAAATTAATACGCCCGACACAAGGAAATAATATTCCTCGATAAGATAAACTGAATATAGTACTATATTATTTCAATGTTAATTAATAGCAAAATAGACCTTTATACTCCAGGGTGCAACATGAGAAATAAATAGCCAAGACAAATGAAAAAAAAAAAAAACAAAGAAAACAATAATTAGTAATCTATCCCGCACAATTTGTCAGCAGTAACGGCACGCTCACGCTATAAGTTTGTTGTTTTTTCCTAAATAATGTGGGTGCTTTGACGGGCCGTAGAAAAGTTGTTAAGGGCCGTATACGGTCCGCGAGGTGTAGGTTGCCGACCCCTGATTTAATTGATACATTTCACTGGCACTCTTTCACTTTCCGTTGATTTTCCTTTCGCGCAATGAATGAATACAGCATATTTTTTACATTGATGTAATTAACATTTAATTAAGTGAAACGTTTACATGCAATAGTTGCAAACAACAATAGATTTTTTTAAACAAGTTTTAATCTAAAAAAAATATTGCTGTTTACATTTCATAACGCATATTATCTTAAGGTTGATATTTTATTTTTCGATTTTAGTGCCAAAAATTAAATAGGAATTTAACTTGTTGAGGTAGTTTGTTTACAATAATTATAATTATATTCTCTAAAATATATAAGAAACATTTATTCAATTGCAAACAAAATTTAAACACTTGAAAACATATAATAAGATGAACAAACCTTGTGTTATTGATGCGAGTTCTATTAATGACCTTGGGGTAACTGTTACTGTACAGAACCGGCTTCAACTAATAATAGAACATAATATTGCGATGGCGGCACGACTATGCTGACCAGCTTAGGACATGGTAGCCTTCACGACGTTGAAAATTTTGAGAGGATACAAGTTACGTTCGTGTATCGCAATACAGTGGTGGACAGGGAGCAAGCCTTTGATATCGACGTCTGGCTTAAGTTGGCGATGATTAAAGACTTGTAGACGGTTTTGTTTTACTTGGTACTTTATCAACAATTCGCGATTTAATTGGACATAGTAACTGACTGTAAGACTAAGAGTGTTTTTAGCTAGGAAATGCGTCTTCTCATATAGGTGTATAATAAAGTAAATTTCAACATGACGGTAACACGAATTTGTTGTCATTCATATATTTTTTTATTACTGTTTTATTACTAAAATGTAAATCCAAGTAAGTAGGATAATTACATTTAGTATCTTAACGTAATTCAAGAAAAGCATTCGGCGTAATTCGGTTGTTTGGTTTTAAACTTACCGTTCAATGCGAATAAAAGTAAGCAGCACAAGGAGAAGATACTTTCACGCATGACGTAGAATCGCCAGAGATGCGTCATTTACTTCTCTTTCTTTAAATGATTTCAATCGTGCAGGGATATCCAGCTGTTATTCCTTAAGCTTGCTGATTGCGGTTTAATCACTGCACTTTTTAATTGGCATGCATAACTACACCAATTGTAATAGATATTGTTAATATTTAGTTCAATAT